>OY294069.1:61192838-61711708 GCA_958510875.1 Endomychus coccineus | reverse complement strand
GTAGTATTGACAAGACGAAGTTTAAAAAAAAATCATTAATTTCCCTGTAAAGCTCCAACTCGATGGAATTTTACATCACGTGCAGTATTTACCATCCATAAAAATAAAGACAAATTAATTGAAACATTTGATTTTGTATTAAATAGTGATGACTTTTCAACAGATCAGGTTTCATTAAATGCTGCTGTTGGTTTAAAATCTTATTTAGAAAATGAAGAATTTTTGTTTTTTCTTGATAATTTTAAATTAATATTTGAACAAACTGATCCTATTTTTCAAATTTTACAACATAAATTCACTGCTATAATTTATTCAAGAGATCGTTTGAAACATCTCATTGGAAAAATTTCAAATTTCCGTAATACAGAATTTCATTTTAATATTTTATTTGAAAATTTTTCAACTGATGAGGCTCCTCCCGCGAAAAGGAGGAGAACATATAATTTGGTAGACAAGAAACTACATTATAAACAACTTTCTTATGAAATTTTAGATACTATTAAAGGTCAAATTGAGATTCGATTTTCCGATTTACATGAATTGAAGTTTTTTGATTTGACGAATAGAAGATTTTTCGAATCTTTTTCAAAAGAGTTCCTCAATACACTTTAAGATAACTTAGTTCTAAAATATAAATTTTTTGATAAAATAGCACGGCACAATGAATTATGCGTTATATACTCGGATAAAGATATTTTAGGCCAGTATGACAGTTACGCCGATATGATAAAATATATGATAGACAATGATTTGCAACAAGTTTTACCTCAGTTTTATAAACTACTTTGTTTGACAGTCACCATTTCTGTCACGTCGGCATCGGTGGAGAGATCATTTTCTACTCTCAAACGAATTAAAACTTACATGCCAAATACAATGGGCCAAAATCGTTTATACAATGTTAGTTTAATATCTATTGAAAAAGATTTAGTAAAACACTTAAAACAGAATGATAAATTTTTTGATAATATTATTGATCATTTTTCGCAAACTAAAGACCGTAGAATTCCGTTAATATATAAAAACAGTTAATAAAATTAATAAAAAAAAACAAAATATGAAAAATTCCAAAAAAAAAAGAAAAACTATTAAAAATCCAAAAAAAATTAAAGACAAAAAACGAACAAAAAAATTGTTTGGCAAGAGAAACTCTATACCTCCACGTTGGTTCTTGCTGGGTAACAATTAATTTTGTCACTGATTGAAATCAAAATATTTGTTGATTCCATTACATGCAATCCGTTAGTTTCTAGTGAAATAACGTTCACCGTCTCGAACCTTCAGAAATTAGGATACACAAATTATTTTATTTTCAAACAAAAGCAAATAATAAGTGAAGGGAAGATAACACATTGTACTTTATGTATCATGTATAGTATATGGGCAATATTAGATAATATTATGATTCGTGTTATTCAATAATATATTCAAGTATTGAGCCATTGCGGTTCCTTGTTGGAGACCGCACATTTGGATAGCTAAAGTTGATTTCCATTTTCATTGGTCAACATTAAAGTAAGCACGTGTATCCATATATAATGGAACTCATATTCATCAATGTTCCTCTAACACGATTCCACAATGTAAAAGATGTTTTAAAAGAAACTGATCATGATCGCACCCTAGCCGTGAGAATGCTAGAGCATAATTTTCAGATTTGGCGACATAAATTGGCCCTTCAGGTTGTGCTCATATAACACCTATGGATTTATGGCCCATCCGAAGTTGCATCCCGAGATAGGTTTTTTACCTGGACCACAAAAACATCACAACTAAATTGCATCGCAAACAGAACCTAGTGGCGGTTAGGTATGAATGTAAAATTGAAGCAAGGCTGCTATATGTTCACTGATGTCTGGAAAGTATTTAATCATAACAAGAGTGTAATCAATGTACTGTTTTCAGAGCCTGTAACTTCTCGAATGTTTAGGGAACCTTACACTGAAAATACGTCCAGTTTGTCCTATATACAAGGCATCACACTCATCACGTCACAGCAGGCAAACTCCAGATTTCTCTTTCTCAGATTTTGAATCAATAAAATTGGAGTATAGGTTATTCGTTGTTTTAAAGGCGACGTCCTTATTCACATATTTCTTGTGAGTGCTTACCTAGATATGTTAGGCATGCAAAATTTCATTTGTTATATGTATCAATCTGCAGATAAATAAGGCTTAAGGTTATTTAGAAATATTTTATTCACTTGAAATCACAACCATTATTTTTAGCAATATCTATGATTCTGTATGATTCTAAATGAAAGTTATCTTCATTCAATAAGATAAGTATAAACTAATGTATGTATCAGTGTTCTTACTTGCGGGTGTAAATAAGTGTTGTGTATCTGTGTTAGAGGGTTTGCAATAAATAGCGAAGGAATAATAATTATTTATTTTTGAAATATTTATGGAACATTTGGAAAATCAAATACTAAATTCAAAATTCCAGCACATGTTTGTATAATGGTATCGCTGAGTTGACCACATAATAGCTTGCTTTACAGGTAGTACCCAGAAAATAAATTCATTTCTTCTCTATATTAACAACTTATATCAAAATATAGAATTCACCTTAGAGATAAGATTACCTATTCAGATCTGACCATTTCACGTAGAAATAATCAATTCCTTCGCTATTTATCACAAATCCACCCAAACAGATACCACCATATACAACAGTTCTTTATACCCGCAATCACCCAAGTTAGCAGCACATATCTCTATGATACATAAATTAGTTAGTTAATATCCCATTAAGTGAAGATAACTTCCATTTAGAATTAAACATAATCATATCTATTGCTAAAAATAAAGGTTATGATGTCAAGATAATGAATAAAATACTCCAAAATAGACTCAATAAAAAATCCCTGAACATAATTTATCCGCAGACTAATAATAAAAACCAAATCAAATTTAGCATGACAAACATCTTTAGGTACACTCACAAAAAAAATCTGGATTTCTGAAATACCAAAATGAGAATATCGCCTTTGAAGCTACATATAACCTATAGGTGCTCATATATTAATAAATGAAAATCTAAAAAAAAAGTGATGAAATCAAGATTTTACAGGCTGAGATGTATTGACTGTAGCCTTGTACTTATAATATTTGAGTATTTGCGGGCTCAAAAAATAGGAATTTAATCACACGAATCACCTATTGGAATATAATCACAATTTCACCCTTATTTCCAATATTTTACATATTCAAGAAAAAGGACATGAACTCAATATCCTAGAATCCATAGAAATTTCAAAACATTCGAAAAAGCAATAGCAGCATAATATTAAATGACAAAATCGATACCTATAATTCATTACTTGTTAAAAATTTTGTAAATAAGCTCCCATCCAAATCATTGTCCACTCCAAATCATAAATTTGCACGTCATTCAGATTGATGTCTAATATTTAAGGACATAATTTTATATTTAGCCTTAGTTGACAACTCGTAACTGTAAGAACGTCACAGTGTGGTGAAACAATTTGTCCGCATCAATTGTAAATTATATGTTACAAGTTTCGTCTAAATTTGAGTTTAATTATCCAACTTCCGAAAAGTTAAAATGATTTTACACCACGTAAACGCCGAAATTATAGATATGATGAACCTAAGACTTTGTATTTGTTCTACCCTTCCGTTATCTAATATATGCTCATAATACAAACAGAACGTGTTAGTAAAATAAACAAACTTGTCAAAAATAAATACACAAGAACATAATCATTGTCGAAGTTTCCATAGCCTTCCCTGCGGGTTTCGATTGAAAATTTTCTAAAATTTTAATTAAGACAACAAGGTACTTACCAATTCATATGCACTTTTAGCGTAAAATTTACAAGGTCTCAAAAATACTTTCAATATATCATCGTCGTCGATGTCGTAGAAGATTGTATCATCATTAGCAAGATACTCTCTTAATTCTTTCAAAGCGGCAGCTACTACTTCTGGAGTTTCCCTTAGTTCTTTCTCTGCTAGTATCTTTGCTCCCTCCGTCATAGGGTCTAACTCTAGAGTGAATGGTGCCATCCCTTAAAACATCAAATGTGATATTAACTCACTTTTATCCTAAGCGCGAACCAAATATTTGAGCGTTGCTAAAATAGGTGAGTGTTTCTGTGATAGACACATACCTTTTCAATTTTCACTTCACTGAACTACACAATAATGTTCACACACGAAAGTTCCAGCACTGTATAAGGGAATCATTGGAAGCTATGGATTTTATATTTTATTATCATCTCTCTACATTTCTTGGTTCAAAGTTCACATTTTGAAATTGATGATTTTAGTATCGTTATACTGCTATCGCTTTCATAATACAGATGATACTTAGGCGTAGGTATGTTTCAATGTATTGAGTACATAGTTCAAATCTCAATTTGCCTTTGTTTAATCATTTTCCAATTGTTAGATATACACGTCCTGATTAATATGTACATGATTTATCAATAAATTATTCATAACGATGGACAATAATATATATGCTTATTAGTTAGCACTTTCACTTTTGCTTCGCTAATTTCATTAAAGTTAAATCATTTTTCTATTAAGAATAAATAAGGTGATGGTGATGTTGATCATGTCATGAGGAAAACATCAACAACAAACTGTTACAACATTTAATTATCTCAAACGATATATAAGTTTGAAAGAAATAAAACAAATAATGAATATTAAGTATAATATTCATTATGTATGTAAATTGAATCAGTTAAATTCTACTTCTCCGTTCTAACTCAAAAACTTAATTCTTCCCTAGCTAATACGTCGATGGTCCATGTAGTTCAAGCAATAGATGACGGCCTAATGTCAAATTTGCAGGAATTGATACCTGGAAAAAAAATATGAGCATATAGGAAATTTGAAGGTGAGTTTCTGTTTCATGGAACTCGATCCGAAATGGCGAACATAACCTAAAAAAATGGCAAAGTTGCAAGAAGCGGTTTTTCTTGAATAAGTAAAAAACTATAGCTCGGATAAAAATAATTGAATAAGAAATTCTTAGGTATCGATTTGCTTTTATAATAATTGTCGACATCTTTCATACTTTTCGAGTTATATTGAAAAACCGTTCAAAATCGGGGTATCTAGAAGTCGTTAACGATTAAGTTTCCAAACATGCTTTTTTTTTTTAAATTTGAAATATCCATAATTTTTCGAAAAAAAGGCGCTCTCATAAATTGGCTAGATCTTCTAAGCGGATTGTCCTATATCAACTATTCTGAACTTATTTCCTTCTTGCAGAGTTGTGCTATGATGTTATTGAAGAAATATATCGATTTTTTCAATTTTAAGGATGAAAAATGACTTTGAAAAAATTCCTTTCTTGAACATGTTTTTTTCAGATAAGTTCATTATTTTCATTTTAGGGAAATGTCTTTGACGGAAATCGATTCCTGACATTTTTTCAAGAATTACCAAAAAAAATGTTCCATCTACGACCTTCTGGACCACAGATAATTTTTGTATTTCAAAAAAATCTGTAAGACGCAATAAACATTTTACAGAAGATGTTAATGTTAAATACCTACATTTTCAATAAAAAAATACCAGGATACGTCTTATTGATGTATAGTATTAGAAATTGAGTAACAAAGTGAAGCGTACGCGGCTGCCGGAGTGGGGGAAACTAATTTCGTGCGTTCAATGTAGTTTGTGATTGCAAAATCTTCAATATCTTGGTTTCTGGATCACTTACAATCCTTTTGTACTTGATCTGGGGTAGCTCGACGGGATAAACACGATTATCGTATTTATTTTCGCCTTAGAAGCAAAATAGACTCGAAAATATTTCTTTTTACATTTCTAATTTGTTTTCCTTTTACGTCATTTAAACTATTATTTATCATCAAAACAGCATTTTCCTTGTAATACTTCAAATGTTTTGCTTACTAAATCATACTACCGTTATGCTTCGGATCTCTTTAATAATTATTTAATTATTTCAGTAAATAAATTTAAATAAATGCAACATATTAAGATAAGTTTTGAAGTTTCATTTATTTAGAAAATTATTATAAAATCCTTACAATGAAAGTAGCGATATACAGCAGTCTTATATTAGTTTTCACAAATTTCGCACAACAAGCATAACGTCAGTATGATTCACTAAGCAAAAAACGATATTCCCCAGACTAAGTAGTAAAGGATTTTTGTACATGATCCAAAAGCCGAGATATTGAAGATTTTGCAAGCACAAGCCACTTTGAACGCACAAAATCAGATTCCCTCACTCTGTCGCACGCTCCGGCAGCCGCGTACGCTTCACTTTGTTATTCAATTTCTAATACAATAAATCAATAAAACATTATCCTAGTATTTTTTTATTGAAAATGTAGGTATTTAACATTAACATTCATAACATACACTTCTGTAAAATGTTTATTGTGTCTTACAGATTTTTTTGAAATAAAAAAATTATTTCTGGTCCAGAAGGTCGTAGATGGACCTTTTTTTTGATATCTCTTGAAAAAATGTCAGAAATCGATTTTCGTCAAAGACATTTCCCTAAAATAAAAATTGTAATACTTATTTGAAAAAAACCTGTTCAAAAAAGGTGCAATTTCTTCCTTCAAAGTCATTTTTTTACCCTTAAAATTCGAAAATTCATTGTATGCTTTCAATAACATCATAGCACAACTCTTCAAGAAGGAAATAAGCCCAGAATCGTTACTCTAGAACGATCCGCTGAAAAGATCTAGACCATTTATGAGAGCCACTTTTTTCGAAATATCGATATATTTCGAAAAATCGTTGGTATTTCAAATTTAAAAAAAACACATTTTAAGCTTGCCATGGGTTATACCTACAGGAAATAACAAGTATGGAAACGTGATAGTTAATGACTTCTAGATACCCCGATTTTGAACGGTTTTTTCAATATAACTCGAAAAGTATGAAAGAATATAGAAGCAAATCGATTGATACCTACAACTTTCTCATTTAACTTTTTTTGATCCGAGCTACAGTTTTTTACGTTTTCAAGAAAAACCGCTTTTTGCAACTTTGCCAATTTTTTAGGTTATGTTCGCCATTTCGGATCAAGTTGCATGAAACAGGAACTCACCTTCAAATTTAATTTCCTATAAGCTCATATTTTTTTCCACTTCTCAATTCCTGCACGCACTTCTGTCTATTGCTTGGACTAATGTATACAAATTTGTACATGCAGTACCTAAGTTATAGCAGACAGGATTGGTGCTCTGGGCGCTAATGGAAGGGGGCGCTGTTAGTTAAGTTAATGACAGGAAAGTGCACGCGAAAATTTAGGATTTCAGAATGTTGCCGCAAAACCGGATCAACATTGATATACCAAAACCTGTAGTTATTCAATTTATTGTTCAATGTGGAGATGGAACCGTATTTCCCAATAGTCCGGCGGCCTGCCTCAATTTCGGCTTGGTTGGTTGCACGTCAGTAATCAAAATAGTACTTCGCCAATGCCTTGAAACGCCTAGATCCAGAAGATGAGGTCTCTGCGTCTTTCACATGAAATGTCTGGCCGTACAACTTCCCAAGCCGTCAAGACGAAGAGCTGCAAGTCAGCAATTTTAATAATACACTCGCAAGGTATGACTTAGTTACGATAGCCAAAGTTGCTGACGCGTTTGACTGGCAAGACAAATTTGGCCGCGTGCAATTCCCAAGACTCAAAATTGGGGCTTTGCACGTCAGCAACTAGATGCAGAACAACATAGCACCAGTCAATATGTGAATATTTGTGCTTAAGGTGTACTTCTGTATTGATGTATTCCGAAATCTAAAACTTTCCCTTCAGACGTAAAGTGAGTACAAAGCTTTTGAGATCTATGGGCCTCAAAATTGAACTCTTTGCCTAGTGAGCTCTTTCCTTCAAACTTTCAAGAATAATTCCAATGCCTATCTCCTCTCCCAAAATTCCACCGCTGAATCACAAGATGTTGTTCGATTATTATAGGTTTTCTTTTCGTTTCGGCGAAATATAAAAGAAAATCGAATACGAGAATCTAAATTTACTTTCCATGGGTATGCAACAATTCGTGACCATGTCTAGCATTGGTTGAAACTACGAAAGCCTATTTTCCTCCTTACTTCCGTCTGAAACGCCCAAAATATCAACGGCACGAAATATAACTGTTAGAAGGTAAACTGTATCTCGAGGCATCACTTCAGAAACTAAATCGAATTCAAATTTATTGTTCCAGAACATAGAATTCTAGTAAAATAAATGCATCCCATTATCACATGTAAACCAAGAACTTCTTGATGTCCCTAGGAGAAACTGTTAAAGCCCTTCCCGTTTTCTTGTAAATAATACTCAACGGTGTATTATTCATGAAATAAAAAGAAATCATTACTCAAATATCTTCGATAATATTGCCATGAAGTTGACACACTATTGAACGTCCAATGATCTCTACTGAAGAATAATCCCGGAGTCCAGCCTCACGCTATATTTGCAATGTCTTCAGCTAAGTAACCAGAAAGTCCAATTCAATTTCTTTTGGCGCTACGGTAATAATTTCTTCATCCACCTCAACTTCCGAATCGATGCTATCTAAAACGTCATACACCGCTCGTTGCTGGATCCCCTTGTATCTTTTTGTCGATAATAACAAAAAAGTTTATTGCATTTATATTTGTGAGGGCACAATTGTGAAAATTGAACAAAACCTGCTAAAACGAAACCAAAACGAAAAAATTAGGTGTTGATATCGAAAGCCTACTTTGAAGCGAATTTATCGGATGTTTTCAAATTGATACTTGATATTAATACGTTTTTAAGTAAAAAAAGATTACTTACTTTTAGCTACCATGCCGACAAACACGATAAACAGAAACTGCTCCTACGCATGATCGCATTCTACTGATTAAATAACTGCAAAATCGCACTGACGCTAGTTTTCTGCACTAGTTATAATAACAATTATTATCGTGAGGTACAGAATCGACACCGATTTACCGCATTTCAACCCCAATTTAGCATAGATATATGATTGATGCAATAATTGTATGGAAATTTATGTATGTGCGAGTAGTCATCGTCAGCAACTTAAAGTATGGTCTTAAAATATCATTTACCGTGAATATGCAAAGTTGTTGACGTTAAACGCCCCAATTTTGAGTCTTGGAGAATTGCACGTGGCCAAATTTAGCGTGCAAGTCAAACGCGTCAGCAACTTTGGCATGGTAACTAAATCATACCTTGCGAGTGTACCATTAAAATTGCTGTAGTGCAACTATCTCATTTTGACGCCTTGGCGAGTTTCACTGTCGGAAATTTGATGTGTAAAACACAGGGACCTCATCTTCTTGATCTAAGCGTTTCAAGCCACTGCCGAAGTATCATTTTATTTGAAAAATCTTGGCTTCCGGATGGATTCCGCGTCACAATATCTCGACTTGATGCCGAAATTTCGCCAACCATTACAGGTGGCATCTTCAGGACAGACTTGAGGCTTGAACTGAAACTGGTTCTACTGGTTTCTGTAGCCGTATTTATTGTATTGTATTCATTGTCTTTCTCACCACCACCCTGCCCAAAAGCAATCTGTCATAAACTCCACAGAACTGTCAACTTATCTCAACCTCAATCCTTAAAATCAGAATTAAAGCATTAGAACGGATTGATTGTCCATCCATTTTGTAACAAAAGCTTTATTATCATTTCTAATTCTCACGAAATTCCCATCTTCATTTCTTCATGTTTCTTACATGTACATCTCTTCATTCTAAATTTCATTACAGTTGAATATTTTGATCATACGTATTGGAAATTTGTGTGATGGATTCCGGAATCCAAAACTTTCCCGTCAGATGTATAGTGAGTACAAGGTTTTGACCCCTACAGGTCTTGATTTATTTCTGAAAAACTCTATCAGTAGACATCTTCCTAAACCCGGAATCGTTTGTTCATCAATCGAACGGCAAAGTTGTTGAACTCTTTACCTAATCAGCTCTTTCCTCATGCTTATGACCTTCAAACTTTCAAAAATAATTCCAACACCTATCTTCTCTCCCAATCTTCCACCGCTGGCTCACACGATGTTCTTCGAATATTATAGATTTTCTTTTCGTGTGGTCTACAGAAAATCGAAACGAGAATATAGATTTACTTTCCATGGGCCTGCAACGCATCCTGACCATGTTCAAACTTCCTTCTTGCTTCCGTCTGGAACGCCCAAAATTTCAACGGCATGAAATATAGCTGTTAGAAGGTAAAATGCATCTCGAGGCATCACTTCAGCAACTAAACTGAATTTAAAATTATTGTTCCAGAACATATGAATTCTAGCAGAATTAATGCATCCCATTATCAATCGATCAATCAAACAAAGTGGGGGCAGACAAGTCCGGAGCACGTAGACCGCTTGAGTGGGTCCATTGTGCGCCGCTTGATACCAAAATCTGTCCTGCAGGCCTAAGGCTGTGCCGAAGGCTTAAATTTTGCATGGGCTGATATCTCTTATGGCTTCAAGCAACATATATATGCTGTCGAGGTGTTGTAGCCTAAGAGAAGCCAATGCTGAACATTATGTGTAGATGTTTATTCAGATGACAGTGTCCTGTGAGGAGTCCTGTCACCAGTTTTAGGCCTCTCCTGATCATAGAGAGTAGAGCTTTAGAGAGTTTAGGTGGGAACTCCCTGATGTGGAGCTTCGTTTGCTTCATGCCGGGGAGACTACGCCAGATCAAGAGCCACTGCCTATTCAATTGCTCCTTGGGAGCCTGGAGCTCGGTGACCGATGCAATTCCGATCGTTGAATTGGGGCCAGGGACACTTGAGGAATTCCTTTTGGCCAGTTCATCGGCCACTTCGTTTCCCTTCACGAAAGAGTGGACAGGTACCCACACTAGCACTGGAGGAACTGGAGTTTGTTCTTTCTATCTAATACAGCAGCCAGAGTTTCCCTGCACTCCAAGATAAGCCTAGAAGTCACTATGTGGGAGCGAAGTGCAGCCAGAGCCGCTCGGCTGTCACTGCAGCTGTAAGTCCGCCTACCTTGGTAGTTTAATCTCAAATTTTCCAGTGCACAGGTCCGTATTGCATACACCTCAGCTTGGAAAACGGTTGCGTGGACACCAAGGGGAACTGAAATCTCCCTTCTTGGTGCACCCGAGTAGACTCCGCTCTGCTAGACTCGCCAATCCTAGACCCGTTCGTAAGTCACACGAATCCCCCTGGCAGAAGCGGCCCAATTTCTTCGTTCTCCCAGTCCGTCCTCTGTGTTATGAGGACGTTTGGTGTTTAAGACCTGACAGCAGGCGCTATCGCATCCTGCGACAGTCGAAGAATCGGGCAGTTTTCGGCTGCCCAATCCCAGATTTTGCCATGACGGCGAGTGCCAGACTAGCCACTCGATTCGCCGTACTCGCGGCCACTGTTTTGATATGGAGCTGTAGAGGGACGATCCCCAACAGAACCTCCAGAGCTCTGGTGGGGGCGGTGCTCATAGCCCCCATTATCCCCACGCAGGCAAGTCGTTGAGCCTTGTTCAGCGCCAGACGAGAAAGAACCGCTTTCGTAGCAGGCCACCACACGACGGCTGCGTAGATTATGATAGGGCGGATCATAGTCGTGTGATTTGACCTGAGTGAAGTCAGTTCTTCACGGTTTAGGTATAAAAACGACTTTGACCGACTTTCAAAGCCTTGGTATAAAGCCATAGGCGATACAAAATCAGAATATCCGAAGCACCGGGCTGGTGATAAGCTCCAAGCCCTCTTTGCAAGAGACCTGGGGAGATCCAATTCTTACCCGGTGATTTGTAGGGCGCAAAGCTCGAGATGGCCCAGCTTACCAGATTCGAGGCCGTTCTGTAGTCGATCGATCTCGCATTGAAACGGAAGTCTTCGGGTGGTGTGACTATGAGGTCGTCATCAGACCCGTGGAAATGCACCGACATTAGATGTCATAGTGTTTCGTCCGGCGATGACGTGTACTCCCCGTTCGGCAGAATTACTGATCCTGTGCCTATCAAGGAATCTTTGGGGAGAGCCTTGCATAGCCTCGCTGGTGCCTGCATCTTATTGATGCCTTCACAGTAGGTACGCCACGAATCTCTTTTGGTACTCCTCAGAGCTTTCTTATAGTTCCTTTAGGCAACCTTAAAATTCTCCCAATCTGAACTACACGAGGTTCTCTTCGCTTTGTTGAAGAGTTTTCTCACCCGTTTCCGATGTTCCTCCACTTGGGAAGTCCACCAGGGGTTGTTATTGCCGTAATTCCTCCGTTTAAGAGGGTAGTATACTTCAAAGACCGTGCTGATTCCACACACAGCGGCATCAGCTTCTTTCCGACCTCCTTGAAATACAGGAAGACAGCAAAGCCTACCGCTCAGTTCCTCCCTGAAGAGGTCCCAGTTGGTGACTCTCGGACTCCTGTAATACTTGTCTGGGTTGGGATCAGATTCCAACTCGAACAGAATGTGTCTGTGGTCCGAAAGTGAGACTTCCATAGACACATTCCATCTTCGGACTCACCCCTTGATTGCTCTAGAGCTAAGGGTTAGATCAATTTTCAAAACGACAACCTGAAACGAAAACAAACCGAAAAAATTAAGTGTTGATATCAAAAAACTACTTTGACGTATATTTATCGGATGTTTCCAAATTAATACTTGAAATTATATTTTGGATGGGTTTTGGTGCTTACTTGTTGAAAATTCATATCTATAATTTTAATAAAAAATAAACTTGTGATAAATTTTCACAAACTTCGTTTTTATTAAACAAAACGTAACATGTTTCACCACACGGTGGCTTCATCAAACAATAAATGTGATTATTACAAAATCGACGTGAAGAGAGAGGTAGATGGAAATATAATATGATGTGCGAAAAACAAACAAAGCCAATGTCCCTTTTATTTCTATAGCTCTCTTCTACCCCAAATATTCTTTTCGAAATAGGAACGTGAACACTCATGGCAATTCATCATGTTCTCTCATTAACAGTAAATGAGATCTTTATTGGGAGAATTCGTAGGACATTTATCAATAATACTTGATTGTGTCCCCAGATCAAAAACCTATATTTCTAACCAAATAAATGAAACAATACCTACTATGGAAATAATTATTATCCCTGATAAATATTTACGTAGTTTAAATATTGAAACAAAAAATTGCAATTCAAAACAGTTGTGTAAACATACACGAAAAGGTAAGTGATACGCGCAACAATTATTCAATTATTGAAGGTTACTAGGACTTTTACGGGCTTTCAATGACAAATACACATTACAAAATTTAAAATTTGATGAAGCTATTGCTGCGGTCTTTTGAAAACATTGCTTTTCTCCGACAATTTTTATATTTGAAGACATAGGAGAGTAAACTATAGAAGAGTTCACACTAAAAATAATATTAAAGTACTGAGGAACTTTCGGCTACCAAGCAGCCATCATCAGAGTTAACTAAATTATAAATCAAAATTTGCCTGTTTAAATATTATTTGGGGATACTGATGTAAACAATGGGTTACCCTCCACTGGAGATAAATCGGAATTTAATAAATTGCTTTTTCGTTGATACATTTCCATCCCTTCCAAATGACCTAGAAATTTGTCTGTAGTGGGTTTTAAAAGTGATAAACTTTCTTGAGAAAACGTGTTACCTATATTCAAAATATTATGACGTGTACCTTGTCGCTTTTCGGTATTTTGCTTACTGCGGTAAGCTCCTAATCCTCGGGCGCCAGATTTTCTAAAGGTTTACTCCTTTTTGAAGACTTCTGGTAGGGTTTTCACCACAAGGCTTGTCACTATGCTATCTATAGATAGCCTTGTCCCGAGGGTAGCTACAGTGAAGTATAACCAGAGCCCATTGGGCAGAAAACAGTATCAAAATTGTAGGCTTTAATTACAATTGATACCTGGTTAAAACTTAGCTCATTTGAAGATGGAGCAGAAATAATTTAATAAAACAGGGAATTCCAAATATTAAAATATATAATAATTATTACAAGTACACTTTCAGAACAATTTGTGAAATGCAATTGAACGGTATTATTTACAAAATTCACCCAGACGGAAAATGTAAGGAAGCTCAAACGGTATATGAAAACTGTTACAACATATCTATTTCTTACGATATGTTCGGTATTTAATTTCAAATCAACGGTACGGAATCGGTTGATAAATGATTCACATTTATCAATTTGCGGAAAATATAAATCAAACAGATGCTAGCGTAATAAGCGGTGTACGGTAAATCATTTAGATAGCAATAATACGTGAAATGTTTGAAACACGCTACGATCTATCAAACGGTTAAAATTCGGTCGGTTCGGAAAATATTGTCTTGCACTAGTTTTCCGCTCGTACGATATCAGATTTTACGATATTTTCGGTTAATAACTCTTATTGAGTTTATTCATAACACCCATCCTGGTATTAGCTATCAACGGGGTTCCCGGTAATTGTATGACAGTGTTAGATTTCATATATTTAGCAGATTCAGAATCTAGACAATTGAGGCTTATACTTCCGGTATCGGCACAGCGTGTACAAACCCTAACTATCGTATCTGCAATAACCCCTACATCCACGGCCGGGGCTTCTCATTCGAATAAGGGATTATTACGATTCTCAATCACACCACCACCCCAGCTTATACTTCCGGTATCGGCACAGCGTGCACAAGCCGTTGGCGGTTTGGTCGTCTATGATATACTTATACTTCCGGTATCGGCACAGCGTGCACAAATATACCAAAGACGCCCCTGTCGTTCAAACATACACTCTCTGTACACACCATACAATTATTTCCATATTTCAAATCACGTGCGAATTCAAATCGTGCGCGGTCCGACCTATGACGGGATAAACTCAAATATAACAATTGAAATTACTGAACGCTACGGAACTCAGACATCGTACATACGGTTACCAATCACAAAATTACGGAAATCAATATATCGGAATGCCCAAAAATATAAGCTATTAGCTATCATTTACCTTATGAAACAATTCACTAAACGGAACACTATTGTTTAATTCACAGTTTAAATCTGACTTGAACTCGGATAATTAATTCACTCTGATTCTTATGTTAATCTCACTTCATCGGTACTATTTGAAAATCAAAATCACCAAAGAGCAACTGTACTGATTGGAAATCAAAATCACAAAAGAGCAACTGTACTGATTGAAAATCAAAATCACAAAAGAGCAACTGTACTGATTGAAAATCAAAATCACAAGAGAGCAACTGTACTGATTGAAAATCAAAATCACAAAAGAGCAACTGTACTGATTGAAAACCAAAATAACAAGAGAGAGCACAAAAGAGTGCGATCTTTTATCGGTCACGGCTTTTATATGTTTTTCGAGGTTCTGGTCAAGTCTGTTCCACCAATTCCTTATTTTGTGCCGAGGGTTTTTTACTTATGTCCCGAACAATGCTTAAAAGTGACGCACTTTTTAGATCTAAAATTCACGCACATGATGCTCCACTAGTTCCTCCCGGCACAGTAAACAAGTGTTATCGGAGTTTTTTGATTGTTCGCCTTTTTTATACATAAGGTTGTACAAAGTTTGATGCGTTAGCTTGCCAGACCCCCGTGTTTGCAACATATTTTATCGGAATGAATGCAATTTTTAAACGGACATGAATTAGATTCATCTATTTGAATAATTACACTTATTCGAAATTGCGGAAATTTAGAAAAGTGGCAATCACGGAATACACATTCGGAGTTCACGCATATCTATTGAAATAATGAACTGTTCAAAATGAGATTACATGTAATATCCGTATTTACTGCCTGATCTAAATTAAATGATATTTCAAAATTTTAAGCTTTGTTACAATATGTTCCGCAACCGCTGATTTTTCACCATTATTTTTCTTTCTATGGGCAAAATTTTTCTTATAACGAGTTAAAATATTCCTTCTGGTTTGACCCACATTGCACTTTGAACACGACTCCCAATTGTAAATCCCGGATTTGTCGAAATCGGAAACTTTATCAAAGGTGTTGCCTAAACGGTTTCATAGCTTGTTCTTACCATCTATAAACTGGTTGTATTGCATACTTAAAAAACAAGCTATGGAATTTATTTTACTGAAGAATGATAAGTGAAATTTTTGAATTTTATTGAAGTATTTGAAGGTAATGACTCTAATTATTTGGTAAGTTGGCTGGCTACGTTCTAATTTCCTTTTTTGTTCAGAAATTAAATTATTGATCAAAGATTTGTAGTAACCATTGTCCAACTCAATTTGCTGAAGTTTCCCAACTTCGTTGTAATAATTTTGCTTGCTCAAAGGGGTGTTCAATAATCTATGAAAGACTATTGAACGGAGCTATTTTATATCTCAATGGTGTAGCTGAATCCGCCAAGGTATACCTATTTGTTTGAATGGGTTTTCTGTATATGGCGAAATTCAAGTGATTTCCATCGTTCATAATGTTAATATCAAGAAAAGAAGGTGATTATTTGTTTCTATTTCGACAGTGAATCTCAGTGAATCAAATTAGCTATTAAGCGTGTTCAAAAAGACATGTAAATCAAAATCTTGTAATCGCGAAAATGTCGTCAACATATTTATACAAAACTTTTGGAAACTGATTACATTTCGATTTTAAGGAGCTTTCAAGTTCGCTTAGAAAAATATTGAACAAAAAAGGAGAGAGTGGATTGCCCATTTTACATCCGCTTGTTTGTTTATAGTAATTTTTGTTCAAAGTGAAATAACTTTGCTTCATAAATGAAGATGTAACGATCACGAATTCTGTGCAGTTTCTATCGGGGATATTAATATTTGAAGGTCATTTCTTCAGAATGTTTATCGACTCAGGGATTGGAGTATTTGTGAATAGTGAAACAACATCAAATGAAACGAGTGTATCACCAGGTTCAAGTTAGAAATTTCTCAATTTTGCAATAAGTTCCAAAGAATTTTTCACAGACAAACTTGGTACGGCTCCAATTAATGTTTGAAATGATTGCCATTATGGAATTACCCGGTTTATGTAAGCAATACAGTTTAGGAATATTAAGGTTTCAAAGTCTAAGTTTGAATTCTAAATTATCGGAGATTACAGTTGTACAAAACATTACGAATGATTGACTAGTTTAACGCATTTAGATAAAGGATTCATGAGGGACATCATTTAATAAGGTATTTAGCGAATTGTGATAATCCTCTTTGTCCATAATTACGAGAGAATGTCCCTCATCTGCTTTCAAGTATTTACAGTATTTTTCTTTTAATGAGTTATTGATTTATTTGAATGTGCAAGAATTGTCTTACACTTGTTACGAATAACAGCTTTATCTTGAAAGTTGAGAGACCAAATCGTATTTTCAATATCTTTAATTATATATAAAAATTCTCGGGAAATAGGTCACAATAACACTTTGTTTTAAATATTCGTCTTTACGTACGTTTCGGTCTCACGACCATCATCAGAAGACTCACTATGTCTAAAAAGGGGGTTTATTAAAACTAATTATAGCACAAGCGTCCAAATCGCACAATTTAACTTCAATCAAAAGAGCCCACGCCGTCGAAACGAACAGAACCACGAATAATCGAAATTGTATCGTCAGAATTAATGTATAAAATTTTTTTTTATTCAAAACAAAGTGTTATTGTGACCTATTTCCCGAGAATTTTTATATATAATTCATACTGGGTCAAGAATCTTATTAATATCATTAATTAAATACTCCGTAGGTACGTTTTTAGAATCAATTGCAAAATTTAAACCTTTATTTAACAAACTCATTTCAGTTTCATTGAAATTAATATCGGTTTTTTCGTGAATGTTCATATTCTTATTTTTCCTTTTCTAGGAGTTTTTGGTAAAAATTATTGGAATTTATGCTTGGTTGATTTTACTTTTCTACTGGTTTTTGCCGAAAATGTGTTTAATAATTTAAAATGAAAGAATTCGAAGCCATTACCTTCAAATACTTCAATAAAATACAAAAGTATTACTTATCATTCTTCAGTAATTAATAAATTCAATAGTTTGTTTTCTAAGTTTGCAAGACAACCAGTTTATAGATGTAAGAACAAGCTAAAACGCTGTTTAGGCAACACGTTTGATAAAGTTTCCGAATTCGACAAATCCGGGATTTACAAAATCAATTGTGAGTCGAACTAGAAGGAACATTTTAACTCGTTATAAGGAACATTTCACCCATATAAAAAAATAATGGTGAAAAAATCATCGGCGGCAGTCGAACGTATTTTGAATACAGGTTACACCATTTTTCTAGAAAGGTTATCACTTTTAAAATACAGTACAGAAAAATATGTAGGTAATTTAGAAGGGATAGAAATGTATAAGCGAAAAAGCAATTAATTAAATTCCGATTTATCTCCAGCTGAGGGACACCCACACCACATTATTATCCCCAAATGGTATTCAAACAGGCACATTTTGATTTAAAATTTTGTTTACTCTGATGATGGCTGCTTGGTAGCCGAAAGGTCCTCAGTACTTTAATAGTATTTTTAATGGAGAAGGGTGATCATTTCTAATCAATAGTGACATAGAAGAAATTGGCAAATTGTTTCATTAATTGCAATTCTTGGTTTTTTTGGATCCCTGCTTTTCTTCTGGAATACTTATATTATATATTATAGGTACATCCCTACTGTTATTCGCAGTTGTATTTTTATTTTCAACCGGAATTTTTTTCGAAACCATCTCCTTATTTTCCAGTGAACTTTCTATATGTCCCTCTCCGTCGAAAGTTGAACACCATCCTCATGCTTTTTAAGAATGGACTTGCTAGCCCCATCTTCGGCCAATAAAGATGCTGACGATCGTCGTAAATAATGACCAGTATATTTATTGGCATTGGGAAGGCCCAGATAAATAGCAATTTTCTTAGGTATGGCACTCATGGTATTTATGCCAACAGTTAAAATTACATAAAATATAAATGACGTTAGTGAATGTAATGTAAAATAGTTTGAATTTTCATTATATTTTCATCAATATGTAACTTCGACCATCGGCCTTGTGAATTTCCTGGATCCTTTAGGCCTGTAAGCTTCGAACTGTCTTTTTCAAGTAAATTGTTATTCCACTTCTCTCTACTTATACCAAGTTTCGAATTTCTTGTAAGCAACTTCATACTCTAAATTTAATTTCTCTGGTATAAGCGTATTCACGGTTGTTTTTGCTGCATTTTCTATATCAGAAGGCTCTTCGTAATCACTCGTTTTTTGAATTGATACGGATGAGCTTTCGTTATTTTTCTCAAATCATTGTTTGTAAACAACATCAGCTAGGCAACAAGATCGGTTTTTGTTATATATTTATATATGCATAATTCATAATCCTTATTTAAAAAATTTGGCGATTATAGAAAAAACGTTGCTAAAGAAGTATTTAGGAACTACACGTGTTGCCCAACTCATCGCATTTTCAGTAAGTTTCTTCGTCCCTTGATTGTCGTAGATCTGGACACCTGTCTTCGTAACAATTCCCAACTCTTCAGCTAGTCTTCGTAAGTGAATAACCTTTTTTGCTTCATTCAGTACCATGCATTCTGATTCAGTAGACGATAAAGCAACAGTTCAATGTGTGTTGGATTCCTAGAAGATCTTTCTTTTATATATTGTGAGTACCGATGATTTTCTATCATCGGTGCATGCAGCCAAATCAACGCCACCGCACCCGGTTGCATAATGTATGTTGACACCAGTGTTGAAATCACTGTTTTAGGACAACTCTCCGTGCAAACCCTCAAGCACCTTGACGCTCGTACATTATGGTGGTATACCGATGCGAAAGAGGTCTAATTCATTTATATGCCAATAAACAATAAAATGTTTGGTGTGATATGGGCTAAAAGAAAAGGAACATGTTAGTAATGATAACAAACAAACTTTAACATATACACACTGATTGCATCTGCATCACCAACCCACCACATTGGCATCGAGTCCGAGTGTCAAGATGCTTGAGGATTTGCACACTGAGCTGCCCTACAATATCTTAACGATTTCAACACTTTGGTATCAACATACATTGCGTCTGCACATATGCCCACCGATTATTGGACCCTCTCTAGAACTGACGGTTATTCCTATTTCTAGAGTTCCTTCTAAATAGCACTTGTTTTATAGCTCTCCAGATGAGACGTTTAAATCCGAGATGCATTCCATCGACAGCGCATGTGCAAAAGCTTTATGAAAATCTAACAAACTAACCTGCGACAGGTAACTTTAACACGACATATAGCTAATAGTTCGACAGTCGCATAATATCCGTGACAGACCATTTCGTAAAATAGATATTCCTGTCAATTTAAATAAGCTTTTAACTATTTCTACTAATGTGAAATATGCATTAGGTCTTGAAACTTCATGATTCGGCGCCTTCTTCTACAGGTAGTGATACTATATATTTTAGTTTGAAGTCTGCCATCGATTCCAATCATAGACAAAAAAGATACTAGATAGAATTATAATCAATTTAAATTTAAGTCTTTGATTTTGAACATAATTCATTGACAATAATGTACATAGTGCTTTCAATGAGTTTCGTACTGCGAAAGATGGAAAGATGAATCAGAAGAAACCCACTACAAATTACAAATAATATAGGAAAAGGTACAGCGTGTGAAGGGGTAACTTCGGACTACAAAAATTTGGCAAAAGATAGTCCTAATTTTATTATTCTTGTTTTGTTCTAGCTTGTATTTACAAATTATTTCTACAATAAAATAACATTCCAAGCTTATTTTCAATTTCTATTTCAGCCATTTTAGCTATTTTACATCACAAATGAGAGGACATTAAGACCAAAGGACTTTGATAAATCTTCAAATAAATTCCCTATTAAAATTGAAAAGTTATATGCTGCAATTTTGTAGAGCAAGGCCATGAAAACAAATAAATCTTTCATGCAAGATTAAGAGTGAAACAAAAGTTGATTGATCACAAAAGGGCATTATCAACAAAGCATGAGAATGATTCAACATCATTAAATATTCCATGATAGTTTCAATGCCTGGAAACTCGTATTTTTGAATCCTCGATATCTACTGACATTTTTTGTTCCATTGAGTTTGTACTCTTTTCAATTCAGCTATATAAAAAATTGTAAATAGGAATAAATGTATGATGCTCATTGTAAAACGAAATTGACTATTTGTAATTTATTTTGAACTTTTTCTATTCATTATTTATGAATATTATAAGTGGGAGACCATTAGGGGAACCGTATTCGAGTATAAACCATACATAAGGTTTAATTCGTATTTAAACAATATATCTCAGTGTGTGAAAATAAACAACATCTAATTTTATCAAAATCACATCGGGTATTCCTCAGGGATCACATTTAAACCCTTTCCTCTTTTCGCTGTTTATCAATGACATTGGGCGCTGTTTCCTGAATTCATTGTTTCGTCCCTATGCGGATGATCTTAAAATGTATAAATCTGTTACTTCTATCAATGATTGCTCCTCTCTTCTACGTGACCTCAATAGGTTACACGAATATTGTACTATAAATAGACTATTTTTGAACATAGATGAATGTCATCAAATCACGTTTTCCAAAATATTTAATGTGCTTGAAAACAGATAGTATGTTACTGGAGAGGGTAGTAACAATTACCGATCTCGGGGCTACATTAGACTGTGAATTGTCATTTGAATCACACATAGAAGCAATTGTCAGGAAGGCTCTTAGGACCTAGGCTTTATATTGCGCACAACTAAATCATTTATTAATCCTGATTCCTTAATATTGCTATATAATTCTCTAGTTTGTAGTCACCTAGAATACGGCTCTCTAGTATGGAACCCACTATATATCAAATAAATTGATAGATTGGATAAAGTACAAAAACGATTCATTAATTCCCTCAATTCTAGATTTCAGAAGACTTCATTTTAACACGTATGAATATAGCCTTAGACATTACAAATTATTAAAACTAAATTTTGTAGAACACATTGTTCTACTACCAATCCTTTGCTACAAATTATGCAGATAATGCATGATTCGTAATGTGTTTGCTACAAGAAAATTACAATTTATATTTCACACACATAGACTTGTTCCATGTTACTATTAAAATTATATACCCCATTGGCATTTTCAGGAACTAAACAGTACCATATGTGAAAATGAATTGAAATATAGGTATTCTCTTCTTTTTTCTTTTCTCTTTTTCTTCTCATCCTAAGGTTAGGTACTAGTTAATTTAATTTATTTACTTTTTTTGAAACTGTGTTACCCCGTTATTGGAAAATTGTTATTCTGTAGGGTTGCCTGTACTGAATAAATAAGAAAGATAAACAGCTTTTATAAAACTAATATTTTTGATGTCTTACAAATTACCTTTAAGGAAACTTCTTCATTTATATGGGGTGTAAGATTTAATTTATTATCAAAAATGATTTTATCTACTGTGATAAGCTTCACATTGTTGGGGTGATATTCAAATTTCATGAAATTTGAATATCTTGTTAAAATAATGAGTTTGCATTTAGTTGCATTTAGTTTCATACATTTTGTCTACCCCAGATATATAAGTTATTCGATTCAATTTGTAGGAGCACATAATCATATATAATACCACTAGAGATGAAATTTTGCCGGCAAAATTTCTCGATTGTAATATGAAAGTTTGTTGCTTAGGCAATTTCGCGAATGACATTTGTATCAAAATCACGAGCCGTCAGGCGAGTGATTTTGGAAAAAATGTCATGAACGAAATTGCCGATAAGCAACAAACTTGAATGTTACAAGAGAGAAATTTTACCTGCTTAAATTTCATCTCGAGTGGTATTCGGGGGATTATTTTTCCGACTTTTTTATCGATGGTGGACAGAGAACAAACTCCAAATCGACTCATTTTCATGCAAAATCTCCAATTTTCACAATTGAATTCAACCTGTCAGTTTGACGTGTGGTGAATTTGACTGGATCATGTTTTGTTTTTTATATATAGCAACTACCAGAGAAAATTTTCAAAAAATTATCAGTATAATACCATGTAGGTTGTACCACGTGACGTCGAATGGTGCAATTCTATTGGTCGATATTTGGGTCGGAAAAATAATCAGTTAAAGATTTTATAATTCTGTGTAACTTGAGGTCAACAATAAAACTCACAGTGTTTGATTGTCAAAGCTATATCATTCATAAAACGATTAAATATGAGAGATGATGGATGTGCTCCTTGAGGCAAACCTGATTTAACTTCATTGGATTCTGAGTATATATTGAAAATGTTCACAATTTGAATACGATCAGTCAATAAGTCTTTTAGCCATATAAGTGGTGAGCCATGAATGCCAATAGCTTCTAACTTGTCAACAAGTAGAATGTGGCAGACAGTATCAAAGACTTTCGAGTAATTAGTATAGATTGGCTGAACTTGGAGTTTGTTTTCAAATAATTTCAAAATATCGTATTGATACAATAATAGATTGGCTACGGCAGAACGATTTTTAAAGAATCTGTGTTGTTTATCAACTGAAGAGAGGTTGAAGTAGATCTGTGAGAATAGCCTCAACCATTTTTGAGAAATAACAAACTCTATTCATAATTCTGTAATTTTGTACTTCACCTTTATCGCCAGATTTATAAATGAAGTGACATATACAATCTTCAAATAGTCTTGAAAAATTTGAAGGAATAATGAATGCAATCATACTTATATACAATTTGAAATATTTATAGTTTTGTCATATAATATACGTACAGGGTAATTTTTTTCATTTCCGTACCCACTTACAAGAGTTAATGTGAGTGCCATAAAAAACTTCTAATACAGAAATTGCATAACTTTTCCGTATTATCTTTTAGATTTGTAATAAGAAACACATGAGCATCGCAAAGTTGAAAAACAATAGCAAATTTTCTTTAACGGAACACTATATATTTTCTCCCAGGACGAAAGATCTCTTTTTCCCGATTTCAAAAATATATCGATTGTTGATATTTGAATAAGCCCTTTTTGAATTATGTAAGTTTGAAATTTTGTTAACTTGAAGTGATGATAATCGAGTTGGCCAGGCGTTCCGCATACTTCAATGTGATATATGTGTCGCTTCACTTTTAATTGAAACATTCAGTTTTGATCTATATAATGGATCTCATACAACAAAGATCTTATATCAATACCATTTCAATTCAACATTATGGGGAATCATGAAATCACCAGCCAAAACCTGTTAAATGAAATGTAGAAAACTCACAAATACAAAGTACTGAGACTAGACTAGCACTAAAAATAGAAGAAGCAACAAGAAGAATATATGAACTGGAAAAAGAAAATAACACTTTGAAACAAAAATTACAAATACAAGATAAGCTAAAGGGGAAAAACAATTTAGTTCTGTTTGAATTTCAAAAAGCAGAAGAAAGTAACCTAGAAGAGTATATCACGAAAACACTGAAGGAATCCTTAGTAGTCGATATAACCCCGCATGAAATAAACAACCTACATTTTATAAAGAGAAATGAGAACAAGAGATGTATTAAATTATAGCTTTTGTCATACCTGAAGAAGGAAATACTAAAAAATATACCAAAACTGAAAGTGACAAAAGTATACATTAATAATGATCTTACCCCTGAAGAAAAATCTCACAACACGTTACTAAGAAGTAATTTTAGAGCAGCCAAAGAAAAGGAACTGAATGCCTATATCAAATAAAATAAACAACATACATATTAACAACGAGGAATACACTGCTGAAGTGCTATAGATTCAATACAGTGCACCAAGGTGCCACAATATCCAGAAGGAAATCGGAGAAGTTTTCGAAGCAGAATAGTCGAGTCAATTCAGCAAAAAAGCCCGGAATTTTTTCCTAACAGACCAATCAACTTGATTTTTTTTGCAAATCGTTCCTGGACGGAGAGTGAATGATATTGAACTTTAAGATCTAGTCGCTCGACCATTTTTCACCTGTTAAACCGGAAATTCGCCAATTTTCATGGGAAAATTTATTGTAAAATTTGTAAAATTAGTAAGTATTGTCAAAATTGGCTGGAAAACTCTACTCGGTTGTTTTCGGGGTCACTGATCACGATTCCGAAGTTAGATTTACCATTTTCGACCGCAGTATCTAGAAATTGGCCAATTATATGTCTGAAAAATAGCCAAATTTAATAATTTCGCAGTTTTTGTTGCAATTGACTAAAACATTTCACTCGAGAGTTTTCGTGGTCGCTGATCACGATTCCGAAGTTAGATATACCATTTTCCACCGCGGTAGCTAGAAATTGGCCAATTTTATGTCGTAATTTTTGTTGAAAATGGCTAGAATATTTCACTCGGAAGTCATTTGATATTGGATATGGAACAAATGATTTACAGTCACGGATAAATTCCCTGACTTTTGAAAGCAGTGCCAATTTCAACAAAAATTACGAAATTATCTAATTTATCCATTTTTCTGACAAAAAATTGGCTAATTTCTAGCTACCGCGGTGGAAAATGGTACATCTAACTTCGGAATCATGATAAGCGACCTCGAAAACCCCCCTGTGAAATGTTTTAGTCAATTTCAACAAAAACTGCGAAATTATTAAATTTGCCCATTTTTCAGACATATAATTGGCCAATTTCTAGATACTGCGGTCGAAAATGGTAAATCTAACTTCGGAATCGTGATCAGCGACCTCGAAAACCCCCCTGTGAAATGTTTTAGTCAATTTCAACAAAAAATGCGAAATTATTAAATTTGCCCATTTTTCAGACATATAATTGGCCAATTTCTAGATACTGCGGTCGAAAATGGTAAATCTAACTTCGGAATCGTGATCAGCGACCTCGAAAATCCCCCTGTGAAATGTTTTAGTCAATTTCAACAAAAACTGCGAAATTATTAAATTTGCCCATTTTTCAGACATATAATTGGCCAATTTCTAGATACTGCGGTCGAAAATGGTAAATCTAACTTCGGAATCGTGATCAGCGACCTCGAAAACCCCCCTGTGAAATGTTTTAGTCAATTTCAACAAAAAATGCGAAATTATTAAATTTGCCCATTTTTCAGACATATAATTGGCCAATTTCTAGATACTGCGGTCGAAAATGGTAAATCTAACTTCGGAATCGTGATCAGCGACCTCGAAAACCCCCCTGTGAAATGTTTTAGTCAATTTCAACAAAAACTGCGAAATTATTAAATTTGCCCATTTTTCAGACATATAATTGGCCAATTTCTAGATACTGCGGTCGAAAATGGTAAATCTAACTTCGGAATCGTGATCAGCGACCTCGAAAACCCCCCTGTGAAATGTTTTAGTCAATTTCAACAAAAAATGCGAAATTATTAAATTTGCCCATTTTTCAGACATATAATTGGCCAATTTCTAGATACTGCGGTCGAAAATGGTAAATCTAACTTCGGAATCGTGATCAGCGACCTCGAAAACCCCCCTGTGAAATGTTTTAGTCAATTTCAACAAAAACTGCGAAATTATTAAATTTGCCCATTTTTCAGACATATAATTGGCCAATTTCTAGATACTGCGGTCGAAAATGGTAAATCTAACTTCGGAATCGTGATCAGCGACCTCGAAAACCCCCCTGTGAAATGTTTTAGTCAATTTCAACAAAAAATGCGAAATTATTAAATTTGCCCATTTTTCAGACATATAATTGGCCAATTTCTAGATACTGCGGTCGAAAATGGTAAATCTAACTTCGGAATCGTGATCAGCGACCTCGAAAACCCCCCTGTGAAATGTTTTAGTCAATTTCAACAAAAACTGCGAAATTATTAAATTTGCCCATTTTTCAGACATATAATTGGCCAATTTCTAGATACTGCGGTCGAAAATGGTAAATCTAACTTCGGAATCGTGATCAGCGACCCCGAAAACACCCGAGTGGAGTTTTCCAGCCCAATTTTGGCAATACTTACCAATTTTACAAATTTTACAATAAATTTTCCCATGAAAATTGGCCAATTTCCGGTTTAACAGGTGAAAAATGGTCGAGCGACTAGATCTTGAAGTTCAATATCGTTCAGTATCCGTCCAGGAACGATTTGCAAACAAAACTAAGTTGATTCGTCTGTTTGGAAAAAATTCCGAGTTTTCACATTTTTAACGTCTAATTTGACCCGACTAGAAGTGCAGGTTGGAAAGATAATAACTCTATGAATGATAATCACGATTATTATATCGTGATGATAACAATACTACAAAATCAATTTCTTACAGACCTACTACACGTCTAAAGGATAAAAAAAGATTGCATCAACATCACACAAAAAGACAACAAATTAAATTCCCTAGAAATACACAATTCATATCACTATTATTTTGTACTTATATATGATTATTTGAATTAATTCCATTTGTTATTTCTGATAAGCTTATATTTAGTAAATAAAATAAATAGCATAATTCAAACACTATAAGAAATACTAACTATATCACCATACTACATTATAAACAATGAACATGAAGCTCATACATTCCTCCAACTATATTTACCATATAACTCTGAGTCTGAACGAATATTAACAGTTTCTAAGTCAGAATTAAATACTAATTAAATTATGAATGACATTCAGTTTTTTCAACAAATAGATAACTACATCAATATTGTAAATATTTAAATTTTAACTTTTACATTTGAACATCACGAACATAATTAGGTATTATGAAGAACTTGTAATATTTTTGACTGATATAGGAGTTAATAACATGGATATAATATTATCTTTAACATCGACGGCTCCGAAATATATTACAATTATGTACATTTCAATCAAAACGACAGCATAGTTCATACAATTACGCATACACAATTATCAGAAAATACTTTAACAGAATCAACATTAAACATAGATGAATTAAATTTCAAAATTGTAGTTATATATCAACCACCTGGTACTAACATAGACAGTTTCCTAAACGATATTGACAATTATTATGATAATTACAATTTCAATACTCAATAAATATATTAATAGGCGACATTAATATAAATTCACTAGATAGTAATAACCTGAATGTTCGAATTTACTTGAATATGTTATAGCCATTCCTTTACTTGATGCATAAAACTCGAGTTACATCTACTACTGCCACTATCGTAGATCACATCTTTGTAAATAGCATTCATAAAATAAATAAGCAAATTTCAAAGGATCCAATTATTTTAGAATCTAGCATAACAGATCATTCCATCTTTCTGGGTATAAAATTCAATAATTCCATTAAAAATAGTAATAAACCTGAAAAAAAGAACATTAAAAAAATCTTAAACCTGGAACGAAGTGTTAACAGAAAACTACCCCATAAATGCCTGAAAGCACTTTATTAATAAATTTACAAGCTACATTGGAAAAAATTGTATCAGAAAACGAGATAAAACGACAAAACTTCTTGCGCAAATACATAATATAGATTTAACAATAGAATATACAAACTATAGAAACTTGCAAACGACACTCATCAGAAGTAAGAAAGATAATTTATTTAAATAAAATGAGTGAATGTGGTAACAATACAAAAAAAGTGTGGAATATAATAAATAAAGCTACTAACAAAAACTACTTTAATTTTGAGAAACCTATAATTTTGAAAATAAGAATAACATCAATACTACTATAGATGAAAATTAATTTCAAACAATTTAACAAACAGGCAATGAGCTGACACAAAATTATAACTTCAAAACTTGAGTCAACTTTTACAATAGAACTAGTAATAATTATTTATCTCCGGTAAATAATAATGACATTATTCAAATTATATCTTCTTTGAAAAATAAAAACTCTGCTGGTCCTGGTCAAATTGGACATAATTATAGAAAGTTATCACATGCACATATTATCTTACCCCTGGTAGGAAAAGAAAAAGTGTTTGACTGTGTTTTTGGATCTGGCGAAGGCATTCAATACCGTCTCGCATGGCAATCTTCTGAAAAAATTTGAAAATATTGGGATAAGAGGTGATACTTTAACTCTGTTCATGAACTACTCCTCAAATAGATATAATAGTACTTGCAGTTATCCCCTTCTACTTGATAGAGGCATATCGCAGGGTACGGTATTAGGTCCAACCCTATTGACTATATACCTAAATGAATTCTGTTCTATAAGTAAAAATAGTAGAATTGTTTGGTATGCCGATAACACGATGGTATTGTTGGTTTTGTATACATGTTCTGGGGGTTCTAAGCAAGATAGTACTAGTATGAACTTTCTAAAATACTGGTTAGATAATAATGAGCTTTCATTAAATAACAATAACATTCAAGATGGCATATTCATATAAATATTCTGGTTATAAGAACGCGGAAACCTAGGTATAAATCTATAAATTCAATCTCTTAAAAAATATCTTAAATCCGAATAATAAAATATTGGTTTATAAATCCCTCAAGCAATCAATTATAAATTAATTCATTAACCACAGGCTGGTGCATATGAAAATGCAATTTCCAGTTAAAAGTTAGTCAAAATTCTGTTCTGAAAATATTTTTCAATAAAAAAAAAACTATGTTCTACAAAACTGCTGTACAAAGAACTTAAAGTATTTGCTATAAGATGTTTATATTACCAAGCTGTAATAAGCTATATGTATGAAACAAAAAATCTACACACACAAATATCACACGAGAGCCTTTTCATAGGAATGTATACAAGTCATTAAGCCCTCATTATCCTCAGTTAAGAGATACTTGATACTTATAGGGCCAAAATTGTACTTAATTCCATTGGAAATAAAAAAATAAATACTGCAAGAAAGTTTTATATGGAAATACAAAACTACATTTATCTAAACAATATCACATACAATATTATAAACATATTATAATTCAACTAACAACAAGGATATAGGTTTGCTTATGGTTCATGATTATGTAATTATATATTAAATTAGCTTTCAATTCCACAGATCTAATATTAATAGTTTTACCTCTCAAACACAAACATAATAATTCTAAACATCCACTCACACTTATACATATACACTCACTCACACACAACTTACTTCACGCAACTCATTCGCACACATTTATCAATATCAAAGCACACACAAGCTATGCTTAGGTGCTTTAACTTGTAATAACTTTAATTACATAAGCTGTGAACTGTTGACATTCAAATATTTCTGTCGATTATGTGTAACGTATCGAATTAAAATGAATAAATAAATAAATAAATAAATAAAATAAAAATATTTTAGAAAATCCCGGAAGTTCAATCTCATTTGTTGTCCGACAATTTGAAAAGTCATCCTACAAGGTCCAGACCACTTTAAAACATTATAAATATCACCACTATGAAGTTACGCCAGCTAAAGGCTTATCTGAAAAAAACAAAATTCAACAATTACAATACTGTCAAGAAATATTAAGGCATATAGCAGAAGATCCAGAGTTCTTAGGAAAAAATATTTACACCGATGAAGCAAGTTTCACGACGGCAGGGATGTGTAATCGAAAAAAACCATCATCGGCAACTGAAAATACGTATTAAATTCAACCAGTTAAAATACAGAGACGTAGATCAGTTCACGTGAGGTGTGGCATGCTGGGCAACCAAGTAATTGCACCGATTATTTTTGATTGGTTAAAAATGTTTTATCCAATTTTAAAGCTTTTGTGATATTTGCATTTTTAAGTCTGGAAATATTAGTTATCACATAATACAGTGTGATATTAGAAGCAGGTGTGTCTTTATACTAGGAGGAGATTGTTTAATTCCTGAAAATCGGGTAGTACAATTACCTATTGTGCTTAATCATATATTGGATCAATAAAAAAAAGAAATGCTCACTATGCTGAATATAAACATGAACTTTGACTATGTTGACTTTGCACCATCTATGTACTTATCGATTATTCATGTATCTTATGTAGATATACTTACATGATTCATCGTGTCAAGTGCTATGCTACTAATCGAATTAAATATATGATAAACAAGCTAACTAACTATTATTAGATTAAATCATTTTGTTTCTATGTATATTCTTAGTTCCTGAACTTGATAATTCTAATTTTGCATCATTCATCAGAATAATAATAAGGTTTATTATTATTCTGATGAATAATCCAATACTGTAAAACATAATTAGGAGAATCAGTCTGTTCACAATGTCCAAATACATTGATAACAGTTTTTCAGAAGATATGAAACTTGATCACACATCTTTTTTTCATCTTCGTGAATGTTGAAAAAAGATATAGAGAAATAGACATTCTGCATTCTGATCCTTCGAGTAGTTGATAACAATGTAAAGTAAATACAAATACATTGCGTCTGATTAGAGTCAAACGATAGACAAAGTTTTTGGTTCTGCGGGTTGAAAACAGTGACAACACGTTCATTATTTCCCGGAACCTCTTTTCATTATTTCAACAGTGAAACAAGCCAGACGATAAAGTCATTTATCAACCATCTCCGGCAGAGGTATAACTACCCAGCAGAAATTTTGTTATCTTGGATAGTAGACTTCCGCTGACAGCTAATCTTGAAAAATCTTGTCTTCCGGATGGATTCCACGTCACAATAGCTCGACTTGATGCCGACGTTTCGCCAACCATTACAGGTGGCATCTTCAGGACAGGCTTGAGGCTTGAACTGAAACTGCCACCTGTAATGGTTGGCGAAACGTCGGCATCAATTCGAGCTATTGTGACGCGGAATCCATCCGGAAGACAAGATTTTTCAAGAAATTTTGTTGCGAGGTATTGATGGCCTGCTATATTTTCCCCGTACTTGACCTAAACGGCCTAGTAATTGCTCCAGTATGCATAAGAGTACACTGCGGCCAACAGTTGGTCTCCGTGGTGGGTTCCCAGCAAATACATTGATTTTCTCAGGGTAAGGTCAACACCACATAATTAGCACATTTGATTTCCCAGCGGAAGGCACATGGGCGTAACTAGCCAATTTTGTATGGGGAGGGGGGTAAGGTCCCTGTACAGACATGGACTTTAATTATTTTCAACCTCACAAACAAAAGCTTAGGAACATTAGTTTTTTCAAAGATCTTGGTATAGGATAGGCACAATTCAAATGAAAAATGAGGATAGTTCAATAATGAGGCACTGTGCGTTGAAATGGAGTATATTATATACTATATACTACATTTATTCAAACGTCCTTTAGTAACGTGGTAGCAACTCACCAAATAGGTTCCTGTTGTTAAAAGTAACAAAGCTAGAATATATTTTTGTTCAAAAAATATTATTATACCTTCTGCAAAAAACGAAAACCAGTATGAAAAAAGAAACTGACAAGTCAGTGAATATTTCAATTATTCTACTCCCGCACATACTAAGGATACATCAACACACAATTGAATTTAGAATCTACTAATATAGAACGAAACATCAAAGTCTAATTAGCGATATTTCTGCTTAAGAATATCTTCTAAATTTAAATTGCTCATCATCCTGCTTGGTATCAACTATTGATGAAGATGTCGACTTAAGTATAGGAATAAGTCCACTCGATGCTTTGTCAGGAAATTTTAATGATAGAGCAACTGAGGATATCGACAATGAGTGAATAAAAAAGAAATTTATGTACATATAAATTAGTATAAGTTAGTAATAAGTTTTTTTTTTTTTATTTTCAGTTTTTGAATGAAAAACTCTTCACTTTTAAATAAAAAAAACCTTTATTACATATCATGGATTATGCCTACTGGAGCAACCATGTAAAAAAACGCGCCTTGCATTCTACCTCGAGGGTGGTGCGGAAACGAGTTCATAATCATAATGTAGTCGCTTTCTCAGCGCTCTGCTCAAAAAACGATTGATCTTACAGAAAAACGCAACAGGCATTATTTGTAGATAATTGCACGATGAACAATTTTTGTCATGACCTCAATTGACCTCCGAGCAATAGATCACGAGATATTCGCGGAAAACTGATTTTCGTGACCTTTTTTGACCTTCAACTTGTTTAGCCAGCACGATATCAATGTCGATTTTTCACATATTCATTGAAATGCCGTAATAAAGGTGTATACAAAAATTCAGCTCACTAGGAATTTTTCCGCAGTTAAAACCTATAATGACTGGACTGAATGGTAATGCGTCTCGTATACTGTTATACATGACGAAAGCGTAGCCAAAGTCTGTGAACTTACAACTCTTGTCGCAGGGTCGCTACGGTCGAATGTAAGAGGAGCTAAACGGCGAGAACGATGATAAGCTGATAATTAAATTAAAATAAAACAATTGTATGCATGGACATGCTATTAACAACAGAACAACAACTACGAAAACTTAAACGAAAGTCCAGAATTCGCAAAATTGTCGAATTTCATCTACAGAAAAATGCAATTCAATACCTGAAGAACAACATTTGTTCAGAAATTGAAGAAGTGAACTCATTTTTATTGGATCGGAAATTTCGACTTTCGGATACAGGCCTGTAAACAGAGTGGTAGTGGCCGTATGAATGATATCGTTTTCACATCTAATTGTAAAAGATTTAACAATTGTAAAGGATTCCCAATGAAAATTTCCGATCTTTATTCACGATATGTGTTTTTTTTTCTTAAAGAAATCAATAATTGAAACACCCTGCCCAGTGTTTGAAAAAAAAATTCTAAATCACCGGAAACGCAAGAAATCGCAAATAATCTGTGCAACATTGAAAAACTAGGAGGATTGGTGAAACAAATTCTAAAAAAGAAGTCTTTGGGAGCTCTTGGGTGTTATAGAGTTTTTCTTTATTGAATATGGCCATAAATTTACAAATTACTAAATTAACTCTACATAAAGATTACAATGTAGATCAAATATAAATATGGAAATATATGGTCTTATCTATCTCAGTAATATTACTAATATTCATTGTTAAGAAAAAACTATACGGCAGAAACAACTTGTACATAATAATCAGACGGCGATTTAAGATATTCTAACTGTTACGAATTAGGCAGTTGTGTAAACAGGAGTCCTTCTCTCATTTTACCATGTATTTGTAAACACAGTAAATAGTTAATATCAATATTATGCAACTTTCCAAATAATAATAATAACATCTAACACTCAGAAATTCAAAATTTTTGACTTGACTATTGTCCACCTAAATTCATGAATTTACCCACTGTGCACCGTATAGCTCCTCTTACATCCGACGGCAGCGACCCTGCGGCAAGAGTTGTAAGTTCACAGACTTGAGTTACGCTTTCAATATACGAGACGCACTACCATTATATTATATCGTGGGAGAGAACCAAACCATAACACACATAAATCAGAATAACTTCCCGGAACGACCACTGGGTAAACTGGAAGTTCACCAAATACAGCTAGTAAAGGGCCACCACTCAACAGTTATTAATTAATTTTGGCTGGTTCTGCTGTCTTTTCACAGTAACTTTCCCAGTATAGCCTTTCTCGCAATTTCAATATTTGCTAGGTACCACGTTACGAAATATTTGCAGAACCAAGGTGTTACAACAACATCTGCCGGAAAGCAGATGTCCCACTGAGAATTTTATTCACAATGCCAGACATTGATGAAATAGGTCTCGCATTTCGAAGAACTACAACCGCCAGGTGACGGCCCCGAAATAACGCTAAGTGAATATACACACATCTCATCTTAAGCCGGTTCCAGACGATGCGTATATTCGACGAATACGTGAATATTCCGCATTCGCTCAAACATTCGTTTATCTTCCCAACATTCCTAGCATTCAAAGTGATATATCTGCTTTCCGGCAGATGTTGTTGGAACACCTTGATTCTTCAATCATTTCCTAATGTTATAGTTATACCTCAGGCGGAGATGGTTGATCAGTGACTTCTCGTCTGGCCCATTCCACTGAATGAGTTCATTCTGGAACTAATAGACGTGTTGCCACTGTTCAACCCGGAGAACCAAAAACTTTGTATATAATTGATAACAAATGAATCCGAAAAACTTCACTACTTCAATTCAATTTAATAAATGAATGTAGTTTCTGTCAAAGTATGGTCTTGGTCATGGTACCAAGAAACTTCGAATTTTGCTATCGTTGGGATATTTTGAAGAGCTGAGTGTTATCGCAAATACGGTTGCTGTTCAGTTTCACTCTTGGCCACCACTCAACAGTTATTAATTAATTTTAGCTGGTTCTGCTGTCTTTTCACAGTAACTTTCCCAGTATAGCCTTTCTCGCAATTTCAATATTTGCTAGGTACCACGTTACGAAATATTTGCAGAACCAAGGTGTTACAACAACATCTGCCGGAAAGCAGACGTCCCACTGAGAATTTTATTCACAATGCCAGACATTGATGAAATAGGTCTCGCTTTTCGAAGAACTACAACCGCCAGGTGACGGCCCCGAAATAACGCTAAGTGAATATACACACTTCTCATCTTAAGCCGGTTCCAGACGATGCGTATATTCGACGAATACGTGAATATTCCGCATTCGCTCAAACATTCGTTTATCTTCCCAACATTCCTAGCATTCAAAGTGATATATCTGCTTTCCGGCAGATGTTGTTGGAACACCTTGATTCTTCAATCATTTCCTAATGTTATAGTTATACCTCAGGCGGAGATGGTTGATCAGTGACTTCTCGTCTGGCCCATTCCACTGAATGAGTTCATTCTGGAACTAATAGACGTGTTGCCACTGTTCAACCCGGAGAACCAAAAACTTTGTATATAATTGATAACAAATGAATCCGAAAAACTTCACTACTTCAATTCAATTTAATAAATGAATGTAGTTTCTGTCAAAGTATGGTCTTGGTCATGGTACCAAGAAACTTCGAATTTTGCTATCGTTGGGATATTTTGAAGAGCTGAGTGTTATCGCAAATACGGTTGCTGTTCAGTTTCACTCTTGGCCACCACTCAACAGTTATTAATTAATTTTAGCTGGTTCTGCTGTCTTTTCACAGTAACTTTCCCAGTATAGCCTTTCTCGCAATTTCAATATTTGCTAGGTACCACGTTACGAAATATTTGCAGAACCAAGGTGTTACAACAACATCTGCCGGAAAGCAGATGTCCCACTGAGAATTTTATTCACAATGCCAGACATTGATGAAGCAGGTCTCGCGTTTCGAAGAAATACAACCGCCAAGTGACGGCCCCGAAATAACGCTAAGTGAATATACATACTTCTCATCTTAAGCCGGTTCCAGACGATGCGTATATTCGACGAATACGTGAATATTCCGCATTCGCTCAAACATTCGTTTACCTTCCCAACATTCCTAGCATTCAAAGTGATATATCTGCTTTCCGGCAGATGTTGTTGGAACACCTTGATTCTTCAATCATTTCCTAATGTTATAGTTATACCTCAGGCGGAGATGGTTGATCAGTGACTTCTCGTCTGGCCCATTCCACTGAATGAGTTCATTCTGGAACTAATAGACGTGTTGCCACTGTTCAACCCGGAGAACCAAAAACTTTGTATATAATTGATAACAAATGAATCCGAAAAACTTCACTACTTCAATTCAATTTAATAAATGAATGTAGTTTCTGTCAAAGTATGGTCTTGGTCATGGTACCAAGAAACTTCGAATTTTGCTATCGTTGGGATATTTTGAAGAGCTGAGTGTTATCGCAAATACGGTTGCTGTTCAGTTTCACTCTTGGCCACCACTCAACAGTTATTAATTAATTTTAGCTGGTTCTGCTGTCTTTTCACAGTAACTTTCCCAGTATAGCCTTTCTCGCAATTTCAATATTTGCTAGGTACCACGTTACGAAATATTTGCAGAACCAAGGTGTTACAACAACATCTGCCGGAAAGCAGATGTCCCACTGAGAATTTTATTCACAATGCCAGACATTGATGAAGCAGGTCTCGCGTTTCGAAGAAATACAACCGCCAAGTGACGGCCCCGAAATAACGCTAAGTGAATATACACACTTCTCATCTTAAGCCGGTTCCAGACGATGCGTATATTCGACGAATACGTGAATATTCCGCATTCGCTCAAACATTCGTTTATCTTCCCAACATTCCTAGCATTCAAAGTGATATATCTGCTTTCCGGCAGATGTTGTTGGAACACCTTGATTCTTCAATCATTTCCTAATGTTATAGTTATACCTCAGGCGGAGATGGTTGATCAGTGACTTCTCGTCTGGCCCATTCCACTGAATGAGTTCATTCTGGAACTAATAGCCGTGTTGCCACTGTTCAACCCGGAGAACCAAAAACTTTGTATATAATTGATAACAAATGAATCCGAAAAACTTCACTACTTCAATTCAATTTAATAAATGAATGTAGTTTCTGTCAAAGTATGGTCTTGGTCATGGTACCAAGAAACTTCGAATTTTGCTATCGTTGGGATATTTTGAAGAGCTGAGTGTTATCGCAAATACGGTTGCTGTTCAGTTTCACTCTTGGCCACCACTCAACAGTTATTAATTAATTTTAGCTGGTTCTGCTGTCTTTTCACAGTAACTTTCCCAGTATAGCCTTTCTCGCAATTTCAATATTTGCTAGGTACCACGTTACGAAATATTTGCAGAACCAAGGTGTTACAACAACATCTGCCGGAAAGCAGATGTCCCACTGAGAATTTTATTCACAATGCCAGACATTGATGAAGCAGGTCTCGCGTTTCGAAGAAATACAACCGCCAAGTGACGGCCCCGAAATAACGCTAAGTGAATATACACACTTCTCATCTTAAGCCGGTTCCAGACGATGCGTATATTCGACGAATACGTGAATATTCCGAATTCGCTCAAACATTCGTTTACCTTCCCAACATTCCTAGCATTCAAAGTGATATATCTGCTTTCCGGCAGATGGTGTTGGATCACCTTGATTTTTCAATCATTTCCTAATGTGATAGTTATACCTCAGGTGGAGGTGGTTGATCAGTGACTTCGTCGTCTGGCCCATTCCACTGAATGAGTTCATTCTGGAACTAATAGACGTGTTGCCACTGTTCAACCCGGAGAACCAAAAACTTTGTATATAATTGATAACAAATGAATCTGAAAACCTTTAATTCAATTTAATAAATAAATGTAGTTTCTTCCAAGAGTTTCAAGCTAAGAATAACTATTTTATACAAGTACCCTCTTGCAGTGAATCGATTGTTCGACAACGTTAATCTGAACCGAACTATGGTATGGTCATGGTACCAAGATACTTCGAATTTCGCTATCGTTTGGTTATTGTTCATTTGTATCAAATACATTCTATGAAACGATAAATCGGTGGGAAAAACCAATTTGTGGCCGCACTTTTTCTGGAAAATTATCAAATATTATCACACAAATTCCTCTCCACTTAGGGACATTATCCACTGCGTAACGTGTAAATTGAGATTAAACTATTGATCCAATAATATTAAAAAATCCATAGAATTTTGTAGGATACACTACCTCAAATTTTACAAGAATTTCTAAAATTAACAAAGGTCGAAGGTAGACACATTCTAGTCGTACCTGCGAGGTGTTTATCTATTACGTGCAAGAAGAGGGTTTCAGAATTCTGGTATTTAATAGTATTTTGTATCTGATTCCGTTCCGTATCATATCGGTATTTTCTTTAGACTTCTGAGAGTGATAAATAGGATAGTTTATTCACTTGTAAAGGGGAACCCTTACAACTTACAAGAGTCAAGGTTGGTACCCATAGTAGAGCGTTTTTCCAAATGAACAATCCTCAAGTGAAAATGACTTGAAGTATATTAAGGGACCCTTGGAACTTCGGTATCGGCTCTTATTCGTTTCAGTCAATTGCACGTTACTAGAAAGAATGTAGTTATATGATAATCAGTGGAAAAAACCACTTAAAGACATTAATACTTTTTCTGAAATATCGATAATGATTACCTATTCTAATATCCTCTATTACTTAGTACTCATCGTAGTATAATTTTAACATGTGACAGGTATATTATTGGAATGATAATATCGTCCGAATTCAATTCTTCGAAATGAAAATTGTTCGAAAGGATATTTATTCGAAATTAGGATTTCTAGTATTATATTTCCTTCAATGTGGCGCAAGAAGGATAGCTTCATAAATAATAAGTTTGGTTGCAACAGCCATAAATTTGATCGAGACCCAATAAATCGAAACATTGTAACGAAGCTTAAATTCTGAAATATCATTTTATTCTAGATCAGGCAATAAATACGGATGTTACATGTAATCTCAGTTTGAATAGTTCATTATTTCAATAGATATGAATGAATTCCGAATGTGTATTCCGTGATTGCCAGTTTTCTAAATCTCCGTAATTTCGAATAAGTGTAATTATTCAAATAGATGAATCAAATTCATGCCCGTTCAAAATTGCATTTCATTCCGATAAAATATGTTGCAAAAACATATCTGGCCAAGTTAACGCATCAAAATTTGTGCAACCTTATGTATAAAAAGGGCGAACAACCAAAAAAACTCCGATAACACTTGCTTACTCCGCCGAGAGGAACTGGTGTGATATCATGTGCCCGAATTTTAGATCTAAAAAGTAGCGTCACTTTTAAGCATTGTTCGGGGCATAAGAAAAAAACCCTTGGCACAAAATAAGGAATTGGTGGAGCAGACCTGTCCAGAACCTCGGGAAACATATAAAAGCTGTGACAGACAACAGATCTCTCTCTTGTGTTTTTGAAGTTCAATCAGTATCACTGTGACATACCGGAAGTATAAGTATATCCTAGACGACCAAACCACCAACGGCTTGTGCACACTGTGACATAAGGGAAGTATAAGCTAGGGTGGTTGTGTGATTGAGAATCGTAATAATTCCCTTAATACTATGAGAAGTCCTCAGCCGTGGATATAGGGGTTATTGCAGATACGATAGTCAGGGCTTGTGCACACTGTGACATACCGGAAGTATAAGCCAATTGTCTAGATTCTGAATCTGTAAAGTATATGAAATCTACACTGCCATACAACTACCGGGCGCTCCGTGAAAGCTAGTTCAAGGGTGGGTGAGGTGACAGAATGAACTCAATCAGAGTCATTATCCGAAAATACTGTAAAATCTGATATCGTACAATCGGAAAACTAGTGCAAAACAATATTTTCCGAACCAACCGAATATATCGTAGTGTGATTTGAACATTTCATTTATTAGTGTTGCTATCTAAAATTTACCGAATACCGCTCATTACGCTAGGACCTGTTTGATTCGTACTTTTCCGCAAATTGATCATTCTGAATCATTTGTCAACCGATTCCGTACCGCTGAATTGAATTTAAATACCGAACACATCGTAAAGTAGATATGATGAAAGAGTTTTCATTTACCGTTTGAGCTTCATTACATTTTCTGTCTGGGTGAAATCTTTGTAAATAATACCGTTCAATTGCATTTATATTGATTATTCTGAAAGTGTACTTGTTATATTTATTATATATTTTAATATTTGGAATTCCCCGTTTTATTAAATTATTTCTGCTCCATCTTCAAACGAGCTAAGTTTTAACCAGGTATCAATTGTAACTAAAGCCTACAATTTTGATACTGTTTTCTGCCCATTGGACTCTGGTTATACTTCACTGTAGCTACCCTAGGGACAAGGCTATCTATAGGTAGCAGAGTGACAAGACTTGTGGAGAGGACCCTAGCTTAAGTCTTCAAAAAGGAGTAAGCCTTTGGAAAAATCTGGCGCCCGAGGATTCGAAGCTTATTGAAATAAGCAGTTTACCGAAAAGTCGCAAGGTACACGTCATAACATAAATCAACTCCTAGCTAGTTTGTTTAAATCATTTTGTTATGCAAGCTTTACTCAATAACAACATCGAACCCTCCTTTCGAGTAGGGATATGTACCACAGGTACCTTGAAAATTGCAATCAGTTAGTCCACTCAGAAAAATTTTAAAAAACAAATATAAGATCCAAGGTGACAAATTCAATTCATTGTTATCGATCTAAATAATCCTACTTTATGCTGATAATTAACTATAATGCGAACAAATACTTGTAGCACAAAACATAATTATTCACGAGTTAAACATGTCCATAATATCTAACACTCTACACGTGCCAGAAATAAAAGGATATTATCGAATCGATAAATAATACTACGCTTATAATAATAATAAGAACATGTACAAAACGATGCATTTCGTAAATTGAATGTAATGCATGTAATTTAGTACCGGATCAAAATATCACTTCTATGTTTTTGCCGCGCTTATTTTAGTAAAACCAGGTTTTCTAATTTTCCATGTGTACTCCATTTATACGTAGTGTAAACGATAAATGTTAGTGTATCGTACTTCATGCTGGTTGTACAACAGGTTTTATTCCTGGCGCAAAACTTATATTTTCTTCTAAAACAAAGGGGTTTCCATCATCATGGTGGAATGTATGGAAACAACTTCCTAAATTGATGTGAATTTTAACTTTTAGTGAATTTAGAAGAAGACCTCCAAGAAATGTGATATACAATAAAGGTTAAGTAGGAATAATAAACCTACATTATGATAACACCTTTACTTTAGTTGATATTGGTAGAAATGTATAAGTTGCAACAATTATACATAGCAGATAATTATATTACCTGGAAAATATGGCCAACGAAGTGCTTTGCCTACCCCCTTACTTTTACATTTTTAACGCCATTCACATTTTGGGTATAACTAACTACTACAGAGATCAAGTTGGCACAGATGGTAGTTTGGCGGAAAAATCAGTGGCTACGTGGAAAGAGACCAGAAAAATCAACACCAAAGACATGGGCGAAGACGATTCCACATACTGATAAAGTAAATAATTCTGTGTTATTGTTAATGTGCATTGTTTAAGGCAGTGGAGTAATATTCATTATTTTGATGTGCTAATGCAATATCATCAAGTTTAAACAGCAATTTTAATACTCACAATAGCAAATTTAATACAAATAAAGATATTTATTTAAAGCTATACGCTTCCTGTTCTGGAGTTTTATTTTTATACCTGTATTTGAAACTATTAGTTATCAGAAATTTTATATCTTATATCGTTTATAAACCACTTGCGAAATATATGTAACGTGTAACCGAAATGAATCTTGTCAAAAATATTTTCTTTTAACTTCCACTCGGTTTTCATTCAACTAATGATAAATGTGGTGCTAGCAAGGTAAGTAAGCTCTTCATTTCATATTATGTTGAACAAACTTTAACAATGTCAAGATCATTAATACATAAGTATGTAACATAAAATGAAATACACTTCCACATGATCCAAGATGAGTAATATGAAAAAAACAAACTGTATGGCTGCAAAAATGGATTCTAACTTGAATATTTGTTGAAATATTATATTCATCATACTAAACCAGTCTTACTGAGATAATCTTAAGTAGATCTGTAAATCGTGCATTGATTTGAATATTTTGATAATCGGGTATTTTGAGTATTTGTTTCCATGAATAAAAATGCTAACCTTAGCGCTACAGTATGGATCAACATTACAGACTTGAAGCTGACAGTAAATTTTCCATATTTTTATGTAATGTTTTAGGTGGAAGTAACAGTATGTGGGTTAGATTCTTACTTTATTTTCTTCAAACAATTGATAACCAGCAACAATTTGATCACATTTAAGATTATAAGTAAATTATTTTATTTGATATAATAAGTAAAGAACTCCATTTTGTTCATAAACAGTTTATTCAAAACCTTTGAAAACCTGCCCAACCTGACAACAATGGCTGACCTTAATCCATGACGGTAGTACCAAGTAAATTACCACAGAAAGTGTATTAAGTAAGACTCAAAGAATTGCATGTATATGCATAACTGGAGAGTTGAGCTCTTCTCCCAACGGCTAGCATTGAGAAAATACTCGGTCTAACCTCGCTCCATATTTAGCGATAGAATAGGAAACGAGCATAAATGTTGGCATCAAGACCGCTGCCAGGGGGGGATTTTGGGGTCTATGCTACATTCCTCGAAATATTAGCATAAGAAATATTATACATTAAATTTTCTTCCTAATAGTTACATTCACAATTAAGTTTGTACCTATTTGATATCACGATAAAATATGATAATATTTATATTGCTTTTTTCTTCTATCACTATACGTAGTATATAGTGTAAGGGGAGAATTGTAATCCGGATTTTTCAGGATATATCCGTTTTGAGCATTTTTGATTAGACCTAGACTGTTTTTGACTTGTGCGTTTCTGTGAACGCATGCGTAACCCACTATGGAGTCGATTGAGCCGTTTCTATTGGTCGTATGAATTGTAATTTTTTGCAGACCTCTTTAAAGTGGTGAATTTAATAATTTTATCGTTTTTTGGTGTGGTAGCCTCATTTCTAGTGGTTTTATTCATCCATAATAACAATCGTGTTTTTCTGGTCATAAATATGTATCACAAGTAATAGTCATTTAAGATTCAGTGACTTCTTCGATGTGAAGTCATAGTCTATTTTATGCATTTACTCTGTGGCAAATTTTATAGTTCGTGTGACAGCAGGTGTCAGTATAAAACAGGGTTATATTGTAGTGAATAATTCGAAAGTCAACCGGGCAGCAGGTGTCAGTATAAAACATAGAGTAGTAAAATATATATTATGTAGACTATTTCAATAATATCTGAATGTAACATGGATTATAATATAACATCTTTCATTATCACTCCGAAATCATGATCTTTATATTTTCTGTTCTTACAATCATGCATTTGACGCAAATAAGTATCCGAAACCTATTTTGCTTACAAAACTGAGGGAAATCAGTAATAGGTTGAGCACATTTATTTTATTAGTTGTGAACAAAACTGAAAACAACCTAGTAAATATGAGATTTAACCATTAAATGAATACCACATCCGAAAGATAACCTAAAACTGAAATTTTTAGTTTCAATTTATCGTATATGAGTGTATTAGCAAATAATACATTTCTTCATCTTTCCATCTTTGTTCAACTATGTCAATGTTAACCATATTATCATAAAGTATGTCCTCGTATGCTTATGTAAACCCTTTCAATTCAATTAGGCTTCTACAACGCATTTTATCCACTTTTGTTCGAAACCGATAACCTAATAATATGATCACATTGATAGTCGCCTCATAAAACCTTATATACCGGATTTAGTGTATATTGAAATATACTAGTAGTAATAGTTTCGTTGGCCAAGGAACAGCATGTTGAGAAATCAGAGAGAAAACACAGGGTTTGAAGAGCTCTTTTCCAGCCCGCACAGGTGTAATCTTCCAAAATCGCCTTCTGTAATAATATCACTCTGGTGACGGATTACAACTACCGGCAATTTTACATCGGAGATGAAGTTATATTTTTGGCACCAAACGGCCGAACTATCATGACATTCTTCTATTGAGTTTCTTCAATTGAACCTTCATCTAATTATTCGGAATCTATTTCCTGTTTCACCTATATCTTGTTATGCGTTTTTTGTTAGGTGAATAAGTGGTTGTGGATAGAAAGATAGACGACAGGTCTTCATTATGCCTTGAATCGTTAAGTACATTGGTTCAGCTCAAAACACACGTATTATCTAACTAAGCTAGTTTGGTTCATCCGTCTTTATGTTCGCTGATGTGCCAGTCGTATACAAGTTCTTGAATTATTTGTTCAAAAAAATATTCACATGCGAGTTCTCCTGTTCGTCAGATGCCACTGTGAAAATTTCTTTGCCGTGTCCAGGTTCGTTAGATAATGTTAGTTAAGTTAGTTTAATAAACTTTGCAATCACTCTCTGGCAGTCTTTTGCTTTAGAAATTTCTTTCACTATAATTAGTTCACTTTCATTGGATCATTATTGTTAATTCTATCAAATTATGTATGAATGGTTTCAAAATTGAAATACTTGAAATAAAAATATATCAATTATTATGAGAGAACTTATTTTTACATTGATGAAGTATGTACTCCACCAGGCGGAATATGTTATTCATATAATAATTCATCACAATAGATATCATATTTTCTTGGATTGAACGATCGCTTGAAAATTGATAAGGTGAAAGAAGTCTGTATATTTATTTTGTTGATACACAACTGATGTGTTCCCATAGATAGTATGGATGATAAAACCTAAGGTGGAAATTATTTCAAAAACTGCATTATATTGCAGTATGTTTTTTCACCGCTATGGTAGGGGCGGTACCTACGGTTTCGGTCAGTATGAAAATATAAATTGTATGTTCAGTAACATATTGGGCGATAGACAGTGGCGGCTCCTCGAAGGAGGCTAAGGAGGCTCAGCCTCCTCATCAATTTGTCTTAATGATCATTCTCCATTTTATTTCCTGATTCTCTGACAATTTTTAAAATTTTACAATTAATTCCCCGTTCTCAATAGTTATTTTTAATCTGGCAACAGTGCCCTGAGGCTAGATTCTATATATCTCAAACGCTGAGCATGTGTTGTTCAACGCAGTTGCCGTTTTTCCGACCAGTACGAACGCCAACTGGGTAAATCAGCGAAAACGGCAACACCCTCTGGACGCTAGCCTGCGGCAGCCGCTAGCAATCTATGACATACGAGACGTGCGTTCTGCCGACTGCTGAGTAGGTCAGTCAGTGCTTGTTTGTTTATGTGTTGTCACGCCAAGTAAGGTTAGATTGTTGTCTGTTGTGAATTCAAAATGAGTGTTAGTGAGTTAGTTGCTGCCTTTTAGAAAATCCATTTAGTGAATTAACATATGATAAAAGTTTTTCTTTTAAATAAACGGCCTTTACCGGATTTGAAATGATTAATAATGTCAGGTAACTATCGAAATCGATCATTGTTAATACTAATAGTAATATTGACAAGACGAAGTTAAAAAAATCATTGATTTCCCTGTAATGCTCCAACTCGATGGAATTTTACATCACGTGCAGTATTTACCATCCATAAAAATAAAGACAAATTAATTGAAACATTTGATTTTGTATTAAACAGTGATGACTTTTCAACAGATCAGGTTTCATTAAATGCTGCTGTTGGTTTAAAATCTTATTTAGAAAATGAAGAATTTTTGTTTTTTCTTGATAATTTGAAATTAATATTTCAACAAACTGATCTTATTTTTCAAATTTTACAACATAAATTCAAGAGATCGTTTGAAACATCTCATTGGAAAAATTTCAAGTTTCCGTAATACAGAATTTCATTTTAATATTTTATTTGAAAATTTTTCAACTGATGAGGCTCCTCCCGCGAAAAGGAGGAAAACATATAATTTGGTAGACAAGAAACTACATTATAAACAACTTTATTATGAAATTTTAGATACTATTAAAGGTCAAATTGAGATTCGATTTTCCGATTTACATGAATTGAAGTTTTTTGACTTGACGAATAGAAGATTTTTCGAATCTATTTCAAAAGAGTTCCCCAATACACTTTAAGATAACTTAGTTCTAAAATATAAATTTTTTGATAAAATAGCACGGCACAATGAATTATGCGTTATATACTCGGATAAAGATATTGCAGGCCAGTATGACAGTCACTCCGATATGATAAAATATATGATAGACAATGATTTGCAACAAGTTTTACCTCAGTTTTATAAACTACTTTGTTTGACAGTCACCATTTCTGTCACGTCGGCATCGGTGGAGAGATCATTTTCTACTCTCAAACGAATTAAAACTTACATGCCAAATACAATGGGCCAAAATCGTTTATACAATGTTAGTTTCATATCTATTGAAAAAGATTTAGTAAAATACTTAAAACAAAATGATACATTTTTTGATAATATTATTGATCATTGTTCGCAAACTAAAGACCGTAGAATTCCGTTAATATATAAAAAAAATAATAGAATTAATTAAAAAAACAAAATATGAAAAATTCCAGAAAAAAGAAAAAATATTAAGAATCCAAAAAAAATGTAAGACATAAAACGAACAAAAAAATTTTTTGGCAAGAGAAACTCTATACCTCCACGTTGGTTCTTGCTGGGTAACAATTAATTTTGTCACTGAAGTAGCTGGTACGGTCGCTGTGCAAAGGTTAAAAGGCTGTGAATAGAGTATACGAGTATTTTTACAAAAACGTTTTATGTCCAGCCTCCTCTCTCAAAAATTCACGAACCGCCACTGGCGATAGAAAATGAGCGGGACTAAAAATATTGAGTATCTCAATAAGTACTTCAACTCGTGAGAATTCAAGTGGATACCAAAATTAATGACACAAGGGGCAGTAACTCATTAGCATTTACTTTCCAAATCAGAATCGGTCGGTTAGAAATACTTATACACTTAATTTTATTCAAGTTGATCAGTTATCAAATTGTAAACAAACAATTGTATAAATTTTACTAACTGCTTCAGTTCTAATATTATGTGTTTCATAATAATTGATTAAAATATCTAGTAGTACTTTGGTGTATTGTCGATTTAGAAGGGCATAAAGATTTATTTTGAATCGAAATATGGTTTCGAATAGATTCACACTTAGAAATTAATTGATCCGTCATTTTAACCAAAGTGTGGCGCTCTTCATCCATTCATCTATAATGCAATTCTTGTTATAAAGTGCTAGGTACTATTGAAATAGATTAGTCCTGTCGGCATTTCTTTTGCAATCACATGGACGATCAATGTATTAGATTAATCTGTGGAAAAATAACTAGCCATTGGTATCAAATGAATACGGACTAACATAATATTTATATTGTATGTGGGGATAAGACATAATTAATATATTTTATCTTTCGATTGCCTGTTCCTATGCCCTTTCAACTGACTTTGCTGGCAGCTACATCCGCTATGTTCAACTGGAAAATATATTACAAAATTTATCAGAACCAGATAACTATTACATATTGACACGCTGTGATTAGGGTAAAAGGTCAACTAAATATTATGAGATCGAATCAAATAAAGAGGAATAATATCGAAGGATAATAATCATAAAAAAGTTGTGAAAAATTGATCACGTGACTTCCCTAACTTTTGTTTTGTGCTTTCGGACACTCTTGTGGGCCCAATGTAAATGTTTGTAAAATAACAGAAAATATGTTTGAAATGATTTAGAAACCGCTAATGAAAGACGTTAAATTATACTCTATATTGCATTGAAATTTTATCCAAATGACCTTAATGTATTTCAGAAATATATGTTTCATAATGACACCTGCTGTCAGGGTGATTTTTATAATATAACCTTGTTTTATACCAACACTTGCGGTCACGTGAACTACAAAAACTACCCACAGAGTCAAGAAGTCTAGGCTTCTTCCTCAGATTAAAGACTTAAATTAGATCGTGACGTCAATTGAATCTTTAAATGAGAATTTCGTACTCTTCTGCAGGTTAAATATATACATGTGATATACAAGGTGTTCCATCTCAGACGAGCCACCCTGTATATTTCTTATCCCATAGGGAGTGGAAAAATCTCCCGAAACACATCAAATGATTTTGTTTGGGGGACATCTTTTGACGTATATTTGAGGCTTGAACGAGCAACCCCCTAATAGGGGGCGCTTCAACCCCTCAAAATTGAATAGGGGAGAGGGGTTGAGTGATACGTCATTTGAAAGGTCTTGGAAGCCTCTTTACAAAGGTGTATGTAGAACGTGAATTTGATGAACCGTTTTCGCCAAAAATTAATTTTGTGGCTCGAATGCGCCACCTTGAATATTTTGGTTATTTGTACAATGTACAAACTCATTTTTATTAAGCCTTTTTTACAAACTTAAACAATCTTCAAAAAATCAAATTCGTAAAAAAACTGAATTGTGTTGTCATGCTTACAATGAAAAAAATTAAATCTGCGTGTTTGAATAAAATGTTCAAATTGTCCTCCATTGACTTCAATACATCGACATAAACATATGGACTGCGCGTGGCAATGATAAGCGCGGCTAGTGTCGGCGTGAGAGAGGGGAAACGAAGAGGCCTAATACTGTCTTTATCTATCGCGTTTCTATTGGCCGCTGCATTGCCATGAAATTGCAACATGACTGTAGCTAGTATGTTTACGTCCCGAGCCGATAGATAAAGACAGTATTAGGCCTCTTCGTTTCCCCTCTCTCGCGCCGGCACTAGCCGCGCTTATCATTGCCACACGCAGTCCATATGTATATGTCAATGCTTCCATACAATAATACAATCTTGACTGAAAACCGTCTCTAACATGGATCAGCATAATTGGAGTTATTTGACGACACTCATTTACAATTCGTTGGCGTAGTTCGTCCAAATTTTCAGGCTGAGTCACAAAAATCTTGGACATAAGATGTCCCCACAAGAAGAAGTCCAGAGGGTTCAGGTCAGGAGATCGGCAGACCACTCCATAGGACTTCTTCTTCCAATCCAACGACCGGGGTATTGCAAATTGAGGTATTGGCGAACTGGTGCGGCGTAGTGATGAGGTGCTCCGTCTTGTTGGAAATGCAATTGTTGTTCAAGTAGAAGAGATCGTTTTCTAATTGTTCAGTTATTAACGGATCAATCGCATTTTCCAACATTTTAAAGATAAATTTCGCCATTTAAATTATCAGGAATAAACAGAGGTCCAATTATGTGGTCTCCCTAAATTCCTACCCAAACATTTAGCTTTTCCCGATGTTGAGTGTGAGCTTCTCGAAATACATGAGGATTTGTATCGCTCCAAATTCTACAGTTATGCCGGTTAACCTCTCCATTAAGTAAAAAAGTACATTCGTCAGAAAAGCAAACGTTGTACAAGAAATTTGGATTATTGTTGATACGCTCGACCATAATTTCGCAAAAATCTTGCCTTCGATCCCAATCATCATCATTTAATTCCTGAATTAATTTAATTTTGTACGGGTGGAACTTGTGTTTATGTAAAATTCTGAAAATGTTAAATTGGCTAATACCGGAAGCTGCAGAAAGTTGTCGTACAGATTGCGTGTTTGGCATAAGTTGGACATGTCCCAATACCACCACAGCTGCTCCTTCATCATTAACAATTCCAATGGGTGCCCTTTTTTATCCATTACTGAATCCGTCTCCACAAATTTTGAAATCAATTCCATTACGTACTTATGGCGAACGCTACGTTCAGGATGGTTTTCGTTAAATATCCTTGCAGCCGCTCGGGCATAATTTTGATTTTGGCAATAAAGGCTAACCAGCTCAACACGTTCTTGCAATGTGTACACCATATTTTTTGAGATTTTAAACAAATCAGCAAAGTAGTAACTCAACAGATTGATTAAAATCATGAAATGATCGAAGAAACGTTTAAACCAGATAAACACCTTCTAAGAACAAAAAATGAAGGCAACATAAGGAAATGTTTTGCTGTTTTTTTATTTATTAGTTTGAGAGAATGTATTATTGTATGGAATTCAATGGAGGACAATTTGAACATTTGATTTAAACACGCAGATTTAATTTTTTTCATTGTAAGCATGACAACACAATTCAATTTTTTTACGAATGTGATTTTTTGGAGATTGTTTAAGTTTGTGAAAAAGGCTTAATAAAAATGAGCTTGTACATTGTACAAATAAGCAAAATATTCAAGGTGGCGCATTCGAGCAACAAAATTAATTTTTGGCGAAAACGGTTCATCAAATTTACGTTTTTCATACACCGTTGTGAAGAGGCTTCCAAGACCTTCCAAATGACGTATCACTCAACCCCTCTCCCCTATTCAATTTTGAGGGGTTGAAGCGCCCCCTATTAGGGGGTTGCCCGTTCAAGCCTCAAATATACGTCAAAAGATGCCCCCTAACAAAATCATTCGACGTGTTTCGGGAGATTTTTCCACTCACTATGGGATAAGAAATATACGGGATGGCTCGTCTGAGATGGAACACCTTGTATATTAATAACCAGAAAAACGCGGTTGTCCTATGTTTTAATAAAATACCATTTGAAAAAATGAAGATGGATGTAAGAAAGGGGTACCTTGCCCAAAAATGAATACAGTTTATATTTTCCCCACTTTGAAGATATGTATAGTGAGGGAAGTAAAAATGTTTTATCACAACGATAACAACTCTATGACTAATCTTATTATTTGCAGAATGTTATTCCTTCAATGCAAATAGAATAAAATCTTGAGTGGATATAAATTAACATATTAAATTATCCAAATTCTATACTTATTTGAACCATTATGAATTATTGTATCTAGGCTTCAATCTGGAGAACCACCGTGGGAATTTGTTTTTTCCTTTACCTCCCCATCTTAATAGGTATTCCAAACGAATAATGCCTATATGTTTCTGATCTTGGAGACCTCTACATTAATATAAATGCATCCAGAAAGCTTTCTGTTGAAATTATTACAATACTCATTGATGCAATACTTCTTTTCCAAACTCAAATAAAACAACTATTGAAAATTTGATTTTCACTAATTTAATACACGAAATAAGATTAGTTTCTTCAAATAGATATTACTAAAAAGTAACTTATAACTGAAGAGCTCTTTTGATATTCCCAAAGTTCGAACAGTTTGTGTATATATTCAGGTTACTTAAAAAAATTGATTGTAAATATATAATATTACAGTAGAGAATTCATGATTTTGTTGAGGGAGTTTATATATTATTGATGTAAATAAGTATTCATTTCCCAGTCTTTATAGTACTCATCTTACATATTAGTAGCTCCTGAAACACCCCAGCCGATAAGGTTTTTTATGCATTCCAGTTGTATGGTTTACACCCACTCCGTAAGTGTTTCTTCTACAAAATCTAATGAAGAATCTGTAATCTACGACAACTTCAACTCTCTTAATTTATGTCAACATAATTTTGTTTTCAACCATAATGATGTAATACTCGATTTAGTTTTTTAGATAAAGGAAATTTGGTAGTTGAGTTCCTACAACATAGCCTAACATCAATTAATTGGAATGCAATATTTAATATCAACATATCAATCAAACGTTTACTAACCTAAATAATGCTATACAATTTGCAATTTCAAGGTTTGTTCCAAATATAAGGTTAAATGTGACATGGTTTCCCAAAGTAACCAAAACGTTATTCAAACACAAAAAATAGAACTTTACAAAATTTCGATAATTAAAAAATAATAATTATTTAGCTGAACATAAAACTATGAGACGGTCCTCCAAAGTTAGCATAAATACCTAGTGATTAGAAGAATTTTATTGAGTTCACACATAACAGTCTTACATCTCATCTCGTATAAAACCCTTCTGGAATTATGTTAATTCAAAGCGGAAAGAAACTCACTAACTTAATACTATCACGTATCATCTTCCAATACTCAAACTATATGTCTCATAATATGTTCGCTGATTTTTTTGGCTTCGTATATATAACTGATGCGAATAAATTTTCAAATAATGCCATATCTGTAAACTCAGTCAATCTACATAGTATTGATATCAATGATGATTTGGTATTCAAGAAACTTTGTGATCTAAAAGCACGTTATAATTCTGGTCCTGATAATATAACAGCGTTGTTTCTAAAGAAGTGCAGCCCTTCACTGGCTTTGTAAACCTTATATAATATTTCACTTAACAAAGGACAGTTTCCTGATCTATGGAAAATTGCATTTGTAATTCCCATACACAAATCAGAAAATAAATTTGAAGTAACCAATTATTATCCTATATTTATATTATCTGACATTAGTAAAATACTTGAATGTATCATAACCGAGAATATTTTTAATAAATTCAAAAATGAAATACCTAATGAACATCATGATTCCTTCTCTGGTCATCGAAACAAATTTATTTTCATATGAAAACTTCATTACTGAATGTGTGGAAAATGGGTAGCAATACGTACTGATTTTCGCAAGGCGTTTGATCGCGTGGATCAAACGCTATTAAAAGTATTAAAAAGATTTGGTATCTCTGTAAACCTGCTCGGTTGGCTTGAGTCCTACATCTCTGGAAGAACCCAGGGTGTTAAAATCAATAACTGTACGCATCATAGCTGTAACTTCAGGAATTCCACAGGGCAGTCATCTAGTATCTGTTCTCTTTTCATTGTTTATAAACGACTTAGCGCTTATTGTAAAATACTGTAAGTTCTTATGGTTGCGGATGATCTTAAACTGTATCAGCTTAACTATAATCGACTGCTGTTACATACAAATCGATCCCAATGCACTGGAAGCCTGATGCCTAACAAATAACATGCTACTAAAATTGAGCAAATACAAATCATCTCTTTTTCTAGGAAAACAAACACTGAGTTTAACTATTTCTTGAATAATACACGTCAGAACGAGTTGAACCTATCAAAGATTTGGGTATTATTTTTGACAAGAACCTAAAGATTTCACCTTCATATTGAATTCTACCTGAAAAGGGCTTTTAGACTGCGGATTCCTAAAAAAAACAGACCAGTGAGTTTACTAAGTTAAACAGTATATTTTTCTATATAATTCTCTAGTTATATCTGTTCTAGAATATGACTGCATAATTTGGAATTCGTTTTTAATACCACCTACATCGACCGCCATGAAAGAGTTCAACGATAAATGGTGAACTACATTCCATTTAAGATTAATATTAATAAAAAAGATCATGAACAGTGGCGGCTCCTCGAAGGATGCTAAGGAGGCTCAGCCTCCTCACCAATTTATCTTGTTGATCATTCTTCATTTTATTTCCTGTTTCTCTAATAATTTTTAAATTTTACAATTAATCTCAGTAGTTATTTTTAATCTGGCCACAGTGCCCTGAGGCTAGACTCTGTATATATTTCAAACCCTAAACTGTAAACACGTGTTGCTCAACACAGTTGCCGTTTTTCCGACCAGTTCAATTGCTAAATACCGTAAAACAGCTGAAATGGCAACACTCTCAGTAGGCTAGCCTGCCGCCCGCGTTAAAGTTCAGTACGGTCGGTGTGGTACGGAATACGATATATGCGTGTTTCGTCGGTGCTTGCTTTGTTTTATGCGGGTATTATAGTCGAGTGACGCCACGCGAAATAAGATTAGATTAGAATTTGTCTGTTCGGTAAACTATTAATTGTAAAAAATGGACAATTAGTGGAAAGATTCTTAGTGTTTTACGATGTTAGTTCGGGAAGAACAGCGGACAATCTATTTAACTTTTCAATGGAAACATTTCAACGATTTGACTTTGTGAATAAATCAATTGCTCAGACTTACGACGGCGCATCTGTAATGGCGGGACATTAAAACGGTCTTCAAACAAACTAGTCGAGGAAATAAAGCACTAAAACAGGCTAAATCTGGGAAAGTTGGCGCAGTTGGATGGATTGAGATGCGGTTTTCTGCATTCGATTCAGGAAGTGATTTAGAAACTTTGTCCGGTATTTTTATTTTGCGGAAAAAATTTGTTGCATTTCTACAGCCAAAAATGCATTTTTCAAAGATGTATTTTTGAGGTAAATAAAAAAATGGGCTCCAATTGGTTTGTTGGGGGTTTCTGGGGTCGCTGAACACGAATATGATGTTTAAAAAATTCCCTGAGGTCCCCTTGGACCTTCCCGGGGGTATACTAGCGTCCTGACGTGCTGGATCTCGACGAAATTGATGGAAAAATTATTTTTAATGTTTGTCAACTGTTCGAAAAGTGATAGGAAGGTTGCTAGTGATGATAACGACATGAAAAAACTCTTCTGCAATACCTGGTGTACCCTGTGTCCGGGTAACGACGTCATCTTCTAGGAATTTGCTAATGTTTCTTCATAAAAGGTAACAAATTCTAGCTCTCGGGGGTTTTTAAAGTCGCCGATCACGACTGTGACACTCACAATGTTCTGCAAATTACCTGGGGGTATTTCCGGGACACTCGAGCCCTGTGTATCCACGTCATCTTCTAGGAATTTCTTGTTTTTTCTAATTAAATGTAATAAATTCTAGCTCTCGGGGGTTTTCAAAGTCGCTGATCACGACTGTGACACTCACAATGTTCTGCAAATTACCTAGGGGTTTTTTCGGGACACTCGAACCCTGTGTATCTACGTCATCTTCTAGGAATTTGCACAGCATTGTGAGTATCATAATCGTGATCGGCGACAATAAAAACCCCCGAGAGCCAGAACATGTTACATTCTATGAAGAAAAATTAACAAATTCCAAGAAGATGGCGTAGGTAAACAGGGCTCCAGAGACCCGAAAACACCCCCAGGTAATTTGCAGCACATTGCGAGTGTCATAGTCGTGATCGGCGACTTTGAAAATCCCCGAGAGCCAGAATTTGTTACTTTTAATGACGAAAACTTAACAAATTCCTAGAAGATGACGTTGATACAGAGGGCTCCAGGGACCCGGTAACACACTAAGGTAATTTGCAGAACATTGTGAGTGTCACAGTCGTGATCAGCGACTTTGAAAACCCCCGAGAGCTAGAATGTATTACATTTAATTTAAAAAAAACAAGAAATTCCTAGAAGATGACGTGGATACACAGGGCTCGAGTGTCCCGGAAATACCCCCAGGTAATTTGCAGAACATTGTGAGTGTCACAGTCGTGATCAGCGACTTTGAAAACCCCCGAGAGCTAGAATTTATTACATTTAATTAAAAAAAAACAAGAAATTTCTAGAAGATGACGTGGATACACAGAGCTCGAGTGCCCCGGAAACACCCCCAGGTAATTTGCAGAACATTGTGAGTGTCACAGTCGTGATCGGCTACTTCAAAACCCCCCGAGAGCTAGAATTTGTTACCTTTTTTGAAGAAAAATTAGCAAATTCCTAGAAGATGACGTCGTTACCCGACGCAGGGTACACCAGGTATTGCAGAAGAGTTTTTTCATGTCGTTATCATCACTAGCAACCTTCATATCACCTTTCGAACAGGTGACAAACATTAAAAATAATTTTTTCATTAATTTCGTCGATATCCAGGACGTCAGGACGCTAGTATACCCCCGGGGAGGTCCAAGGGGACCTCAGGGAATTTTTTAAATATCATTTTCGTGTTCAGCGACCCCAAAAACCCCCGAGAAACCAATTCGAGCCCATTTTTTTATTTACCTCAAAAAGTGCATCTTTGAAAAATGCATTTTTGGCTGTAGAAATGCAACAAATTTTTTCCGCAAAACAAAAAATACCGGACAAAGTTTCTAAATCACTTTCTGAATCGAATGCAGAAAACCGCATCTCAATCCATCCAACTGCGCCAACTTTCCCAGGTTCAATGCTTTATTTCCTCGACTAAACGAACGTAAGTTTTAAGTAACATAGTAGGAAACAGAATTCCCTGTAATGCTCCAACTCGATGGAATTTTACATCACGTGCAGTGTTTACCATCCATAAAAATAAAGACAAATTAATTGAAACATTTGATTTTGTATTAAACAGTGATGACTTTTCAGGTTTCATTAAATGCTGCTGTTGGTTTAAAATCTTATTCAAAAAATGAAGAATTTTTTTTTCTCGATACTTCTAAATTAATATTTGAACAAACTGATCTTATTTTTCAAATTTTACAACATAAATTCACTGATACAATTTATTCAAGAGATCATTTGAAACATCTAATTGATAAAATTTCAAGTTTCCGTATAGTATAGAGTATTTCATTTTAATATTTTACTTGAAAATTTTTCAACAGATGAGGCTCCTCCCGCGAAAAGGAGGAAAACGTATAATTTGGTAGACAAGATGCTACATTATAAACAACATTTTTATGAAATTTTAGATACTATTAAAGGTCAAATTGAGATTCGATTTTCCGATTTACATGAATTGAAGTTTTTCTACTTGACGAATAGAAGATTTTTCGAATCTTTTTCAAAAGAGTTTCCCAATACACTTTTAGATAACTTAGTTCTAAAATACAAATTTTTTGATAAAATAGCAGTGCACAATGAATAATGCGTTGTATACTCGGATAAAGATATTTTGGGTCAGTACGACAGTCACGCCAATATGATAAAATATATGATAGATAATGATTTGCAACAAGTTTTAGAGTTTTACCTCAGTTTTATAAACTACTTTGTTTGACAGTCACCATTCCTGTCACGTCGGCATCGGTGGAGAGATCATTTTCTACTCTCAAACGAATTAAAACATACATGCGAAATACAATGGACCAAAATCGTTTAAATGTTAGTTTAATATCTATTGAAAAAGATTTAGTAAAACACACAAAATGATACATTTTATGATAATATTATTGATCATTTTTCTCAAATTAAAGACCGTAGAATTTCGTTGATTTATAAAAAAATTTAATAAAATTAATAAAAAAAAAGAAAAATGAAAAATTCCAAAAAAAAGAAGAAAAAAATAAAAAAAAAAAAACGAACGAAAAAAATTGGTTGGCAAGAGAAACTATACCTTCACGTTGTTTCTTGTTGGGTAACAATTAATTTTGTCACTGAAGTAGCTGGTACGGTCGCTGCGCAAAAGTTAATTTAATTGGCTGAATAGAGTATATTTTTACAAAAAAGTTTTATGTCCAGCCTCCTTTCTTAAAAAGGTCACGAGCCGCCACTGATCATGAATATAATCAACTGCTATATATTATAGGTCTGAAAGCATTCAAGAATGGCAAAATATCAAACAAAATTCGCTTATAAAATATATTAATGGCTTAGGAAACTCCCCAGAACTATTAGTCCAGAGTAGTAAATGAAACTAATATTGACACATGTATTTATCATTACTTCGCATTCTGACAGTATGCATTTGGCTGTTTCTGTCTTTTTGATTCCGCATTGTCTGTACCAGTGATCATTGAGGATCTCTATTACTGTAGGTCTGAACCTTATGATTAATGTTGGCTAGTTCGGTTCTGTTTTTCGACGGTTTTCTAATGGATGTTCTCCCGTGGTGCATACAAAGAGCTTCATTTCAGTAATCCGTCAGTAGTTGTTGAACTCAATCTCTTATATGCATCATAGGACAACGATTTTTATCACTTACAGGTTCTGGGCTAATATAAGAAGCTGATTATTTACTTCTGGCTAAGTCATCAGTATTTTCTTGAAAGCTTGCAGGTTATACGGACCGGAAAAGACTTCACTGAGCTAAAGGCTAAGAGTTCCACAACTTCGCCGATATAGAAGTTCGGCAATGCAATGCGCGATAGGTCACACTCACATTTACATCGTTCGACACACACTCCAAATAGAACTAGTATATTCCAAAACTGCGGTTTTTGAACATAATATTAAATAAATTCGCACTGTTCTATACTACGGAATATACAATTCGATTATCTTTACTACCTCCGGACTGTCCACAAGAATCGAACAATAATGTAGCTAAAGGTTCCGAAGTAGGGATCAGTGATATATCAGCCGATTTAGGTAAAAAAAGATGGGATTTTATTCTCCTTCATATAGAGCTGTTTGATGTGAAGATCCCAGGCACAAAGGAACGGTTCTGGATGTGAGCGTGGGAATAGGTTCGACAGGAGGCACTGAAAGGAAGGTTTACTTACCCACTATTCGCCATTATTTACTCAGAGAAAGTCATAAAAAAATGCAACTTCTATAAGAACGACATGACTGCCTCAATCATGATTAGTTTAACATAACTTATTATTTTCAGTTTATGTAAAAACTGATTAGAATATTTAATAATATATTTAGTTTATTGTTGGCTCTTATAACATTACAGTTTTTAACATAAACTCGCCTCAAGACGCAATTTTCTGATTTGTTTGTTTCGAAGTGTAGATTTTTTATTTTAGGATCACTTTGTAATAGTTTGGAGATAAAACAAATATTTGGATGCTCCACCGATAATTCACAAGAATGTTATGTTAGTAGATGTTGGAAAATGTCCGTGACTCTCATCAGCGATTAAAAACAGCATTTTGAAAATTGCCTCCTCAAGCAGTTTAACATTCCCCGTAACCTTAAGCTCGAGAAATCTATTAGTCTAAGTGGTACATTGTTTCATTTCTACTTATAGATGGCGTTAAATAATTTGGTCTCTCTACCATGCTGTTAGTCGGTTATATCATTCTACTGATGATGAGCTCTACGATAGAGTGAAGCAGCTGTTCAGAACTATTAGTTTGTAATGTTACTGATCAATTTATATCCAAGCCGGAATTTCTTTAAAAAAATGATATCAAAAATCAGTAATATTTTTGAGGATCCGATTTGTTCAACCATGATTTGAGAAATATCCCTGTCCCTTCAAAAGAATTAATGAACAAGTATTATTTAAAAATATAGGGAGTAGTTGCTGTATAATAATATATATATATATATATATATATATATATATATATATATATATATATATATATATATATATATATATAGAGGAAGGGTAGTCGTTGCTGACTAGATAGGAATAAAACTAATAATAGTAGGATTGCGTAGCAAGTAAAAGAGAACTCTTTAAAGGTTATCCAAGCTTTCGGAAATATTTATTTCCATCCTCAGGGAAACTACAATAAATTTACAGTTACAAAGATAAAATTGTTATAAAATAACCTATATGACTTACAACTTTGATGAGGTTGATTACAGAGATGTTAACATTCTGATGGAAGACGTTCACAGCGATGAGGATGATGAGTAATAAATTATATATGTGATTCATTTGAATTGAAGATTAGTATACTTTATAAGATTAATATATTCCAATTACGACAGATATTGCAACAACCACGCGGTTTTAGAAGTGACAACAGAATAATCAATCTAACCATAGAATTGACACGTCACACTGAATTATGTATCAAGAACAATGCAATTAATTAAGAAGGATGTCATCATCTATGATTTGATTGGATATTCTATTATTCCTGTCAACGTTATTCTTTGATAAATTTATGTCTAAGGTCAATAAATAAGAATAAATTTCACTCAAATGGTTAATGTCTGTTTTTTTATTTATGCAATTCTTTTCTTCAAAAATGTGTGCCATTTCTAAAAAGGATCTTTTATTTGAGAGTGTCTCACTAGCTAAAACCTTCACTGATTCAAAATTCATACAATGGTCAAAATTATTAACATGTTCAGCCAAAGCACATCTTTCAGGATGTAATCTACAATCGCTTTTATCAGAAGTGATTCTGGCACTTAAGGTTCGTGCGGTTTGTCCAACATACTTCTTATCACAGTTAAGGCAAGGAATACTATAAACAACATTCGTTTGTGACGTTAGAGGAGTTTTATCTTTTAATTTACTATGTAAGGTTTTTATCGTTAAAACTGTTCTATTTGCTATTTTAAAATTTGAGAGATTATGAAAAATTCTGGATAATTTAGGAGTGATCTCTTTAATATAGGGTAAAGATGTGAATGTAATATGCTCTGGTTCAATATTAACTGCACTGCCATCAATGACATTGTGTGAAGAGTTCACCACTGTTAACAATTCAGGGACGGACGAAATATTAAACAAAATATTCTTTACCATACTTGAAGGGTATGCGTTATCTATGAAGAGGTTCAAAAGGATATTTAAATTTTTATTATGAAAACTGATGTCAGAAATTCTTAACACTCTATTTTTCATTTGTTTGACTAAATTCACTTTCATAGATTGTTTATGATACGACATATAGTTTATGTATCTACATCTATATGTCGTATCATAAACAATCTATGAAAGTGAATTTAGTCAAACAAATGAAAAATAGAGTGTTAAGAATTTCTGACATCAGTTTTCATAATAAAAATTTAAATATCCTTTTGAACCTCTTCATAGATAACGCATACCCTTCAAGTATGGTAAAGAATATTTTGTTTAATATTTCGTCCGTCCCTGAATTGTTAACAGTGGTGAACTCTTCACACAATGTCATTGATGGCAGTGCAGTTAATATTGAACCAGAGCATATTACATTCACATCTTTACCCTATATTAAAGAGATCACTCCTAAATTATCCAGAATTTTTCATAATCTCTCAAATTTTAAAATAGCAAATAGAACAGTTTTAACGATAAAAACCTTACATAGTAAATTAAAAGATAAAACTCCTCTAACGTCACAAACGAATGTTGTTTATAGTATTCCTTGCCTTAACTGTGATAAGAAGTATGTTGGACAAACCGCACGAACCTTAAGTGCCAGAATCACTTCTCATAAAAGCGATTGTAGATTACATCCTGAAAGATGTGCTTTGGCTGAACATGTTAATAATTTTGACCATTGTATGAATTTTGAATCAGTGAAGGTTTTAGCTAGTGAGACACTCTCAAATAAAAGATCCTTTTTAGAAATGGCACACATTTTTGAAGAAAAGAATTGCATAAATAAAAAAACAGACATTAACCATTTGAGTGAAATTTACTCTTATTTATTGACCTTAGACATAAATTTATCAAAGAATAACGTTGACAGGAATAATAGAATATCCAATCAAATCATAGATGATGACATCCTTCTTAATTAATTGCATTGTTCTTGATACATAATTCAGTGTGACGTGTCAATTCTATGGTTAGATTGATTATTCTGTTGTCACTTCTAAAACCGCGTGGTTGTTGCAATATCTGTCGTAATTGGAATATATTAATCTTATAAAGTATACTAATCTTCAATTCAAATGAATCACATATATAATTTATTACTCATCATCCTCATCGCTGTGAACGTCTTCCATCAGAATGTTAACATCTCTGTAATCAACCTCATCAAAGTTGTAAGTCATATAGGTTATTTTATAACAATTTTATCTTTGTAACTGTAAATTTATTGTAGTTTCCCTGAGGATGGAAATAAATATTTCCGAAAGCTTGGATAACCTTTAAAGAGTTCTCTTTTACTTGCTACGCAATCCTACTATTATTAGTTTTATTATTATTTATTATAATTATATATATATATATATATAAACAAGTTTAGAGTTTCTTTGCCTAATTGGCCACTATCGTGTATGTAACTTAAGAGATATAGAATTAAATTTTCTGAATTATGAAGATAACTTAGATAATTTAACATAGGATTATAAAGATGAATAAACGTAAAAGATTGAACCATAGGCGGGATTCGAACCCACATTTCTGGATTTCTAGTCCAGGGTGTTAACCAATTACACCACTTCGGTCCTGTTAGATTTTTATGTTTTTGTAAATATAAACCTCTGAAAGGATAGTAGATCATTGATGAACACAATGCGATTCGATGCCCTACCATAGATCAACTATTCACGCACATTCATCTGAAGTTCAGTCGTTTTTTGAAGTAAGGATTGTAGGTTAGTACTGCTATGGTTGGCAGTTACTTGACAGTTCTTATTCAAATGACAGCATCCCGGTTCTTATATATTTCAATAGAACTGACTGAGAATTGTTCTGGTTAATTATAAACAAGTTTAGAGTTTCTTTGCCTAATTGGCCACTATCGTGTATGTAACTTAAGAGATATAGAATTAAATTTTCTGAATTATGAAGATAACTTAGATAATTTAACATAGGATTATAAAAATGAATAAACGTAAAAGATTGAACCATAGGCGGGATTCGAATAATATAATATCTATAATTCTAACTGAGTTCGCCTAGATTTTTCAGACTCTACGGTCGAATCACCTGAAGATGGCAAATGCGACTTTGCCGAAACGTAGTGAAATTGGTCCTTTTGAGGACCGAAACCACACAACGCGGATCAATACCCGAGAATCCAGTTCTACATATATATATATATATATATATATATATATATATATATATATATATATATATATATATATCGTGCGATCGAAAACGTTTCACAACAAGTCCCTGTATCACATGACAACATTGTTATTTTCCAATTCGAAGTAAGGCGGATGTGCTGTTTATTGCTGATGTTCACGCTTCTTGTATGGCTCAGTATGATGTTAGTTGGTTGAAGACATAGTACTTGATGATTTATATGTATTCACACCTATATACAAAACTACACTAAAACAAATGATTTGTCTTGCTTTAAGTTATTTGATTCACCTGATTGAACAGTGACAACACGTATTTTAGTCCCAGACAGCTGTTTCGTTTTTCTCATGAGCTCGTCAGTGGGACGAGGCAGATGTGAAGTCACTGATCAACCATCTCCGAAAGTGATATAATTAACATCTTCGAAAATATTTAACAAACCTAGATGTTCCAACATCATCTGCAGAAAAGCTAATATCCCCCTGAGACAGCAATTCACAATGCTACGCATTGATAAATACAATTGTCGCATCGACAGGGAAACAGTTGGAAACACTACCGCCAGGTGAGGGCCCCCAACAATGCATAGTGAACTAACTACAAACACATTTCGTGTTAGAAATCAATAGACAAAGTGTTGGTTCACCAGGTTGAATAGTACAGTAGTCTCAGACAGCTGTTTCGTTCTTCTCATGAGTTCGTCAGAGAACGAGGTGGTATATGTTGTTGATTTAATTCATTGGAATGGTTTAGTATTAATTGTTATTCGCTTTCTGCCGTCTTCACATCTGTCAAATTTCAAAGCTAGTAGGGTTTTTAAGGGAGTCATTGGCTAGAACCAACAGTTCTTAGAAGTACAGATGATAAACAGAATTATGCTGATTTAGCGATAACAGATCGTTGGCTGATGACAAATTGAAACGGTTGGTATTGTAAAAGTTGTTTGTCGCAAGCAATATAAATATTCCTATTTAGGGATGAATTCCAGATAAGTTAAATACATTACAGAGTTTAGAAATATGCGTTAATATACAGAAATTGCTATTTTAAATGATTTGTTATAATAATTAAAATGTAGAAAAATATTAATATGTTAAGCTTAAACAGCGACCTGGTTAAAAAATCATTTAATGTTGACAGATCAAGTGAAAATTAATAATATTTTAATACGTTAAGCTTAAACAGCGACCTGGTTAAAAAATCATTTAATGTTGGCAGATCAAGTGAAAATTAATAATATTAATTGAAAATAGAGTTTTTTACAATTAAAAGATATATTAAATAACTTTGACGTTAGAATACAGGATTTAAACTCAATAAATGAAAATTCCACAAAATATATTAGATAAAAGGCAGAACTGCTTCATCATGAATTGATCCGTTTATGTTTTTTTTTGGGAACCGGTTCATTGAATCTCGGTTCCAGAACCGTTCACCACTATCTTTTATATCTCGATTGGTGCATTGGTTCGTTTTGGCGTACTCAAGTAGTTTGACATTACACAAGCAGTGGAGAAATTTATTAGTTAATAGTGGAACATTGTTTGATTTCTTAGTGGGACATCTACTCATAGATGGCGTTAAATAATTTGGTCTATCTACCATGCTGTTAGTCCGTTGTGTATACTTTCAACAGAATGAATGTTCAAAACATTACAAACTTTCTCGTTCCACTGATGACCTCTATGAGAGAGCGAAACAGGTGTCTAGAACTATTAGTTTATAATATCACCAATCGACCTTGGGCCATATGATTATATAAAACTTAACCTTTTCTTCACAAAATATGAAGCTTATCCTTTTAGTATATGAATAGAAGTAATACCTTCTACTTATAAGCGAGAAGCGAATGCTTTTGGCATGAAGGTTTTCTTGAGGTAGAAGTATTTCATATGAACAAAAGTCATGTTTCACTTTTATTAATAAGCATATTCTTCGAAATAAATGCGTCTAATCAGATGTAGAGTCCCCTGCATGTAATTGAGTTTACTTTGTCGTTTTTCGTTCAACCATAGCTGAACTAGTACATTTGCGCAGTTGAATATCACAAGCTTCGTTCCTCTCCATAAGTTAATGACTTCAAAAGTTTATTTCGGTTTAAAGAAGAAAATTTAGAGTGATTAGCTAACAATTTTGTGGGTATTAATAACAATTCCTGTGGTGGTGCACTCACTTCTGTACATAAGATGAAAATATGCTGACCCCAGATTCCAAAGAGGCGCACACGAAGAACTTGGTGTAGAACCATCAACGGTTTCAAAACCTATGAGTAGTGTTCTTAGGAATATGATTGAGCTGATCAGTTGAACAAATTCCTTACTTCACATAATCCTGTTATGGAAGTTAATCAGCAATGTCAAAATAAATATAGATTCCCAACTGCAATTGTTGTGATCGACTGCACACACATAAGAATAGAAAAACCAAACTTTCGTGGTGATGAGTCTATACAACGGAGAGGGCCTATACATTAAATGGAAAAACAATGTTTTGAGCAGATTTCTATTTTATTTTTGTATATTTTGACAACACGAGAGGAAAACCTATAAAATTTGCAGAACATCGTGTGGACCAGCGGTTTAATGTTGAGAGAGAAAGACAGAGAGAGCATTCGAATTTTTCTTGGTTTTGGGGTTATAGGCACAAGAAAAGATCTTACTAGGCAAACAGTTCCACAACTTCGCCGTTCGATAAAAAAATAAAGTCTGGTAGGAAGAAGTTCGGCAGGTCTCTAGTTTGGCAATGAAGGGGTGACTAGCTTGAGCTCTAGTCCGCCTACCTGGAATCTCTCGTGGTGGGAAAACAGACGGAATTTCTGTTGAAATTAAATAAATGTAGAAGAGGGAGAGATCGCTCACCTTTCTACTATATTCTAGAAAGTCAATGAATCCGTAAGTACGCCTTCACCAATCAGACGATTAGCTCTCTTCTGGATAGAAACCAAGAGCTTCAGCGTATGTTTGGGAGCCGAACTCCAAACATGTGAACAGTTCACCAGGACAGATCGAATATATGCTTTGTAGATTATGAGGAGCTGCTGGGATGTAAAGTAGCTCTTGGCGCGGAATAGAAAATAAAGTTTAAGTGAAGACGTTTTCGCAATGGACTTCATATGTTAGGGTGCTGTTGGCAAGGATATGGAAGACTTCATAGGAATAGTTGTACCTGACATCATCGTATTACGGTTTGTGGAATCCGCCTTCCTGGAGAAGATGCCAGCTGGAGATTTGGGTGCATTAAATTCTACTAGATGATCAGATCCCCATTTCAAAATCGTTGCCAGATCTACATTAATTGTGTCAACCTGTCTCTGTCTCGCTCCTCTGGCTTCATTGGATGGTATAGGTATATGGGCTCTAATGAGAAAGCAGTATGGAGCGTACCATCTGCAATGCTGTGGGCTGGACAGGTGGCCACTGAGAGAAAAACTCGATAGTAAGGGACAAAGCTGAGACGGAAAGACATATTGCCGGTAATTCACGATTTTGTAGCTCTCTAGGTATTGAATGAATTCGATGTTGATTGCTTTCTCCTTCACTTTAGAAATAACCGATAATAGTGCAAAGGGGTCTATAATTATTTAGAATAGGTTGGACTCTTCCCGCTGGAAGGAAGCACGCCAAGTTTGTATGAGAGGCAGTGGCGGCTCCTCGCACCAATTTATCTTAATGATCATTCTCCATTTTATTCCCTGTTTCTCTGATAATTCTTTGAATTTTACAATTAATTTCCCGTTCTCAGTAGTTATTTTTAATCTGGCAACAGTGGCCAGAGGCTAGATTCTCTATATCTCAAACGCTAAATACGTGTGGTCAACACAGTTGCCGATTTTCCAACCAGTCCAATTGCCAAATAGGGTAAAACAGCGGATATGGCAACACTCTCTGTAGGCTAGCTTCTCGTTCGCACTCGGTCATTCGTATGAAATACGATTACTTGCTGCCGCTGCGAGCTGCGTGGCTGCGACACGAGACACGTGCTCCGTCAGTCATTGTTTTTGTTTCGCGACGCGAAGTAAAGTTAAGTTATAATTTATCTGTTCGGTGAGTTATTAAAGGTCAAAATGGGTAGTGATTTAGTTGCTGAGTTCTTAGAAAATCCATTTAGTGGATTAACATGACAGAAAAGTGTTTTTTTTTTAATAAACGGCCTTTACCGGATTTGAAAGGATTAGTGATGACAGGTATGTTTCAAAATCGATCATTTAATACCGATAATTATAAAAAATATTTATGGTTAACGGGATCTGAGGTACACAATAAATTATATTGCTGGTATTGCTTACTATTTACATCTGATACAACTTCATGTTGGAGGCACTCGGGTTATGATGATTTGAAAAATTTTGCTCGTGGTATAGACAGACATGAAAAATCGCAGGAACATATTACATCGAGTATTAAGTTTAAATTAACAGAAACACGATTAATCGATATTGTAAACAATTTCGTTTAATCGTGTTCCTGTTCGTTTCGGCGACGTGGGCATTTTAATTGAAATTGGTGCGATTGGGACGCTTTGTGTAATACAATTAGTTTTAAGTAATCAAGTTTTAGACATAATAAGTCTTCTGATGATGGTCGTGAGACCGAAACGTACGTAAAGACAAGAAAAATATAAAGCATTAGTGTTATTGTGACCTATTTCCCGAGAATTTATGTATAAAAGATAATATTATTGATCATTTTTCGCAAACTAAAGACCGTAGAATTCCGTTAATATATAAAAAAAGTTGATAAAAGTAATAAAAAAAACAAAATATGAAAAATTTCAGAAAAAAGAAAAAATATCAAAAATCCAAAAAAAATAAAAAACAAAAAACGAACAAAAAAATTTTTTGCCAAGAGAAACTCTACACCTTCACGTTGGTTCTCGCTGGGAAACAATTAATTTTGTCACCGAAGTAGCTGGTGCGGTCGCTGTGCAAAGGTTAAATTAATTTGCTGAATAGAGTATATTTTTACAAAAACGTTTTATGTCCAGCCTCCTCTCTTAAAAAGTTCACGAGCCGCCACTGATGAGAGGGTCAACAACCTGCAGAAAACTGGTGTTAATTCAGGTGCATATTCCTTGAGAACAACAGGTGGGATTCCGTCTGGTCCCATAGTGTTGGTATAGAGGAATGCGCCTAATTGTGCACTGACGAATACAATTACAGGCATATACCTTTCCTTGCGGATCCAAAGAGAAATTTGCTGCAAACGTTCCAGCAGAAAGGTCGACTTTTTCTTGTGGTGCAGTAGCCAGTGTGCCATCATCATTGGGAGGGAATGAACCATATTAAAAATGTTTGTAGCGTGAAACTTGAGAAGATGGCAAACATAGTTATTGCATGTTTTATTTTACATCGCAAAATTATTTAGAGGCGCAGATTTTGAAGATGAATTTCGTATTACCAATTTTTTTTCCAAAAATTGTTCATATTTGATAATTATTTTTCCAAGCGCTACCTACTTGTTTTATTTACTGAAGGAATCTGAAAGTTCGATAAAATTAAAGTGCGAAGGTACCTCATCAGCAATAAATTTTAGTTCATTACTGGCATCGAACTGTTCCAGTTCATCCTGTTTCAATTCACCACTACATGACTTTTTCCTTTAACTGATTAATAATAATAATTTGTTTAATGGAAATTCTTAGCTTCCGGATGAATTCCGCGTCACAGTAGCATAAGTCGTGTGCTATTGTGACGCGGAATCCATCCGGAAGCCAAGAATTTCCAAGATTTGCTATTCGCGGAAGTCTACTATTCAAGATATTTGTTTGATATTAATTATTATTAATATAGGCACCATTCAGACACAACTAACAAGTTGAAGCGGCCACTCCACATTTCTAACCAAAAAGAGAGAATTCTCGACCTGCACGTTCCCGACCTTAGTTTACTAATTTATGGTATTTGCTTGCAAGTACCGGGATATCAAAAATTAACTTGGTCAAGGGTGGTTGTGGAATCTAAAACGTGTGTCTTACTATACTTTTGAAATAATTATGTCACTGTCACACTGACATCATCAATAACCTACAAATTTCATACCTATTTTTTTCAGTTGTAAAATAATAATGAACTACAAATTAATATAGTAATAAAAATTGTCGAAATGTTAACTTTGAACCTTTTAAAAGGTCGGGATAGCCACAAACCGGGTCGAAAACGGTTTCAAAATAGTTAATTTTCGATAAATGGAATGACGTTCACGTGAGAAGCCCGTAGCTCGCGAGTTGGAAAAGTGCAAAAGTTAGGAACATAGAACTTCTTTACGAGGGCTTTTTGCGTACCGTTTTCGCTCCATGTAGTTAGATTTAGTCGCAATAGGCACCCGACGGCCCTTCTTTTTTTCAAAAATTCCGTTTAAATAGGAAAATTTAATTAAAATAGAAGAGGTACTCTCAGGTCTCAGCTACGCTCGTCTAACGTGCGACGTACCAAAGGGAATTTTCTTGCTACTAAAATATACACGAAGCGGGTAAAAGCTAGCGGCCCGAAAACATTTTATTACAACTGGCACCGGACGCACGGGGCACGAAACGGCCCCAAATTAACAAGATCGAGGTAAAATGTATAAACTCTAACTGACGCGCAGCGAGCTCCTCGAGGCATATGTCAAAATGATTACCTTCGTAACTAATGACATAGGACGTCTGGCGTTCATGCAATTGTGTTCTTATACAATTCGAACTTTCTAATTTCGATAGGCCACGTGAAAATCCCGGAGTCTAAAGCGCTACAGACTTCTGAGTGTTATAACATTCGTATAAAATTGCGAAATTTCGCACTTTTAGAAACTTCAAATTAATTAATTTGACACAAGTAAAGACACACGTTTTAGATTCCACAACCACCCTTGACCAAGGTAATTTTTGATATCCCGGTATAAGGTTATCATTATTCAAAGCGAAATGGAGAAATGCATTTACTTCCACGTTTTACTGGAAGTGCTTGCTTTTACTGCTACCTTGTGCTTTTAAAGCATTTGTTTCACTTTTATTCTTAGGCTGCTTGATTTTTTTATCTGGCCAAAAAAAACAAGAAATAAATGAAGCTTGCACCTTCAAATATTCATAACTTAATTGATAGCCTTCAGAATGATGAAATCTAGGTGTGAAATAACAATTACGGCTAATAAGTTTCAATACAAAAAAAGCTAGTATTTGTAAGGAAAAAATTGTTGAATATCAACAATCATCCTCATGTAAATGATAGCTTGAACTTTATTAAATATGTTTATGCTATTTATTCAAACAAATAATTAAATGTCCTCGGCAAGTACTATTTTTTAACTAGGTATGAAATTATCATCAAAACCATTATGGAGCATTCCACGCCAAAAATCGAATTTTGCACAAGCATATTCTCAAAATAGTTCAAAGCCAATTGTAACAAATTTATTGTAGCAAAATATCAGCTCTCCTTTTTTAAGATTTTTAAACGCATTTTCAATCACCGAAACAAGCAATTCAAATTTTTTCGTCATTTTATATCTTCGGGTGAAAATTTTGTTTTTAGCGATATTCAGCCTCATTATGTTAGAAATTTTCAGCAGAATCTGATTTTCAAACCGTTTGTATGCTCATGCATGCGCAGAAACTTGAAACAACACTTTTTTTTTGAAGAGCGATTTTCCAAAAACCGTTTCTTCTATTTGCTTGAAATTTGGTGTGAAGGTAGATGAAACTATATACTTTTGAGTGCTTACATAGCAGAGTTGAGGATTGTATATAAAAGGAAGCTAGGATCAATTTTTCAATCTTATATTTTTTGAAATTGAATTTTTCAATTTTCCCGCCGAAGTATGTCTTTCTCGGTTTTGAAACTTATTTTAACGATATTCAGCCTCATTTTGTTCAAAAAAATCTCAAAACCATGTAATTGATCGGAAATTTTCCGCAGAATCTGATTTTCAAACCGTTTGTATGCTCACGCATGCGCAGAAACTTGAAAAAACACTTTTTTTTGAAGAGCGATTTCTCAAAAACCGTTTCTTCGATTTGCTTGAAATTTGGTGTGAAGGTAGATGAAACTGAATAGTTTTGAGTGCTTACATAACAGAGTTGAGGATTTTTAAATGTCAAATTCATTTTATTTAGTAATACTCTATTATTTCAAGTATTTGAACTCGTTTACCGGCATTTAGATATTAAAATACCTTTTGAAAAGTTTTTTTATGAATTTTTACAATTTTTTGGGTTGTATTTCAACGAAAATGCCAAAAAACTGTTTTTGACTCCAGAAATCGACATTTTATAGTTCAAGAAGTCATTTCCGAAAATTGGCCGCTGAATCCGAAAATGTTGTCAGTTTCCTTCCATAATCCTTACATAACGCATCATTTTCTATCCATTGGTTGATTTTCGGCAAAATTCCTTTTTTTACAGCGTCATATCGGTGGGAGCAAACACTTGTAAAAATTTTTTTTGCGAAATCTGCGTATTTTTACCTCAGCTTTACGATATAATAAGAATTCTTCTGACTAAATGGATTTTAGGGGTCGAAAAATCGAAATAACTGAAAAAACTATATTACTGTACAAAAATCTGCTGTCAGATCGCTGACAAGTCTTTTTTTGACCTCAGAATCGAAATCAGTGGAAAATTTTACGATAAGAAAACAGTTCCTGAACGTCATCCAACAGTTTTTACACTCCAGTATACCATTAATTGTACGCCAAAAAACCAGGTAAACGTGATTTTCTTCGTTTTTGACCTTTTTCGATCTCAAAATTAGAATCGTAAGTAGGATATTTGGATTCCTTGGACAATTTTCATTCACATTATTTTTTTGAATATTTTGGTGCTTTGGAAAAGTATTTTGAAAAAAAGCTTCGTTTTTTTGAAGTTTTTTTCTTAAAACTTTAAATCGACTAAAATCGTGATCAAAATGACTGATTTTGATGTACAATTTCCCAAGCAATCTGATTCTGACGATTTTTCAATTCCACATGATGACCCAGACTCACAAAATTCAACAAAGCGCAAAAAATAGGAGGCAAAACAATGAAACCGAACATAAATTAGTGTAATTTAGTTGTGGCTCTGGGTCATCATGTTGGATTGAAAAATTGTCAAAATCAGAATGCTTGGGAAATTTTACATCGAAATCAGTCATTTTGATCACGATTTTAGTCAATTTAAAGTTTTAAGAAACAAACTTCAAACATTACAAAAAAACGAAGTCTCTAGATTTGCGACTACCAAAAAGCTTTTTTTCAAACTGCTTTTCCAAAGCACCAAAATATTAAATAATGTAATAGCATGTTTTCGATCGAAAATTGTCCAAGTAATCCAAATATTCTACTTACTACTCTAAATTCTGCAACTTTGACGTCTTAAAAGGTCAAAAACTGGAAGAAAATTACGTTTACCTGGTTTTTGGCGTAATATTAATGGTATACTGGAGTGTAAAAACTGTTGAATGACGTTTGGGAACTGTTTTCTCATCGTAAAATTTCCCACTGAATCCGATTCCGGGGTCATATGTCCAAAAAAAGACTTGTCAGCGACCTGACGACAGATTTATGTACAGTAATATCGGTTTTTTGTCGTTTTTATCGATTTTTCGACGTCTAAAATCCATTTAGTCAGAAGAATTCTTATTTTATCGTAAAGCTGAGGTAAAAACACGCAGATTCCGCAAACAAATTTTTTTCAAGTGGTTGCTCACACGGAAATGACCTCAAAAAAAATATTTTGCCGAAAATCAGCCAATGAATAGAAAATGATGCGTTATGGAAGAAACTGACACCATTTTCGGATTCAGCGACCAATTTTCGATGGGAAATGACTACTTGGACGTTTATTCAATATAACATGTCGATTTCTGGGGTCAAAAACAGTTTTTTGACATTTTCTCTGGATAACAACGCAAACAATTGAAAAAATTCATAAAAAGCTTTTTAAAGGGTATTTTAATCTCTATATGTCGGCAAACGAGTTCAAATACGATGTAGAAACGGAAAAAAATTGCCCCGGCAAGTTCCGCCGACCCCCCCCCCCCCCCTGGCCTTCTCCTTCAATTTAGAATTGCCAATATCGTATTTGCGTTTTCCGCCCGTAAAATCACCGATCAATTACATGGTTTTGAGCTTTTTTTTAGGTCAAAATGAGGCTAAATAAAAACAAAATTTTCATCAGAAGGTTAAAAATTTAAATTGCTTGTTTCAGTGGTTAAAACAGCGTTTAAAAATTGAAATAAATAGAGAGCTAATATTTGCTATAACAAATCTGTTAAAACCTGCTTGTGCAAAATTCGATTTTTGGCGTGAAATACTCCTTATACGAATTGAAGATATTTTTATTTTGCAATTATTGAAACACCCTGCATGATATACATACCTATTTTAAGATCATTAAAGATGATGAAGCCAATAAGCCTTGTACTCAATTGTTGGAAAATCATACACCTATTATTTCACATTTTTTTATCGTATGTTGAACACATGTTAAAAGTTAATAAAATGTTGATCTTAGAATACTAAATAAAATACTTTCTCAATCTGATTAATATTAAAGTTTGCGTAAATCTAAAACGAAAACACTACCGTCGGAAGCACTAGCACCAACTTTGTCACCTCTAGAATTCCAACAGACTTCGAAAATCCCTCCTGTGCCTTTATAACTGTGAACTAATTGTCCGCTATGTGTTGACCAAATATGCACACACTTATCAAAACTGCCGCTAGCTAAGAATTTTCCGTCGGGGCTGAACGCTACAGAATACACAGGTTCCGTATGTTTAGTAAGAGTGTGGATACAAGCTCCTTTCTCGACATCCCAAAGGCGCACAGTTGAATCAAAGCTAGCAGATGCAAGTATGAGATTCATGTTTGGATTTTGTGTACCGGGACCCGTAGGAGACCATTTAATTGTATAAATTTCTTTCGAGTGGGCTTGTAAATCGTGTACGCAAGTATCTTGTTTCATAGACCATATTTTGAGTGTCATATCATCCGAACAAGAAGCCAACAAAATTCCCTGTGGGTCCCATTTGATTGCGTTCACTTCATTCTGAAATTTAAAAAATTCGTTAATTTAACAATTAGAATATATTCAAGTTCAAGATAGAGCGCATTTAAGCAATGACCAACGCATGATCAGCATGACCGTTACATTTCATTGGTGGCAAAACTTGTAGTATCCGTCTATCCGCAGAATCGCTATAAGTATATATCGAGCACCAATACAGACAATGCGTTTGTTGCAGATGACTACGTGAAAAAGATTGAAGAAAAGACACGAGTGTAGAAAAAAAATATTTTGAATGTGTATAAATGTGAAATGCATTACTATTGTTATTATTATTATTATTATTAAATATCGGTAATGAGCCGAGGTAAAATACCTATTTTAGGCTCAATTACTAAAAATACAGTGTCCAAAGTTGTGAAGTAATACATATAGGAACAATTATTTGTGAATAAATCGGATCACAATAAAGATTAATAATTATTTTTTGTATTACAGAACAAGTCACTAGCCACTGGAGGGAAAAACACAAGCTTTACGTTGATATTTTCAATTTGTCATAACGATTTTCAAAGGTGCTAACTGACGTAGCACACACAACATCACAAGGGAGATTATTCCACTCAGAAAAAAAATCTGTTAGCAAGGAAGGCAGGACTTCGATTTGAAGTGTTCCTTTTTAAGTTTCCAATTGTGACCTCTCAAACGTTGTTCCTGGTTAACATTGAATAGTTGATTTAAACTGCACTCGAATAAACTATTTAAAATATGATAGATCACGATCAGATCTCCTCGAGGTCGACGTTCCATAAATGTTGTTGCGTTCAGAATGCTAAGCCTTTCTTCGTAACACGGTCTTTGGACGCCAAATATAATTCGAGTAGCATAGCGTTGTACAGACTCCAGAGTCTTTGCATCACGTGACCAGTCGATACTCCAAACCGGGCTAGCGAACTCAAGAATGGGGCGTGTATATGTGGTATAAAGGTTATAGAAGTTGTAATGTTCGCAATGAGAATTTGATAACTGGGTTGAAAACACAATAACTACACCGATTATGTTGTACTAAATTAACTTGTATTTCGCATCCATTGTACATGAGTGTTGCCTCGAACACATGCTGTAAACACCTGTTGCGAGCCGCTGTCTTGACTAGCGCAGTACGTTGTTCTTTCATCAAGTAAACGGCGCGCAACATGTGGTAATACATTACACCACCCCACAAACAAAATTAAACATTTATTCTAAATTAAAATACAATTTTTTTTTTTTTTTTAATATCCTAATCTCTTAGGCTCCCTTCTAAGACGAACAGGCCGTGAACAGGCTTTTTCTGAAAATGAACGGAAATCCATGCCATCGTTTTTATTTTTCGATTCCTTTGCAGATTGCCCATCATATTCCTTGATGGCTGATTGAAAATGCTGAGGATCGTTTGGATTTACAATACGCTCCTGATGGAAATCATTTTCCTTGTGATTATCCAAATGATCCTCAGTGTGCGAGTCAGAATCACGATTGCTTTGTCCTTTTTCCTCTGATAATTCAATATCAATATTATTCATGTATGTTGTCTTAATCTGATTACTGTGCCTCTTCCAAATTAATTTGCAATCTGTAAGCTCCACTAGGTAAACGTTTTTACCTAGTATGCGTGTGATTCTGCCTCTACACCACGATGGTTTTACATTTCTATAATCCTTAATTAAAACAATTTGACCTACTGAGAAACTAACATTTCTTCTACCCCTATAATATTTCTTGTTACGAATTTGAGCGTTTCTTTGGTTACTTTCGATTTTCTTGAAATCTTTGAGAGGATCATTTATTTGCAAACTAATTGGTTTGATTAAATCTAAACGAGTTCTCAAAGACCTTCCAAGAAATACTTTAGCCGGAGATTCTCCTGATGAACAATGAATCGTATTTCTGTAAGTTAAAAGGAATTTGGACAAAGACTGATTTAAATTACTTGAATCCAACTCTTTTAGCAAAAAATGTTTAACGTTTTTTACGGCATTTTCAGCTGCTCCATTACAATGTGCTGAGTATGGCGGAATTGTCACATGATCAATTCCGTTTGCTTTCGTAAAATTTTTAAATGTATCTGAGACAAGTTGTCTACCATTGTCACTCACAATAAGCTTTGGGAGACCATATCTAGCAAATAATTCTCGAAGTTTTTCTATAGTCTTTTCTGAAGTTATAGAACCCATTTGAAATACTTCTATCCATTTCGAATAGGCGTCCAAAACAATCAAATATGATTTGTTTTTTATTGGTCCAAAAAAATCTATGTGAATGCGGGACCAGACTCCATCTGGAACAGGCCAACCTTGCAGAGGAGTCCTTGCAGGATTGGCCTGCAATTTCCCACATTGCACACAGCTCTTACAACATTTCTCTATATCTGAATTTAAAGATGGCCACCAAATGTATGATCTCGCTAACGATTTCATCTTAACTATGCCAAAATGGCCACTATGTAATTCCCTTACTATTGAATCACGTAAGTTTTCCGGTATTATCACTCTGTGTCCTCTCAATAACACATTTTCATCTATAGTCAGTTCATTTCGTATGCGATAATAAGGTTTTATAATTGCGTCTAGTTTTTGTGGCCACTCATTCTTTACAAACGAAAATACCTTCGATAGAATCGGATCTTTCTCCGTTTCCCAACGAATTTTATTCACCTCGATAGGTAATTCCGCTGATTCATTTAAATATTTTATGTTTACTGATGATTCGATCGTTTCTGTATCTACATCGTTTGTAACCGGCAACCTGCTTAAAAAGTCTGCTATATTTTCACTTGTGTGAACGTACTTAATTGTGAAATTAAAGCCACTCAAAAAATGAGCATAACGCTGCAGCCTATTTGCTGCCATCATCGGAATACCATGCTTTGGTCCGAAAATTGAAACTAATGCCTTATTATCTGTTATTAAATTAAATGTCTTGCCATATAAGTATTGGTAAAATCGCTTGACGCCCCAAACTATGGCAGTGGCTTCCTTATCTAAGGATGAATATCCCATTTCAGCTTGACTCAAGGTTCTGGAAGCATAGCATATGGGCCTCTCCACATTGTTCTCAAAAACGTGCGAAATGACCGCTCCTATACCGTAATCTGAGCTATCTACTGTTAAATTTATACCTAAATTTGGATTGAAATGAACCAATAGATCATTGGAAGATAACATATTTTTTATGTGTTCAAAAGCCTTTTGACAACGGTCATCCCAAATCCATGTTTTATTTTTTTTTAATAGTTGATATAAAGGACTTATAGTGTTCGGCATATTTGGAATGAATCTGTTGTAGTAATTTATTGCACCGAGGAATGATTTTAATTGAGTCACATTCTGAGGCTTAGCGATATTTTCAATTGCTCTGATTTTCTCTGAACCTTTGTGTAGTCCGTCACGATCTATGATATATCCTAGGTACGACACAGAGTCTGAGAAAAACACACACTTATCTCTTTTAATAGTCAGGCCACAATCAGCTAAACATTTAAGAACTTTATGTAAATTGTCTACGTGTTCTTGCTTGTTTTTACCGGTGATTAATATGTCATCCACGAAACAACATACACCCGCTATGTTTGATAATGTTTGTTCCATAATGCGTTGAAATTTTGATGGTCCGGACGAAACACCGAAAGGTAATCTATTATACACAAATAACCCTTTGTGTGTTGAAATAGTAGTGTATTTTCTGGATGATTCATCAAGCAAAATTTGCTGATAGGCCTGAGAGAGGTCAATTTTTGAAAACTGCTGGCCTCCGCTCAATTTTGCAAAAATATCGTCTATCCTTGGCAAAGGAAATTTGTCTAAAATTATGTAAGGGTTTATAGTTACTTTATAGTCACAACAAATGCGCACGCCGCCATCTTTCTTTAAAATCGGTACGATTGGTGTGCCCCACTCTGAATAATCAACAGGAGAAATGATATTTTCCGAAACTAACTTTTCTAATTGTGCTTCTACTTTATTTTTTATGGCAAATGGTAAAGGACGTGGTTTATGAAACGTTGGTACTGCCTCTGGTTTCATGTCCAATTTTAGTTTAAATTTGTTGAATGTACCGAGAGCGCTAGAAAATACAGTTGGGTATTCTTTGTGTAAAGAAGTTGCGAATGTTTCACTGACATAATTGACTTCCTTGAATTCTATGTTGAAATTTCTCATAAAATTGCGGCCTAGCAGTGCAGGGCCGGTGTTTGTTATTACATAAAATTCTAAATAATTTATTTTGTTATGAAATTTCACCTGCAGCGTTAATTTACCTGCTGGGTGAATCTTATGACCTGAAAAATTCACTAAAGAAGTACTTGCATGAGACAATGGCTTACTCCGAAAATGCTCATTGTATATTGACAATGGTAGTACTGACACTGCCGCACCTGAATCAAGTTGCCATTTAAACGAAATATTGTCTATATAAACATCGACATAAATTGGTTTATCATTATCTGACTGAATACAAAGAACAGCTGACGAAAAATCAACAGGGTTTTGATCTACGTCGCTTTCTAAAAGGTTTACTTGCTTAAGTTTTTTACATACCACACTCAGATGTCCCCTACCTCCACAAGAATGGCAAATGTAGTCTCTGTAGGGGCACACATTTGCGTTGTGATGTTTTCCACAGCGATGACACGTCACTACATGCGCACTAGCACTACCACTATTCCACAATCTCCTGGGAGTCGCACCTCTTCCTGGTTGTTGCGTTGAAAGTGTTCTGCCATCTCTGACCCTTGAGCTGGTGGCCTCTGATTCTTGATTCCACCTGTTTCTTCCTGAGCCTGACTTAACGCTGCTGCCTCCTTCGTAACTTGACTTTCCCCAAGATAGTTTGTGAATTTCAACTTCTCCTGGTTCATGTTTCACTTCTAAGTTAGCATTGCTTATGCCTGCTCTTGAGGCCTCCTCGATTTGAGCAATTTCCACGGCTTCATTAAATGTGATGTTCGCCTTTTGGGCAAACAATGACTTTCTTATCTTTCCTTCATTGAATTTTGTGATAAATAAATCGGTTAATTTCGTATCTAATTCGGTGTTAAACTGACAATGAATTGATAGACTTTTCACTCGTAAACTCCATTCTTTTACTGATTCGTTTTCATGTTTTCCAGCTGTATTAAATTTGAAACGTTCAACCCAAACAACATTTTTCTTTTCGTAAAATTCCGTTAAATGTTTTACTAAATTTGCATACTCACATTCTTCAGGTTTGTTTGGCACGCACAGGTTTGCTAATAATAAGAACGCTTCTTCTGCGAGGTTGTATAAAAGAAATGCTCGTTTCACGTTGTCGTCATTCATTCTTTTTACTATAAAATATTGTTCTAGCCTTTTAATGTAGACACACCATTCAATGTGTTTAGGATTGAATATTAGATGGTCGTCGGCCATTTTATTTTATAAACTCGACACTGTTAATAATGCTGAAACTTAACGCTTACAGGTTTTATTTTTATCCTCGTCGCCAAAATGTAATGTTCGCAATGAGAATTTGATAACTGGGTTGAAAACACAATAACTACACCGATTATGTTGTACTAAATTAACTTGTATTTCGCATCCATTGTACATGAGTGTTGCCTCGAACACATGCTGTAAACACCTGTTGCGAGCCGCTGTCTTGACTAGCGCAGTACGTTGTTCTTTCATCAAGTAAACGGCGCGCAACATGTGGTAATACATTACAGAAGTGATGAGGGGAAATTTTGTGAAAAGCCTTAGAAAGTGAGTAAACAGAAGTTTTTGCTTTTTTTGTTACTTTATTTATGTGCTGGGTCCAAAATAAATCTGCCGAGATTGTCAGTCGAAGATCCTCGTGCTCGGTCACCGTCTTTAATTGAATATCATTCAATTTGTAAATGTTGCTCTCCCATGTGCAATACAACACACTTTTGAATATTGAGAGGAATCTTCCATAATTTACACCAGATCGATATTTGGCCTAAATCCTCTTGAGGAAATTTGTTTGGATAGGTTTTGTGTAAATCTTGCTATGATCGGTATAAAAAGAGATCATTGACTGAACATAATTACGAATATCAGACATATAAAATAAACAAAAAAGGCCCCAGTACTGACCCCTGGGGCACACCACTATAAACGTCATATTCAGAAGAGTATGTGTCGCCAATACGCACGGCAAATTTTCTATGAGTCAGATAGGCCGAAATCCATGCTAGTGAATTGCTCCTAATTCCGAGATCTTCTAGTTTGTAAAGCAAGTTTTATAGGAACACGGTCAAAAGTCCTAGAAAAGTCCAGGTATACTATGTCAACTGGTTCGTTTTTATCTAATGACAAGCTCCACTAAGTGACACAGTCAAGCAGGTTTGTGGGTACGTAGCGACCTGGTACAAATCCGTGTTGTTCAGAAAGAATCAACTTATTATTTTAGAGATGATTGCTTCCATGACTTTAGCAACTATTAGAGTTCAGCCGATATTGTTGTTAATATTGTCAAGTAAAATTGCCAATGAAACGGGAGTAAGCTGTGTCTGTTTATGATATGAAACACGTGAATATAAAAATACACACACGTTCTTACCTCCAAAACGAAATCAGAATCGTAAGAAAGGCTTCGATCCCATATCTGATTTTGACAGAAACGCAATCCCAAAAAATCCATCAATTTTTTTCTCAACAACGACATTCCAACCCTGATCTGTCAAATTTCAAGAAAAGCCTTTTTCTTAAATTCTTGAGAATCGAAAATTTAAATATCAACGTCGCGGAAGAAGCCAAGAAAAGGTAATATGTGGAGAAGAAATTATTTGAATACAAACAATAATATAGACTACAAGGGACATCCAAAAAGTATCTTAATATCAACCATGCATGCTCAATTTTCCATTTGAAGAAAGGGGTAGAGGTTTATTATTTGCTACAGCGGCAGTGTAATGGTTTTGTTCGTGGTGCACTGTCTGTATTCGACAAAAGTGGGGATTACAAACACATAATAAGTGTTTGACGTCTCCCACCATATCACTGTGAGCTAAGTTTAATTAAAGTCATTCGGGTGGAAATTAAACATTATGTTACATCTAAAAATACCACTCAACTTAAACAGGCACATTTTGTTTTCTAATTTAATTTACTTTGATGATGGCTACTTTGTAGATGAAAGGACGTTAGCACTTTAATGGTATTTTTAGTGGATAAGGTTGATTATTTTTCACTTCGTATGTTATAGAGTATCCACAGTTACCTCCTCGACTGAAACGGACAGTAACATAAATGTACTAAATAGAAAACTGGAGATGACAAACGCAAGTCTTACTAATTGGTTTACAGCCAATAAATTCAAGCTAAATGCAGATAAAACTATAGTAACGGCCTTTCGTTTAAGAGCTAACCCCCCTAATAATATCACTTCAGTAAGATTTCTTTGAGTACATTTAGATCCAGTTAGTCAGTTAGTACATGTGATCAGAAATCTGTGGGCATCGTATCCAGACATGTGCACATCATAACTTACTATGCATTGATACAATTTAACATTTCGTTTTTTAAAGGAAAATCGTCAAAAAATCAGAAAAATTCTGGAAAACAGTGAAAATTTTGGTGAAAATAGACTAAAGTCACTACCGGATCATTTTCGCCTTAAAGTAGACACATTTTGTGAGTCTTAGCCAGATTAGAAAAAAATTAAAATATAGGTATTTTGGGAAACGAATTTTCAAAAAAAAAACTGTTTTTCCCATTTTCCGGATGTTCCTTGCAAGATATCTCTAATCAGACTGCAGCATCGTATTCTACGAAAAATTTCCGATCGATTATATGTACTTTCAAAAAATTTTTTAGGCTAATTTTCGAATATTTTACGATAAGACGAATTTTATTTTTTACTAAAAAAGGCCAAAAAAACTTCGTTATGTTCTCCTCGGCGCAATATCGACACTTAAGACCCGAAATTTCGGAAATCGTCATATTTGTCAATGTAGAAAAGGTAGGACCAACTTTCAGAGCGATCCTCGAGGGTGACCTGGGAACGAGTGCTGATTTCATATGGAATGCCTCATATCAATCGATTCATTTTTATGTTTGTGACAATGTGTAAATAGTGTATGTCTGCCCATATGATATTAAATTTTGATTGAGTATATTTATATAATAATAATTGATTATAAATTTTTCTTTTTTAAATTTTGTGGGTGAAGATCAACTGATCAGTGCCAATTTTCTCACACACACAATATAAATTCCATGTCGCCAATTGGAAAATTATCAGTATTCTTTCCCTACGTACAGGGAATAGATCATCATGAAAAACTACGCACAATGATCATTAAAATCTACAAATCGAAAATATTTATGGTCTTATCGAATTGGTCAATAGGGACCAAGCAAGTGGGCAGCTAGGTCTCCACATTAGACTCTTAAAATACTATCTATGGTGTTACATAGAATTATATGTAAATTCTAGGGAAATAGGTCACATTAACACCCATTTCCATTATATTTCCGTCTTTACATACGATTCGGTCTCAGGTTTAAATACTATCTTCAACTAAGCACTGGACTTAAAACTAATTGTACTAAGCACTAAGCATTTTCATCGTATTAATTTAAATTAAAAATGCCTATGTCGCAATAAAGACAAAACACATACAATTAAAATTCTAGGTCTTTAATGTCTGAAATATATTAATATGTATCAGAAAACCCCTACACATTAATGTTTCTATAGTTAAAGACGTCATATTTCGAGAACGAAAATGAACAGTCTGACAACCAAATTCCTTTGCGCCATATACAATGTTAAACAGATGCATTTATGACTGCTAGAAAACGTTTTTGCTGAACCAAGATTACGTATTGATCTTATTAGCTTTCTGCATAATACATAATTTTTTACAAATTATTGTAAATTGATTCCTCTATTTACAGACTTATTATCTCGTTTCATGTGAATCATCTCCAGGATACTTGGTTTCTTTAGCTAAAATATTTCATAATCGAACTGATGTATATAATCAAAATAATGTCAATCAAGGGCAGTGGAATTTTTTAAGTTCTTGTTTTTAGTACTATACTTATAGTCGAGGAAATAAAACCGTAAAAATGCCAAAACATTCAATTTTTTACTGGCAACCTGTATCGAGATGCGGTTTTTGCCATTTGCTTCAGAAACACAATAGCAAGAAATGTGCCATATTTGTTTTACGGGGAAAAGCTTGCACTTGTGTATGCAAAAAATGCATCTAAATAATGCGATTTGCCGAACTGTATTGTTGCTCACCAAATATTAACCAAATTGGCCAAAATTTGAAACTCGGGGGGTTTTTGGGGTCGCTGATTACGAATTTGATGTTTACAAAACACCACGCTGCATTCTGGGGCAGATTTCAGGGGCTTGGGGGGATTTGCAGTATAAAGCAGAAATCCTCAAATTTTCTCAATTATTCTGTATTATATGGCAATTTTGGGATTTTTAAGCACAGACTAAGTGATGTTCGTTAACTCGAGTGTCTGGGGCAAAGTGCCCCACATTGCCCCGGGCACTTGAGTTAACGAACATCAATTAGTCTGTGCTTAAAAATCCCAAAATACAGAATAATTGAGTAAATTTGAGGATTTACGCTTTATACTGCAAGCCCCTAAAATCTGCCCCAGAATGCAGCGTGGCGTTTTGTGAACATCAAATTCGTGATCAGCGACCCCAAAAACCCCTGGGTAACAAATTTTTGGCCAATTTTGGTTAATATATGGTGAGCAACAATACAGTTCCGCAAATCGCATTATTTGCACAAGTGCAACCAAGCTTTTCCTGGTAAAACAAATATGGCACATTTTTTTCTATTGTGTTTCTGAAGCAAATGGCGAAAACCGCATCTTGATACAGGTTGCCAGTAAAAAAATCGAAGGTATTTGGCTATAATTCCTTGACAAAGTAAAAATTTCTTCAGCTTTGTTAATTTTATTTTAATGATAGCTAAAATCGTCTGATATGTTCAGTACTTACAGTATGTCCCTGGAAAGATTTGATAGGTTTGTCCATTCCAAGTTTGCATACATGTATAATCTGATCTGTCGAACAACTTGCAAACGAATTATTAGTCTGCCAATCAACATCGAGGGCTGGTGCCGAGTGATAACTGAATTGTTGTGTGCATAATCCACTTGCTGCATCCCAAATTATAGTTGTTTTATCAACCTGAAAGTATTTCATAGAACAAAGTTGCTTCTTATTATCAGAAAATACTCACTCCAGCAGAGAGTATGTAGTTACCACGTTTGTTCCACTTTAGCGCAAATATCGGACCTTTATGCTGACCAAGTGTGGTAGATAGTAGACCTTCTGTTGTCCAAATGCGTGCATACCCATCGTAGCTTCCTGTTGCTAAAAGGCCTCCATCACACTGCAAATATATTAATCAGTAAGTAGTACATGCCAAAATGATTGTTCTAGCTCCATTTTCAATATTGTCTTCACTAAAATATGGATCACACAAACATAACAATTAGCCATTCAACGTCAACTGTACGTTCCTAATCTGGTGAGACCTGCACCCTCATTAATATTTTTTATCCTCAGATATTATTACATCGTAGCTGTTGAAGAGAATAGTGTTATCATGTCATGGACAATATTTCATCTATTAAATTTATAATTGAGTGTTTCAAAACATAAAGAGTCAGTGTTTATTCGGTTTCAAACATGCTGTAATAATCCGACGGATTATTACTTTTGAATCCTTTGAATAATTCAATTCAATTCGAATTGAGGTATTATAAATTATTATATTTTGATAGAACATACGATATGTCTAGAGACGTTTGTAATCAGAACCCTCTTTCCGGGGCACCGACTCCTAGACCGGCCAGGAATCATGTTTAGCAAACGTAGCACAGTACGAGGCATGTGGTACTTTTTCCTGAGTCAGGAGAAGTCCACGTGGAGTTGAAAAGAGCTGTCACGCGCGCTAGTCAGATTCCTATAGGTCTATATCTATGGTTTCGGCGTTTACGTAGTGTAAATTCATAATACTTCAGAAGTTGGAGAATAAAACTCAAATTTTACACAAAACTTTTAACATTTAATTTAAAAATGCTGACAAATTGTTTCACCACACTGTGGCATTATCAAAGCGAGGAGTTATCAACTAAAGCTAAATCTAAAAGTATGTCCTTAAATATCAGGGATCAGAATGTGGTGCAAATTGAGGGATGGGGGTGGATAATGGTGGGAGTGTGTTTACAAAATTGTTAACAAGCGGTGAATTATATGTGTCGATTTGATCATTTAATATTACATTATTATTGTTTTTTGCGTGTTTCAAAATTTCTATGGATTCTAATATATTAAGTTTATGTCCTTTTTCCTGAATATGTAGAATATCAGGATTAAGGGTGAAATTGTGGTTATGTTCTATCAGGTGATTTGTGTAATTAGAGTCTTCTTTTTTGAGCCTGTAACTTCTCAAATGTTCATTGAACCTTACGCTGAAACTGCGTCCAGTTTGTCCTATGTACAAAGCACTACAGTCATCACATCTCAGTCTGTAAACTCCAGATTTCTTTAAGTTATCTTTTTTAGATTTCGAGTTATTAATATACGAGCATAGGTTATTTGTTGTTTTAAAGGCGACGTTTTTATTCTGTTTTTTAAGGAATTGAGATATTTTTAGTGAATGTTTACCTAAATATGTTAGACATGTGAAATTTGATTTTGTATTATTATTAATTTGCGGATAAATTATGCTTAAGGCTTTTTTATTGAGTTTATTTTGGAGTATTTTATTAATTATCTTGACATTATAACCGTTATTTTTGGCAATATCTACGATTCTGTTTAATTCTAAATGGAAATTATCTTTACTTAATGGGACATTAATTAATCTATGTATCATACAATTATATGCTGCTAGCTTATGTGATTGTGGATGTAAAGAAGTGTTGTGTATTGTGGTATCTGTGTGGGTGGGCTTGTGATAAATAGCGAAAGAAAAGTAATTATTTGTGTGTGAAATTGTCAGATCTAAAAAGTTTAAGGACTTGTTGTTTTCCATCTCTAATGTGAATTCTATATTTGGGTGTAAGTTGTTGATATAGGTGAGAAAAGAATTTATTTGACGGTTACTGCCTGTATAGCAAGCCTATAGGTCATTTTTAATAACGGTCATTTTTAATAACGGATGCTCCCGGTATTCTAAATTAAACATATTTTCCAAGCCTTGCGCGTGGGGTGGCCTCTGCTTCAATGGTTTCAAAAAAATTAATTACTTCGAGAAAAAAAGTGGGTTCTTCACTACCTACTCGTTCGGTAAGTCCAGCCAGCTATATGTCCACAGGGATTGTTGCATTAATTCAAGTCATATATTGGATTTATATTCCACACTCAAAATTATTTAAAAATTTGTATATTCTTTTTATTGTTGTTGAGATCATGTCTCTATAAAGTAATAAAGTAATTTTCCAGTCAAGTCATGTAGAACCTTAATCCAAGTTAATTTTTGTTCCAAAGATCATATTTTTTTTAAATCAATTAATATCCTGTTTGTCAAGATTTGAACAAATTAAATTCAAGAAATTTATAGATTAAATCAATTTATCAATTTGCGTTCGTATAAACCAACAAAGAAATGATTTAAATTCAACCTACGTTAAATTTTGCTTGTAGTATTGTAAAAGAAAGAAGCCCGAAGCTGTAGGTAGCTTGAATAGGGGTAGTTTGGAGCATTGAATTAGCTCATAGTTAGAACTCAGTTGTGCAGCAAAATTAAAAGGAAGGATTTGTGCAACAAGGGATACGTATTCCTAGGGCTGAAGCAGCGCTGAACTTATTCGCGTCTTCCGCGTTTCGTGGAAAGTGTTCCCTTAAGATCATTTTGTGACAATTCCATAACATCAATAATTTAATTCGACGTAGAACTCGACTGCGTAAATTTTCTGTGCTTTATTTCTACAAGGGATTCGAGAGGGAATTGTGATATTAGACCAACAGGGTAAGTGCATTTTGATTCCCAAAGAACAACTGTATACTGACTTCAACCTCTGAATCGGCGATTTAATATAATGTGGTTATTTAACCTTCAGATCACGCTCCGCCCGCCAATGTTTATTTTGTTAATATATGTTTTTTTTTAGTCATTCAGGCTAGTTAGAGTGTTTAAATGTAATTCCGCTTATCGGAGATCACTTAGGGGATATGATAGGGTATCAGGTCGTTAGGCTTACCCCAGGTTACCAGAAGAATATTATCATCGGCGTGATCGAGCGCGAAATCGATCACTGTTCCGTTGGTGTTAATTTTTATCCGCACAGGTACCAACAAACAAACGTCAATTCACATAACACGTCGATGAGGTACTAACGCTACCTGAAATAATACCCAGCCGACTGTTACAAGTACTGGTTGAGCGGTGATATACACCTTCAAACCTATTCACTTGCTTGAAATATTAAATCTTCCAGATTTATAAAACATACGTTCGGTGCCCTCTTACAATGCATAGCTCAAATAGTACAGAAGGTGAATTTCATGATGATATTTCTAATTGTACATCAAATATATATTATCATAATAGAATCAATCTTTCTTTGAGAATACTTAATCAAACATGAATATATTTGAGGGATAAAAAACTTACATTCCAATCTAGAGAAGTCACATCTTTGTTACTTGGTACTTCGGTACCACCTTTCTGAATGCAATGCCTTAGGATCAATTGATTTGGACTTGCACAGTTATCAGACATATCCCATATTCTTGCAGTACTGTCTCCACTACCACTTGCTAGCAGATCTGTGGTGGGATTCCAAGCACAAATAAAAACTTCAGACTCGTGACCTCTTAGCACAGTTGCTTTTGATGATGGTATTTCAATTGAAGTATCCACCTCCATGGTTTCAGTTTGAGTTGAAGCAACAGCTGTAGAAGTATTTCAATCAATGTACAAGTATATTACAATAAGAAATATTTACAAAGTACAACAAAGTGTCAATAAAGAGTTCACTTCAACCAACTTTCACAAGCAGAATTGAATAAAATAGAAAAAACTAATTGCATGAAAATCAACTCAAAAGTGCGAAGCCTAATATGTTGTGCATTTATCACTTTTATAAATAGTACATAAAATGATTCACATACACAGATATAGTTGAAAGCAAAATCAAGATAAAAATGGAGAAATCTTAGAAGATCTCATTTTCAAACGTTTTATATTCCATGTTAATGGAAACTAATAATAAGTAATTTTATTGAATTGTCATACTATAACTTTGTCAGTTGAAAGTATAGAATAACAAAAACCAAATAGGTACTTCAATCTTATTCAACCCTTTGCCCAGATAAATTATTGGTCAGATGAAATAAATTATCTAACCTTCTTCCCCATTTGTATCTGTAATTTCTGATTTGATAGCTTGTTTCTGTTGGTTTTGTTGATTTTGTCGGCTGGCAACGACATCAGGCATAACTGCATCAATTAGTGTTAAGCTTTCCGTTAATCTTTGTTCTGTACCATCCTCTCCAATACTAATTTCAGCTTCTGTATACTGCAAGCCTTTTTGCAAAATTGTCAATAGGGCAGCAGGAGGGACCAATGCGCCATTTATATTGGATTGTGATATATGCGATTCGATTCCAAAAGTATAAGCAGAATGTTGAAAACCTATAAAAGGAAACACATTTAAATTTCACGTTGAAATTGTCGAGTTTTGTTTTTATTTCTGTGAAAGTGGAGTTTTAGTCTCATGATAGCCTCAAAGAAAATTTAATTTCTGTATTTCTTCCAAGGCATTTTGAATGTCTACAATTATGCTAATGTTATCAGAAAATTATGTGTGCCTTCTCAAACAGGGCGCCGATTACCATAGAGCCTGACCTATAATTACACCTTTTTTGGATTCAACATTATATTATCATAATAATAATAAAATATATGCGATGCTGTCCTTACTTAAGAATTTAGGCAAACTTTATGCTGTTTCAGTACAAGTAGAGATCTTCAACATGTCTGATATTGTGACTGGTCAAAATATAACAACCCAGTTTACATATGGGATAAGTTCATTTAGATTTTGGTCTTGGAGATTATAATATTGGGCAGATTTGTTCCTATTGTTTCTATTTGAGTAAACATGTTTACTTCATCAAACATTTCTCAATTTATCTAATGTTTATGGAGTATCTGTAAATGTTATTTGTTCATTTGTCTTCTTATTTGGCTTTGAATGACCAAGACTTTGTTTGATAATTTATTGAAAGATGAATGTAGATAGTGTTTACATCTTGTTTTCATCAAGAAAATCAGATGTTCCTATATTTTTTCATGATTATGCTTCATTCTTACTTCCACAAGATTGATACTTTACATTAATGTCTGTTGCAAAATTACCTAGGATTTCTGTATATACTCCACAAAATTGTTTAGAATTTTTCATATAGTTGAGTCCTAAATCTGGAGAAATAGTAATAATACATCAAAGGATACCAGAATATGTCTCAAAATATTTTAATTTTCAATGTAAATTATGTTTCTCTAGACTGTTTTAAATCTTAGTTTATGAAAATTGTCATAAAACTATATTCTGGCAATAAAATATAGAACAGTGCACATTGTGGATAAACTATAAATAAGATGCAATCACCCTTATCCACTAAAAATACTATTAAAGTACTGAAGACCTTTCAGCTACCAAGTAGCCATCATCAGTGTTTACTGTAATGATGGCAACTTGGTGGATAAGGGTGATAGTTTCTTTTTTATAGTGTATACACTGGTGCTCTGTTATTACAATTACTATAAAAGATCAATTTCACTGAATGATTAACTGGATCTTGAAATATGGTTTAGAAGCATTCTAGCATATTTAGTAGCTACAGATTTCCCACAAGTTATTCTGGTATCCTTTATAATAATGCTTGAAAATATGAAAAATATTCCAGTCCATGTGGAGATGATTTCTACAGTTTCACTACGAAAACATGTTCCGTTGTGGGTCGATATTCAATTGAATGATGAATCACTAAATTCCAACTTCAAAGTAGGGATTTTGATACACAAGGTTTTTTTACATGTTCTGTATATCTCAGAAATGAGTTCTTTTAGATAATTCTTTGTAGCGAATGACAAATGAAAGAGTTTGAACAGCAACTCATTAATTTTATTTCCATATTATCGTTAATTATACAAGATTCAACAATATTTTAGTGTCATGAAGATATGCATGGGTTAATTATTATTTGTTAAAATATGAAGAATTTCATATCTCCGATTTCCAGGTTATACTACTCAATATTATTTAATGAACTTTCTCAGGATCTATTCTTCCTATCACTTCTAGGCGTAACATGAGTAATGCTTACAAACTTACCAGATTCTTGTAAATATCTATAAACCAAGAAGTTCACTTCGTCACTTGAAAAACTCATCTTAAATATGTATAAAGCTTATAATGAATTACAGCATCTCAAGCCGCAAAAATAATTAATCGTATCTAAACTGGTACTTCCAATTTGCATTCTGGTGAATTGTTCTAGGCGAATCTTACTTATTATTTCTTATACAGTAAAACAACTCTGCTTCGACAGGTAAAACATCAATTACATTTATCATTACTATTCTTTCTTTATTTCTTTAAAGGTTGTTTGGATACAGCATAGAGTAAAGCTCAACATTATCAATGGTTCTCTGACCAATATGTTGATTATACAAGTCATAGAAGTGATGAACCATAAGACAAGAAGAAACGTATAGTGAAATTACTAACACAATTCGTGTGTTACAAAGTCAACAAAGTTTTTGGTTCACCAGGTTGAAGAAGAAACGTAGACTACAGACGCAATACTGCTCCGTGGATTTTGGATTCACAAATAATACGGGAAGCTTTAGACCAGGTATCGTACCTCCCAACCCATATGGTTTATACAATGCTCCTAGCATCAAAAAGCTCTATATATATAGAGTAGACAAGTAGTGTGTTAAGCATAGGAAAGCGCTGGTAAGTAGATGGATATTCTGTCCTTCTCGCACATGTAGCTCGCACGTCTAGTGCGCTCTCACTCGCACGGTCTCCCCTTCTATCACAAAGAGTATAAGAATACAAGAATAAATATAACGCGCGCAAATCGTGCGAGTGAGAGCGCAGTACATGTGCGAGAAGGACAGAATGTCCGTTAACATACCAGTGAAAGGCTTAGTAGTATATTCTATTGATAGAACTCTTTGCCTAGCATCGAGCGAATTGTTGATATACCGAATTTAATGTTCAGCCTGCATCGGCGGTTGTGGTCTAGGTGATTGTGATTAGCTTTATGAATTAGGTAAAATGCATTTTCTCGTGTAGCGGGCAAATGGTAAATGCAATCCATTTGCAATTTTGACACAAAACAGATATAGTGCTCTTTATATAAAGGGCATACAAATTCAATGTCGTACCTTAAGCCGCTTTCGAGTTACAGAGCAAAGCAGTTCTAAACAGCGGTCGAAGGATGACTCCGATTTACTGTATTACCTTAAGTCTGAACAGACTGTTGCTCGTGCTTTTGTTCCGCTTATGCGAAAGTCGGAGTGCGCTTAGCGAACGAAGTTTTTCCTCCTTTCGGCTCACTTTCAACCCTTTGGCGGAAGTATGCGCAACACGTCACATGGTGAAGTCAATGTCGAATCTCATGAAGTTACATCAAAGAATATTAGTCCGTAGACCTCACCTAGTGTTTTGTAGTTAGGTTAACAATAAACAATAATTCCCCTTTGACTTCATTGAACAACGAGAGTCGGCAAGGCGCTGATAAGAAGAAATCAATTACATTTCATAGGTAAGTGCCATTAAGTGTAAACAGGGTTGCATTATATTATTTGGAAGAAATTCAATAACCCCGCCTCGTGGTTCGCAGCTATAATTTTGAAATTTACAGAACGAAGAAGGGTAAAACTATCAGTAGGTAGTTGTTTAGAATACAGACACGACGACGCCGCCGCTTTACATTCTTCAAGACCGCGGTATCATCTGTTCTTCGATTTTTTCAAAGAAGGGAAAAACTTCGGACATAAAGGAGCAGAAAGGCTGCGTCAAAGCTAAGAAAGTTCGCGGCTTTGTCTGTTCTGCGCTATTTTCTAAGAACATACAATATCGAGCTTAAGGTTCCTTCTTCCAAATGGGGCGACGTATTGAACATAATTTTTTCAAACGATAATTTCGAGGCGAGGTTCCTCCTTCCAATATGTTTCTTTCAAACTACGTCGTTATCTGATTGTTAATCGTGTTGTAGCATTTTTTCTCTGGTGAACTTGAAAACAGTACCACCTAAAAATGAATCCTTCAGGGAATACAAACAAACTACTCTTTAACTAAGAAGCAGATGAGTCAGATGACTTTATTTTTACAGAAATTATTAGTTATGCTTCTGCACTAGGAATAAAACCGGCGGTATAACAAGAAGTATGAAGTACTATATACATTGCGCCACCAACTTCCATCATTTTCACAATTCTAGTAGAATTTGTCAGAATTGACAGGAATGACCAAAACCATCTTCGAAGATCCATGTTCATATTTCGTCGAGATACACAAATAGACGTACTTGTGCCTTAATGTTTAACATTAATATACTGATGATGTAAGAAAATGTACACATTTAGCAGAGTACTCATAAAGTTTTTTATTCTATCAAAAATCAGATTCACATCGATTATTATAGTTACCATAATACAAATATATTAAGAGTTAACATATTTGGCATAATATAAAAGTACCAATATCTAATACCTTCCTTCAAACAGTACTTTCTTTATAGAGCTCTAGTAATATTTCTCTAGACTACAAACCATTCATTACAGTTTTTAACCCTGAATTTCTTAATAATTGAAACTTTATTATCCGCGACATCTAGCATTCGAAGTTAATACTGTCAGAATATGATTCAAACGTAGTTCAGTAGATAAAGCGATTGAACAAAGATTTCTTTACTGAAAGGAGTTATTTTCTGTAACATAACTTTATTAACTTTGAATGCAGAACTGAACCAATACATTAGAGTCTGACATTAGTATTATTTTAATAAGCAGTACAGTGAAGTGGAGTAAATTTGTAAAAGGTTCAACAATAAAGGTGTGATTTAGGCTTGGACATTTATTACTGAAAATGATAGATCAAGATTTTGTGGAAATCAGTCAGTTTAACGGATTTTTATCTTTTCTGTGGAGCGTAAGTAACAAAAATTCTATTTCCTAACCTTAAAAGTTGTAAAAAGTAGGGAGGTTAACCACAATCAAAGGTGTAAAGCTGTGATTATTATTAAAATTAGTTATTCCTTGTAATGTAGAAAATAAGTTATTTACTATGATATTACTTCTCAATTTGCGATGGTGATAAAATTCCTGGTAAAATCCAAAATACTCGAGATCTTCACAAATGTTTAGATGATTTAAATAAAAGCCCAATGTGAATGTGGGAACTTACTTATCCAATATAAGATGGAAAATCAGAATTCAAAATAAAATACCAACCTACTTTTATAACAGTGGAAAAGAATACATCAATTATTACAAAACACGGTACGGTATTGATTTCATAATTTATTTACCTTGTCGTTTTCTATTAATACCACAATTCTAATCTATTCAGTCATACGGATAGTTGAGAAATTGTGGGGAATCAATTTCCAAGTTCAATGTTGAGAAAGTATAATAAAATAAAGGTACTGTCTACGTCCCCTTCCGAATGGGCATATTTAAATTACCATCTCCCGGGGATTAATATTACTATCTCCTCGTCCGACGGCGGACGAGTGAATTAACGATTGATATTTAAATGTACCAAATGCAATGCCAAATTTTAATAAGTAGAATCTACCAGATACCCTCGCGACATCGATATAAAAGCTGCGTGCATGACAATGTGATTGTTTTGGATCGAATATCCATCAGTCTTTAATGATAATGTATAAAGATGGAATCAATTAAATGCACATACATGTATTCAAGGGCAAGGAAGAACCAAAAATATATTGGTTTGAAGTTTTGAAATTGGGAATGGCAATGTGATTGTTTTGGATGGAATATTCACCACCTTTAATAGTATGTAAAGAAGGAACTCAAACAACCTACTAACCTACTATTACAAAATATATAGTAATAAAACAACTAACCTGTAAAAAAAATTGCCACTTGCAGTTTCGAAATCGGAAATAAAATTCATATCCTGATCAACCACCTAGGCCACAACCGCCGATGCAAGTTGAATATTGAACTCGGTATGTCAATAGTTAATTCGTTCGTTAATTTCCTAGTAATATTAATCCCCGTTCGGACGTGGAGGTAGTAATCCTAAAATCCCAGTTCGGAAGTGGAGAAACCAATATTATATCCCGTAGAACGGGGAGATGGTAATTTTAATACCCCTGTTCGGTGGAGGACTCTAGAATAAAACTATTTGTTTTGGTAAACCAAAACCAACCGGAAAAGTTGATGAATGGACATTGATCAGATGATTATCGATCGCATACGAAGGTTTCGCAAATTGCCCCTCTTTTTAAGTTTTCAGGTTTTGTGGCTTTAGTTACATAATCATCGCTCGTTTCATTCATTAAACGAACTTATTAAAAATCAAATTAGAGAATGTAAGGGTTCTATCAAAATATATCACTCTTGTTTCTACATCAGCGAATAGCGAATTCAACAAAGTTTCAAAACGAAACTAATGGAATGTGTCAGCGAAAGTAAACAATATCTATCTTTGAAAAATTAAGTCTTAATATAAGGTTTTCCACTATGTTGTTTCTGTTCGCGCCTTTTCATGGAACGACATTGTTTCCCTACCCCCGAATGTACCAGGCGTTCTGGAACCAGCATTACGTCTCGAACCACCCTGTCATAGAATATAGTTTGTTAAGTATAACGAGTTCGAGGCCATACACGTAATGCATTTCTACATTTGTATTATTCACCATTGTTAACAAAATTGTAATAATAAGATACTAACAGCGAACAGATTTGAACAACACAGACTTACTTGAAAATGTGGAATGTCAAACTCAAGTGACAGCGGCCAATTAGATTTATTGCAAAATTGTATTCATCAATAATTGCATTAATTTTTTCGGTCAATACAACGGTTTTTATTTTTTACTCAAAAAAGCGCATCGGGCTGAAAAATCTCAAGAGAGCGAAAAAGCTCAGTGGCGTACCACTTTTTTGTTAAAGTTGCTGTAAGGCTAACCTATAACTACGACTGATTAAATTTTAAAACAACTTAAACAACTGAAAAAGCGTGTTTCTAAGCCACATTAATCTGTTCCAAAACTCAGCTCAATATTTCAAACCATTTTCTAGATTTTTGAAGAAACCTAAAAAAAATAAAACTTTGCCATCCAGTACATCGAAAAGAGAGCGTTCTAGGACAGGTTTATAGAAACTTTTTCACTCAAAATTGACCCAGCAATCGCGCCTTAAAATATTCCCATAATCATTAAGTGGAGGTACACTTTTTCCTTCTGCTTACTACAAGTCCTTAGTGTACAAATTGAATATCACGGTGATTAAATCTAACAAAGAAAACGATTTTAAATATTTACAAATCTAGTAACATATTTTGAACTTGAGCTAATATGGCTTACTCTTTACATTAACCAAGTTTTGTTGGAAAAAATCCAAAATGGCAGATTCATGGCTACAAACACATCCTTTCGGGATTTCGGGTTCTACTTATCAGATCGCGGTAAATCTCAAGCCCCTTTTCGAACCAACATTTAGTTAGTAGCCGTAATATTCAATTTATCCACTAAGGACTTTTAAATAAATTGTTCTAGAAAGTAAACAAAAGGAAAAAGTGTACCTACATTATAAATGTGCGTTAGCTGAACTGAATACCTACAATTTGAGCTCACTTAGATTCTTTTCTATTGAAACTGGAAAACCCCATATGCTAATAAACAATTGACCTAATTTGTTTATTTACACGAAAATATAAACACGTAATTCCCGCGAATAAAAATATGGCTTAAATCTAGTTCGTAACGTGTTTGACGAAACGAGTGAGTAAATACATTCGGAGAAAAAAAATGATTATAAACACCATTAATTGATTGATAACAATTTATTGAAAAAAGCAAATGAGTCGTAACAATTGAACAATGTGTTTTGTTAATATCTATCATCATAAAAAAAATTTCATACGATTATCTCAAATAGTTTTTGTTTTCTACGCATTTTTCGATAATTTTGCAGCTGGTAGGCAGATATAAGCAATAGTAGAAGCTTCAGTCAATTGTCAACTTCACCACCGTTTTCAGCGCCATTTTTTGCATAAGAATCCACCATAAAATCGCGTTACCCTCAATAAAACTATTTCCGTTCATTTTTGACCCTATATTGACAATCCTATATTAGGAATTGGAATTTTTACTTTTTACTGATAACATTTCCTATAAACGTAACTAAAGAATAAATGTTAATGAAGGCAGAAAATGAACAAAACTATTGTATTATTTACAATTTTGAATATTAACGTACATTCAAAACAATGGTCATTTCAATGATTAATTAATTGTATTTAGTCCATGCCATGAACTTGAGTATTTAAAAATATCAGGTAGGTTACTCGTTCAAAGCCCAGTAAGGTATTTAATATGAATGGTAGCAAACGATCTTTATCTATCTAGCAGTTTATTATTGCTTGTTACTGCCAACAAGGAGGGAATGATCGGATAATTATTGTTGTCGTTCTGGACCGTAATTACGAACATGCACATTATCTCCTTGTTATAATAATAGGTAGATTATTATATGTTTACCGGAATATTGATAACAAGATTGAACTAGCACCAAATATCTTTATTAAGAAACATATATTTGCGTTATTGGGATCGGAATCTAGCTAGCATCATCTCGGAGCAAAATTAATCATACTATTGGTATGAAGTTCAGTATTGCAAGCATAGAGGAACAAAGGATTTTTCTGTAAAAAATCAATAAAAAATGTTGTCGAAATATTGACTAAAAGTAATATTTCTCATAATAATTAAGGACAAGTCGAACGAATACCTAGGCTCACAAGTAATTTTATAATTGAATAGAATCAGCTATTAGGTGATAAAAAACCATTCTAAAAATAAAACAACTTCTTTTTTCATACTTTGACTACACGAGGAGGAAACGTATGTGTGAGCCAGCAGTGGAATATCGGGAGAGGAGATAGGCGTTCGTATTTTTCTTAAAGGTTTGGCGGTTATAGACATAGGGAAAGACCTCACTAGGTAAAGAGTTCCACAATTTCGCTGTTCGATAAAAAAATTAAGACTGGTTGGAAGAAGTTCGGCAGGTCTCGAGTTTGACAATGAAAGGATGACTAGTTTGAGCTCGTCTAGTCCGCCTATCTGGAATTTCCCGTGGTGGAATGATAGAGGAGATTTCTGATGTACACCGACCATGGAAATATCTATAGATAAGGAAGAGGTCTCCCCACCTTTCTATGGTGTTCTAGGGAAATCAATGAATTTGTAAGTGTGACATCATCTATCAAACGAATAGCTTTCTCCTGGATTGAATCGAAGGGCTTCAGCGTATGTTCGAGAGCCGAACTCCAAACATGTGAACAGAACTCCAGGACAGGTCGAATCTGTGCTTTGTAGATTATGAGGAGCTGCTGGGATGTTAAGTAGCTCTTGGCACGAAATAGAAAACTAAGTTTTTGTGAAGCGGTTTTCGAAATGGACCTCACATGATCGTCCCATGCGAGGGTGCTGTTGGTGGTGATCCCGAGCATTGTTATGGAATAGTTGAACCTGACATCATCATATTAGGGATTGTGGGATCCGCCTTCCTGGAGAAGATGCAAGCATTAGATTTGGTTGCATTAAATTCTACTAGATGATCAGATTCCCATTTTAAAATCGTCGCCAGATCTCCATTGATTGTGTCAACCTGTCTCTGTATTGCACCTCCGGCTTCATTGAATGAGAAAGAGATATGAAGTGTACCATCATCTGCAAAGTTGTGGACGGGACAGGTGGTTCCTGCAGATCGTTGATATGGAGCAGAAACAAACTTGGTGCCAAAACAGTTTCCTGTGGAACGCCAGCGTTGATAGTCATTGTATCGGAGGGTAAACCGTCAACCACCACATGGAGTGATCTATCTGAGAGAAAACTCGATAGTATGCGACAAAGTTGAGGTGGCAAACCATATGACGAAAGTTTCCCAAGAAGGCTTTGGTGCCAGGCTCTCTCAAATACTTTGGAGATATTCAATGATACAGCTAGAGATTCCCCATGTTTTTCAATAGATTTCTGCCATACATGTGTTATGTAGGCAAGCAGGTCTCCTGTTCATCTCTGTTGACGAAAGCCATATTGTCGGTCATTCACAATTTTATAGCTCTCTAGGTATTTGATGAGCTCGATGTTGATTGCTTTCTTAATCACTTTAGAGATCACATATAATAGTGCAATAAGTTTATAACACAGATCAACAAAAAAAATATTTTTTTTGGGTTTCTGTTCTCTTGTTTAAATTTTGATTCTAGACATTGAAAAACACTTAAATATTCATATTTAGTTCATAAAGTTTGCTTTGGTCTGATTTACGACGATAAGTATGATTTAATTAATTTCACAAACAAAAGATGGCAGCACTTTGATTAACCCGAAAGTAAACTGTATTATTATTGGTAAGAGGCACAGTAGTCAATGTTAACTTGTTTATTACAGCTGTAACAACTATATTTGTGTATTACTCAGTTGAAAAATGGCATCAAGACAGTGTAAAAATGATGTTGATTCATTTTGTTTTATTTGCGGTGAATTTATTAAAGTTAGAAGTAAAAAATTCGCTTTATCAAAAAATTTGAAACTTTGCGAAGCCTATGAAGCCTATTTTAACCTGAAAATCAGTTATCAAAATGAAAATTGGGTACCTAACATAACGTAAAGTCGGAACCCTATCGTAAAGCCTCAAAGTATATTAATGCCACCGTTACATATAAAATTAGGACTAATGAAGCAATTCGTAAAAGCTCTGGATCCAAACTCTAAAGCTTTCGAATATTTAAGGGGATTTTTTCCCAAATTATCTGAAGCTAAAATTAAAGGAGGTATTTTCGTTGGACCGCAAATAAAACAAATAATGAAGAGTGATGACTTTACAAGCTTCTCAATGCTCGTGAAAAACCAGCTTGGGAAAGTTTTAAAGCAGTAGTGGGTTTCTTGGGAATCATAGAGCTATTAACTATGCAGAATTGATTGAAAAAATGCTTAAAAGCTTTAAAGTTATGGGCAGAATGTCTCATAAACTTCATATGCTACATTCTCATCTGGACGAATATAAAGACAACATGGGGGCCTACTCCGAGGAACAAGGAGAACGTTTTCACCAATATGTGATGGACTTTGAACGGCGATATCAAGGGCAGTACAACGAGAATATGATGGGAGATTACATTTGGGGTTCAATACGAGAGAGCTCATACGAGCATAGAAGAAATACGAAAAATATTCACTTTTAGACATTAATTTCTTGTTATCTTGCATCTATATGTTATTGTTGATCACAAATCTTGAATAAAAAAAGACTCTTGTATCTAAAAAAATGTTTTCTAATTATAATTTACATTGGAAGTGTAGAAAAAATATAAAAATCAATAATTTTTGCCGAAAAATTGTTCTAGTTTCTACAAAAGCAAACTTCAATCGGAAAATAATTTTTTTTCCTTATTTTTGTCGTAGGAGAAACCAAAATTTAACATGTAGAAGTTAGACCCAAAAATCGTGTTGGCCGGTGTAATTATTAGGAAGGGTCTTCTTTTCTTTTTTGGAATTGGTTGGACTCTATCTGTCTTCCAGCTGGAAGGAAACACACCAAGTTTGTATGAAAAGGTTAAAACCCTGCAGAAAAATGGTGTTCATTCAGGCGCACATTTCTTGAGAGCGACAGGTGGAATTCCGTCTGGCCCCATAGACTTTTTGGTATTGAGATCAAGCAGAATGAGCCTAATTGTGCTTTGACGAAAGATAATTTCAGGCATATCATATGGCTATCGATGGCAGCAATATTAGGAGGGTCCTTCCCTTGTGGATCCAAAGTTGAATTTGCTGCAAACTTTCCAGAAAAACGTTTTGAGTTTTTCTTGTAGTGTAGTAGCCAGTGTGCCATCATCTTTGGTTAGAGGAGGGAATGAACTGAAACTGAAATTCCCACAAATTGCTTTGACGAAAGTCCAAAACGAACGTGAGCCATTCGGGCATTCGATAAGCTTTGATCTTATTTTGGCATTATATGCCTCTTTCGAAACGTTTATCGTTTCTTTGCACATATTTCTGCCTTCAACATATTTTCTCTTGGTCTCCAGACATGGGTTTCCGCGCCAACGACGGTATACTGTTTCTTTTGAAGCGATGATCCTAGAACAGATTTTATTGAACCATCCTCCACCAGATAATAGTGGTTTGTTGGTATGAGGTATGTAAGCTTCCATTCCTAGCCTGATAATATCCGAGATGCCCGTGGTACATTGAGTTGGGTATTCAGATTCAAAACATACCCTTCTCCAAGGAAACTCGGAAAAAACATGCGAAGGTGGGGATTGTAATTCCAAACTGTGCGTGGAGGTTTTGTATTGGCTCGTGGATTAATATAGGGAGTTAGGGACAGGTCGTAGTGATGAGTGAATGGTCAGAGTTTCCCAATCGTGCACGGACTTTTACTTCATAGGGATCTAGATTGTTAGTGAGGAACAAGTCGAGCGTATTGGCATAATGATATTTGTTATCAGGGATCCGTGTTGGTTCATTAATTAACTGCTTGAGACATACGTAATGGCGAAGGCCTCAGCCTTGCTACGTCTTATTTGAGAACTTGAGCCAAGCGGAGTTGTGAACATTGAAATCACCCATGATGATAATTTCAGCTGCTGAAGAGTTCTGCTGAATGAGGTCAAGTTTCAGAGAAAAAAATTCAAAGTTCAGCATGTGTCTGTTTGTGATTATCAAGCTTGTGAATCACGTTATATCGAATTCTTGTGGTTCTAAATTCTCCTCTCGGTGGCATGAGATATCATTTCTAGAATGGAGATAGATACCTCCTTTAAATCTGAAACGAGTATAATTTTCCTAAGATAAAAAAGTAAAATTTCTTGTTTTATCTGTAAAAGTGGTATATCACAGGGTAATGGACAGCTCCATTCAAATTCTGAATTTTCCTAAGGGCTATAAAACTTATCTGCTTTATTCGAAAATTAAATAGAATCAGTCATTCCCTGATGAGAATCCATTCTAAATTTAAGTAAAATACCTAAATACTGAAAGTTTGATTAAATAAGTGAAAATCATACTTTTAATAATTATTTTATTTAAGTAACTTATTATCTTCTTGTAGGAATAAAAAGTCCAATAATAATTGTTTCGTAGCGAGACTATTCCAAATTTGGAAGGCAAACTCATAATATTGAAGGAATAATTAAAAAACCTAAAATAGTGATAATGAAATGGTCTTGAAAGACTATGATTAATTATTAGTATTTTTTTTTATATGACTAGAATTTAGAATTAATTTATTGCAGTGATGTTTTTCTTTCAATTTGAACCAAATGCATTTATCAATTACTTGATTTATAATGCACAGACGGAAGTTGTATTTGAAAATAATAATTAGTTAATGTTGTAGCTTCCAGTTTGAAAGAATTCTGAAGCTAATGAAACTTCCAATATCTTGGAGGGAAATTCCCACTTAAACTCTCTTTACCTACTACAATCATTTCCCTGTCAATTGTTTCTGTTATTTTGGAAGAGTTTAGATTATTATTAAGTTGATGAAACCGTTGCCAACTGAAAGTTGCTTGTGCAATAAACTTGGTTAGTCCGCCGCGTTGTTTAAAAAAGAACTATTGGCACCTTTTTGGGTCAGAATATGACTTAAACTGTGTCTGAACAATTTAACGCCGAATCTATATTGCTACATTTGAAGCTTCCGATTCCCAAAATTTCATTAACTTGACGATGAAGACTGACGCTTCTGCTAATAATAGACCTGAACAAGAAAACATTTCCGGAAAATTTATGATTTATTATGTTTTGTTTCGGTTCAATTCAAGTTAACCGAAATCATAGCATTAGCATTTATGGTGGCTCAACGCACATACATCAATTATCCAGCATGCATCGTTCCTACAGAATTAGGGTAGGTTTCAGCTCCATCCCTCCATTACATTTCCTCTACTTACCTATCAATAATGTCTTGTATTTCTGAAATTGTTCACTTCAATTCAATTCCATCAATAGAAAGATTCGTATTTTATCAGTTATGTGCAAAGTGTTAACATATTACTTTTCGTTTTAAATTTTTCCGCTTTTTCGCATCTGTTGAAGGTACAGAAGCCCCGCTTTTTGATATTTCTCCTCACATGAATATGGGGAAATACATGACTGGGATTGTATAATTATTGAAATCACAGATAATAGGGTCCCAAGTTACCAACGTAATTAAGAAATTTTAATACTGCGATAATATACTAAGTAGTTGGTACGTAAATGGATAACGGGGAAATTCTGATGTTATCAAGACATCGAAAAGAATGTTGGTAGTGTAAGGTGTAAATTGATCATTTCAAATTTCACTCGCGTTATTTTTATACACATTCTAGAGTGTTTAATTTAAAATCTCTACTCTGATCATGCAAATCTTTTAGTTTGTCTAAATTCAGAATGGTTAGCCCTGTTTCTAAAATATTATTAGAGAAACATGAAACAGTTTCATTGATTCTAAAAGATCGAAAATCTAATTTATATATTGCACTCTAAAAGTCTATTGATTCACTAAGGTAGACTTCATATTTCCTTTAAACTTTGTTGCATTGAATATGTCAAAAGCGCATGTAGAATACTGGAATAGTATCCACAACCTTAGGAAAACAGGCATCTTATGTTATTTCTATTTATCAAGTGCTGATTGTCGCCAAGTATTAGGAATTTTATACGCCAACCAAAATAGAAAACCCTAATTATAGCACGTTTCCGAATTAACGTTAATCATTAGCGAGATTCCGATTCTCAACAACACCAAAAATCGGACGAGGAGCGAACAAGAATGGAGATCAAGATAAGATAATGATAAAAAACATCCCAGCTATATATTATGTTACGGTAAGAGTGATTGACAGGTTGTTAGGTAAGCATAATCACCGGAGATTATCCATAATCACCAACAATATTTGTTATGAATAATATCGTAAGATGTAATAAACTTTCCAGTTATAATTCATAATTTCCAGTACCCGTTGGTAAATATTATAATGACCTATATATGTGGAAAGAAGTTTATAAGATGTGACTCAGCGTTGCGTTTAGTCAATTTATGTTCTCTCACTGAGTGAATCGTGGATTAAATTTAATACGAAGTTTCTAATTCATTTTAATTTAGAAACACTTGCATTTTAGGTAGAACAGTGATTTTTATTATTAATGATCCGTTTTACCTATTTTGCCTTATTGTATCTAGTTATTTCTTATTTATTTATTACGATGGATAGCTCGAAACATATGGAAGAACGTATCAACCAGGGTTCCGTTGAATCATTAAACTATGACATAGGTAGTGCAAATGCTGTTTACCCGGTTAGAAAGTAATCAAAACTAGTGAATCGAATTCAAACTAAACAATCAGAAAGAACTACTGTAGAAAGATCCACTATAAACAAGAAATATACTGACTTAAAATAAAATATGATGGAATTGGCGGGTTACCTAGCTGTATTTTTATTGTGGATCAATAAAAAATCGAATTTTGAAATACAAGTGGCAAAATGATGAAAATGTCGTAAGGTAAAGTTTCATGTCGGAAAATTAGAAAACGCTGTGCATTCCGCACGTTAATCGAGCATTCTCAAGTGCTATATTTACCAGTGTGCATAATTAGTAACCGGTATATTCAATGTTTTTCACCATATTTATCATTAATAAACATGTCTATTGTTGTACATAATAACCGGCTATTATTTTTGAATTTCGGATTAATCCACTATAAACAAGAAATAGAGTGGTTTAAAATAAAATATGATGATGAATTCGCGGGTTACGTAGCTGTAGTTCAACAAAAAAACAAATCTTGAAATACAGACAAAATGAAGAAAATGTCGTAAGGTGAAGTTTCACGTCGGAAAATTAGAAAATACTGTAACACTGTGCATTCTTGGCTTCCGGATGGATTCCGCGTCACAATAGCACGACTTGATTCAGTTCAAGCCTCAAGCCTGCCCTGAAGATGTCTCCTGTAATGGTTGGTGAAACGTCGGCATCAAGTCGTGCTATTATGACGCGGAATCCACCCGGAAGCCAAAGATTTTTCAAGATTAGCTATCCGCGGAAGTCTACTATTCACGGTATATTCAATGATTTTCACCAAATTTATCATTAAGAAACATGTCTGTTGTTGTACGTAATAACCGGTTATTATTTATAATTTCCGGATTAATCACTTTTATGTAACATACAAATTTGAGTTCTAGAATAGTAAAAGTATTGAAACATTCGACAATCTTCACCGGTTAAAATAACCACCGATTTTAGCGTTACCTACTTTTAAGGACAAAGCAATTGAATTTCAAGTGAATGAGTGTTTTGAAAAAACACAATAATGACTTTTATCATGATGTCCTGACATTATCAAAGACATATGAAAACTGATTCTAAAACTAAGATTATGAAAGAATGCTAAAAGTCAACTAATTTGGACAAGGGTTAATTACAACCAGTAATTGCCTAAATTTGAGCGTATCATTTCGCTTACTTTCATAATCTATGTTTTAAAATAAGTTTACATATGTCTTTAATAATGGCTGCATCGCAGTTGAAGAATACTTTAGATAAGTTACAATTCATGTGGTAAACGGGTGTGTAAACTTACTTATGTATATTGCTTCCCCAGTGGTACCTCATTAGAAATGGCAATAAATGTTCATTAATCAGTCATTCAATTAATCAAATATTTCATAAAGTAATTTCATTCGAATCCGGGTTCACGTGATAATAAACCACAATGAGTATATACGTACTACATAATCCTAATTATTTATTCAAACAAGACTCATAATATGATCAGATCTCGAAAAGCTGGGACTTATATTTACCGTAGAGTTGGCTAATAATCAATTATAAATAAATTAATTGACCCCGATAGTGATGTCACACTCCTAAAACAATTATATGCCAAAATAAGAGCAATAACACTGTAATCAAAGTTATCAATAAAATATCTTCTTAGAGTTATGTCACAGATTAAAGGTGTTTCATATGCGAGACTAATGTTGCCTTCTTCGATGTCAGAAGCGTTTCATGGGTAACCTTGACGCAACAAGCCCTCTAATACGGAATGGGGAAACACAAATTTGAACAATAACATTTTTGATTGTAATTGAAAAAACTGTAACTCTAAGGTAAAATAAAATATTATTTAATTGTATAAAATTCAGAATAATCTTTAAAATAATATATTTCAATCTTATTGCAAATTCAAGAGTACCTACGCAAAGTTTACTATTTTTTTTAACAACAGATAGAACAATAACTGCAGACAAACAATAACAGTACTATATTACTCAGAAAAGCACATTCAAGTTTCAGTATAAACAACAAACGTTAAAAATTAATCTCAACCTAACTTGTCACTGAAGGGAACGATAGCGATACCACAGATTGAAGATAATCTGTGTCGATACTGATGCCATCACTGTTTCCAGAACCCCAGATCATTTAAACTAGTTCTATTTAGCCTCAAAATGTGTACAAAATAACAAATTTGGTGGAAAATTTCCATAATCCGGCTATAACTTCGAATGAATATGTGCTTCGCGGCTTGGATCGTTACGAAAGTTAACGATTCCGGGAATTTAAATTGGAATCTCGTGTCATCTTACTCGCCATATACGGAAATATTTGTCTGACTGTCGCATCTGAAACATCTTTAATCTGTGGTTATGTAGGAATCAATACACACAACATATTTCATGTTATTATATTACGATCCTTAGGTACATAGAAATAAATGCCAATTTGATAAAATATTATTCTGAATCTACGAGAGTAAAAGGTCGGGTTGTGACGTCTCACTATCGGAGTCAATTATTGTTTCACCACACAGTGGCATCATCAAAATTAGCTGATACTGCGGATTAGATATTGAAGAGGTGTGAGGATGGCGATCTCTGTGACTGTTTTGGGTTTCTTTTCGAGTAGGAAGGTAGCAATGCTGTCACTATTAATGTGCTCTATCTGGAGATGTTGAACTTGTATTTTATTAATGAAACCATTGGTTTGAATTTGAAAGACATGTAGTTTCAACAGGAAAGAGCCACATGCCTAAAAGTGAGTGAAATCGTCACTTTACTGCAAACCAAATATCCTAATAGTCGTTTGATGTCTGATCTCAGAGAGGTGATATCGGTTAGCCACCGAGGTTGTGCGAACTAACTCCATTAGATTTTCTTTCTGGAGCTATTTCATAGAAAGGATTCATATAAACAAACACGCTCTGATTCCAGAGCTAAAAGAGAACATCAGATCTGCAATTAATAAAATAGAGCGAAAGCATCATTTAAAAACATCGATTTTTCCACTTTTTTATTCTGAAAACAAATACCAAAATCTAATTTGGATCATGCTTTATTGTGATATTTGAACATAAACCCATGGTATTCTCACGGTTTTCTATGAAACAAATGAAACATTAACCAAGCAAACACAATTATTGCCATAATAAGCACTTACGATGTTCGTACATGTGAATTTTGTTCCTTATTGCTGCCTTATCAAGATTAACTATATTCTATCATGATATTTTGACTTCAGGTGAACTGCCAAAATCGATACAATTCTCATGATACCATAGAGTAATTAATTCTTAATTCAATGTAACTATGTGACGTCACACTTTTTAAATGTAAGTATGACGTCATTAGTTATCAAATCTTAAAACAAGAATTTCTGCCTGGTAAATGTATGCATATGATATAAATGTATAACCACAAAAAAACTCGCCACAATGATTCAATAAAATACTATATTTCATTAGATTATCTGAAGATCCTTGTAGGCTTGCGAGGAGGCTACCTCATCCCAAAACAGTACAGCTATTTTTGCCACTTGCGATTTGCACAATTTCAAATCCATGCGACCAATAGGAACGGCGCAATTGCCTCCACAGATGCTTAGGCACATACGCCTCAAACATCTCAAAAATAGTCTAAATGGATTCAATTCAATAAACTATAAAAGTTCACAATGTGGATTATATTAAAACACTATAAAATTTAGTTTAGCTTTTTATTCCTAGTTCAGATAAACTAAAGACTGAAAAATATAAGTAAGAATACCTCAGAGAGGTGTAGAGCACGTCGAGCTAAAATTACGTATAGATTTTGAATTAAAATATATTAGTCATCATAATTAAAAAATAACAATGTGTAAACCGCTTAAAATATGTATAACCCCAAGTACATTAAGATTGGAACAATATATACAGCCACTCTGAAAGACTCGTTTTGCCATCACATCAGGCGCACGATGAGTCTTGACATTTAAGAGTCTCCTCTTGTTCAACAACTGCTGCCGCTCTCCATTGCATTAATACGGACTCGTGGATATTATTCTGGACCACCGAACGACCGGAGGCATCAGATCACCCATTTATTTTCCATGCATGATCTGAAACTGTATGTTTCGGGGAGAAAAACCTCCATCAAGCTCTCAATGTGGTTTAAGAATATAACATGACCCGTAGGCATGGAGTTGGGATTTGACAAGTGCGCAGTGTTTCATTTGAGGAGAGGACGATCTCCGAAAGTGATCGACAATATGCAGCTTGCTGACGGAAGCATGATGTTGGAGAGACCTGTCGATAATTGGGAATTGAACATCGTCCTAATTATGACGCTTCCCAGGTAAAGGTGACTCTCCGCGGCAAATACAGAAACCTTGTTCGAAAGATTTGGTCTTCCGAACATTCGAGTGAGCCTCTGCAACAAATATGCTTGTCGTTCCAGTCCTGCTTCACTCTTTTGAAGTGGTGAAATGGACGGAGCTGTGTATATAGACTCGACAAAGACACCCGGAAAATGATGCATATCCATCACAGTTTGCATCCTAGGTAGTCCGTTTTTCGCATTTATCTCTCACGTCACCGGGGACGTAGGGGACTGCTTAGTCTGGGGGGTTTGCATCGCAATGTGCGGTTCTGAGTATAGCTTGTAAAGTTCTTAGGAGTTCCGACCCCCTCCTGAGCCACGTCAAAAGTGACGAATTGGCCGGAGTGGAGGCATTTATCGTTAAGGCAGCACAAAAAGCTGCGGAAGAACTAGGTCTCGAATTTTACATCAGTCGAGAAGACCAACTAGAGGGCAACTTCGAGTTTCAACCTTCTCGCCTGAAAGCCCAGATAAATGCCGCGGGGCAAGATCTTATGCTCAAGTGGCATGTAGACAAGTCGATAGACGGTGTTTTCTACCGAAGCATCGGAAAGCTCGGCTTCTCAACCAGGCTGATCTTCGGCTACCTAAGGTCACCTGAGCTTACATCGGAGACCGAAGGATTCGCCGCAGCTTGCCAAAATGGCCTTATAAACACCTTGGTCTATCGCCGCAACGTGATGGATGTGCAGGTTCCTGATGTCAGCTGCAGGGCCTGTCGAAATCCACCTAAACTCATCTCCATAATGTAGTTCTACGGGTGCTTTATTACCATCTAAGACACTCGTATACTGAATAGACCAAGAGCCGGTGCTGCCTTACATGCTAGGAGATATTGAGTAAGTTGTCGGAAACGAAAAATGTCAGATCTACTGGAATTAGGCCTGACGTTGTCCTCGATAAACAAACGAAGATTATGTATGTCATCGAATACATAGATATAGATATAGATTTTTCAGGAGATTTGCTTATTATTTAGTTTATTGCAAATGTAGTTACTTTTTGTTCTTGTATTATAGTCATGATAGATAGGGTGTTCCTCAAATAGATGCTGGTTTTGAAAAAAGAAAATAATGCTTCATAAATGTATAGAATCGATACAGTAAATATTTAATTCCTATGAAGATTCCTTTGAGGCAAGTTAAATATTAAAGACATCCTTTTTGGGTTCGGAACACTCGCTCCTACATCATCAGAATTTCCCTAGAAGGCCAAAAACGTATATTTCTTCGGCAAACTGGAACATTTTTGTTGAACCGATCACAATACTGTCTTCATACTACGTATGAAAAGTGAGTTAAATATTTGATAACTCGCCTTGAACATGTTCTATTGTCAGCAATTAAACTTTCCAGCTCGTGTAAATTCAAATATTTTTTTTTACTACTCTGCATACAGTAAATGCCGAGACCATAGGGAATTCAACGTCATTTGAAACAAATTGTCGATAAACCTCAAGATGTGAGTTGTATTGTATTTTATCTCATTATCTTGGAAACGTTCATCTCGAAAATTGTGTTTTAGAGGTCAACTACTGTACTGAACTATATCAATACTTTTTAAAAACAAGAATATGTTTATCAAAGCAGCAACTGAAAAACAGGTTTGGAATAATCATCAGGATGATATTTTTAGATATAAAACATGAATTCCAAACTACTACGACATTGTATTTTGTTGAAATTTGAACTGTCTCGGACTTCATAGTGCAACTTCCTCAGTTAATAACGCTTTAATGAGTTGTTTGTGGGAAGTTCTACAAATACTTAATATATACCGACCGAGCAAATCGTAGTTGCATCATTGCTATGACACATTAGCTTCTAGAAGTAAATGTAAACTAGACCATCATCCAAAAAATAATCATTTATTAATAACCAAAATATGGAATCTGACATACATACAATTTCATTTATTTATAATATTATAATAATTTGTAATACCGGGATGTATTTTCGAAAATTTCCTTTTTGTGCAAAATTTTAATCAGTTTAGTTTTGATTATTTACCTATACATCATTCAGAATCGGGACTGTCTTATGATTTTTGCTTAAAGGCCATTATTAATATATTGTGTAAATACAATGGGATTGTGTTATTTCAGTCAATACTAGCATGCGTTTAATAAGACTCATGATTAAACTATGATGTGTATGCAAAATTTTATCTCAATATTCTTTATCACGATCTATTTAGGAACTTTAGGAATTCCGATAGTAAGATCGTAATAATGGTCTCTTGAGTTTACCAAGGTGTGACAATTTTATCAAAAAATTAAGTTATTGCATTTTGATAGCATTACAAATGATTATTGAATTTCTTTTCAATGTTCTGGGACCTAAATTTGACACAGAACATGCTGTTTATTGTCATTGGGTATGGGATGTACAGGTTGAATTAACCGTATGCTTATCGAATTACCGGATGGATGGAAAGCCATGGAAATACTGATATCCACGCTCCTACGTAAGGTTAATGAAATTCCATTTCCAAGAATAAAGGAAAGTCTTCTGCTCTTTCTATTCACTGTTTCCAAGATTCGAACTGTACAATAAAGCTGAGTGAATGTAATGGAGTGTGGAGCGTTCGTTGCATTAGTCCGTAACAGCTTCACCGCGTTCTGATGAATAATTATCGATTCATTTGTCATAGTAGTCCAGTCATTTAAGGAGGAAAATCGACGATTTTTGTCCGAATTTCCGCGAGGTCTAATTTTGTTCTATTCTGAACACGATGGTGTAGATTAAATTTGGATTAACCTTGTGCTTGAAAAACTATGTCCATTTTTTGGACCCGAAAATGGCCATTTTTCAATTTTTTGCGTGGAATTTGATTTGCGGCAATAGGCGAGCGTCGGTACAATAGATTTCGCGCGCGAAATTATAGTTTTTTGAATATTTTAAGATGCACCTGAATGCTTATAATCGTTTCGTGTGAATGTGTGAGTGTGTGTAGACGTGTGAACCTGTATATGTGACTGTGACATGATTTTTTTATAGGGTGTTATATAATAAATTTCAATATTTAAACAACAAAAATTATGATTGATAAATAACTCTGTTTTTTTTCACATTTATATTTTCCTTTGTTTTTTTATTTCATATTTATTTAAAAATTATCTATATGTCTAATTATCCACTATTCGTTATCACTGTCAGCTTATATTGTTAATGATGTAATATGATCATTATTGATATAGGGATCATTGTGATTCGCTTCATCATCTGAGTTTGATAAAATTTGAACGTCGCAATTGTCATTGATAACATTATCGGTATCGTCATCGTCTTCATCATCGTGTTGAATTTTATCCATACACTCATCAAAATCATCATCATCTAATATACTAATTTCTGACTCGGGGCAATTAGAACAGTCTTTCCTCCACATTGCTTACAAAATGAGCTACAAGATATTCCTATTTTTTTACATTAACATGTACCAGTACAATTTTTTTTACAACCATATGAGATTCTTTTGATCAATCATCGGGAAGTGCAGGTCTTACTGTTTGTATAGGAGTAAGTCCATTTGGACGATTTCACCAACCTCATTTCGTTGAATCAATGGTTCCATTACTGCACTTGGTAATACACCCTAAAAATATGTTGCTTTGCAGCATTATCGTATTTTCATATGGTTACGTTGTTGAAATCTTATATAGAGTATGAAAGATCGGGCAATTGGAATTTTCTAATAAATGTGTTGAACAAAATGCTACCAATTTTTCATGCCAGTGGACATTCACATTATACCAAGGCATATACACGTTCACACGTCTACATAAAGTCACACATTCATAAAAAACAGTTATGCTATCAGGTGCATTTTAAAATATTCAAAAAACTATAATTTCGCGCGCGAAATCTATTGTACCGACGTTCGCCTATTGTCGCAAAACAACAGAACCTAAAATTTGGATTCCGTGAAAAATTTCTAACCTCAAAAAATTTGGATTTTTCGTTGGTCCAAAATTTTCAAAATGACGCTAAAGCTATGTCTTCGGAGCAAAATGCTTGAATTTTGGATATTATATGCAGAATGATGAAATCTTTCGAATAATTTCAGTTTTATATTGATAACATTAGTATTCCGTCTAAAATTAGTAAAATACGGATTTTTCAAAATGGCCGATTGTAACGCTAAAAAATGAGATAGGTCAGAATACCAAAAACCAAATAAAAGAGGAATGAAAATACTATCTTTCCACCAAAACAGAATATGAAAAAACGAAAACTCTTTGACATATACTCAATTTTTCAATGTGCCAAAAAACCCACTAAATGGGCCCTATCTTGGGCCTACAACCTCGAATCGACTTGAGACCAAAGCCAAAAATCGCGTATTGATTTTGCCAACAACTTTTGTTCGAAACATTTTCCATAAAACCCATAGTTTTGTCTCAAAAAGCAAAAAATTGAAAAATGGTCATTTTCGGGTCCAAAAAATGGACATAGTTTTCCGAGCACAGGGTTAATCCAAATTTAATCTACACTATTGTGTTCAGCGTGTCAAAATACATAAGAATAGATCAAAGTTAGACCTCGCGGAAATTCGGACAGAAAAATTCCTTAAATGACTGGACTATAGTGTTCGTGTATTCACAATATTTTTCAGTGAAACTAACGAAATTCAAATGCATCTTCCAAAGTAATAATTACTTGCTATTAACTATATTGCCATAATTTACACTTAATTATTATGCTCAGTGAAAATGATAAATGTTCTTCATATTACGAGGATAAAGGAGATATGTCTATGATTTCGGCGTTTACGTAGTATAAAATCATTTTAACTTTCGGAGAGTTTTTTGAATATTTAAAATTTTTTACGGATTCTAGAATTTCGAGTTAATGTCCTTTTTCTTGTAAAACATCGGGATTCTGATTATGTTCCAATAGAGGAACCCGTAATTAGAGTCCTCTCTTTTGAGCTTGTAACTTTTCATATGTTCGTGAAACCATACACTTAATTTGCATTCAGTTTGTCCTATGTAGTGGACATTACAGCCATCACACCTCAGCCTGGAAACTCAAGAAGAAGAAAAAACGAAGAAAAAAGTATATCAAAGAAATCGGGAGTTCCACGAGCATTTGAGAAGTTACAGGCTCAAAAAAGGAAATTACGCGAATCACCTATTGGAACATAATCACCATTTCTCTCTTAATCCCGATATTTTACGTATTCAAAATAACGGACATAAACTCAATATTCTACAATTCATATAGAAGTTTTGGAACATTGAAAAAACAATAGCTACATAATATTAAATGACTGTATCGATGTACCTATTATAATTCATCACTCGTCAACAATTATGCACCCACCCAAACCATTTGCTAATTTGTACCACATTCAGATTGATTTCCAATATAAGAACATAATTTTAGATTCAGTTGATAACTCCTAGCTTTGACAATGCTACGGTATGCTGGAACAATTAGCCTTACTTCTGAATTGAACTTTACAAGTTTTGTATAAATTTGAGTTTTCTGCTACATCCGAAAGACATATTCGAAATATTGTAGTTTGCTCGCTTTTTCATTTAATTTTTTTATTTGTTAGTTTATAACAGTACATCAATAAGCTTGGTCTGTAATCAAGGAGGAGAAATATTCAAGAATGAAATTTCTAATAAGGGAGCATGTAGAACTTTGTTACTTTTGCAACCAATTCATTTTAACATTTTCCCTAATAATAATTAATAGCCAAATGGGTATAAAAATAGGCCAAATCTCGAAATCCTTGGGAAATGGACCGATTTTGATGGGACAAAGTGCATTCTCTTCTGAATTTTATCAGGAACAAAGTCTACGTCCTCTAAAGTTGCGCAAAAATTTTGCATTGCTTATAAACAATAAATTGACAATTTAATTAGCGTATTTATGAGATTACATACAAATTCGTAAAAAATGATCAGGTGAAGACTATTCTTGGTTAGTGAACATATGAAAATAGTTAAACTATTGTTGAATTAACTTCATTTGTTACAAACAATTCATTTATTAACAAATAGACGAATTCGACCAAAACTACGAGTTTAGGATCGTTTTCGAATAATTTTGGCCTTCTGAGTTCGATTTGCTAATTTATCAATTTGTTATAAACAAATTATATATATTAATAAATATACGAATGTGACCAAAATGTCGAGTTTACAGTCGTTTTCAGCTAAGTTTGGCTTTCTGAGTACGATTCTATACGTATTGGTCTTTAAATGCTCACATACATTTTTGAATTGTTATAAATAAATCATTCATTAATAATTATACGAATTTGACCAAAATTCGAGTTTTTCAGCTAATTTTTGACCTCTTGAGTAAGATTTTATTGTTATTATAGTCTATAAATGCATAGATAAATGTTTGAAATGTTATAAATAAATTATTTATTGATAAATATACGAATTGCGCCAAAATTCCAAGGGTAAAGTGTTTTTAAAATTAATGTATTATTAGTCAAATAAATTATATAAAAAAAATAGGATCAGGTCTTAATAAAATAACAAATTAATTAATAAGAAAATGCCATGTTCAAGAAAAAAAATTGTTCAAACGTATCACGAATAATACTTCAAAATTCCCGCTATAATGCCACGAAAAGAATATTTTTTAAAATTCTAACATCAGGGAATTTTAAATGAGCACCGTATTATACCCTAAGATGAACGAGAATAAATTATTTTTTATCTGTTCGTTTCAAAATAGAGATTTTTCTAATAACATACATATCTATTTTTTTTTGATATGATTTATTTGACTATTAATACATTAATTTGAAAAACACTTCACACTTGGAATTTTGGCACAATTCGTATATTTATTAATAAATAATTTATTTATAACAATTCAAACATTTATCTATGCATTTAAGGACTATAATAACAATAAGCCTTGAAAGATGTTTGGTATTGAGGTATCTGATTTTTGAAAGTAGCTTTTCTTCTGTATCGACCATCGTGATTATTACCATCTTTGAATATGGATAAGAACTCGTAGTGTTTCTTCCAACATCGACCGTATATTCTAATATGAAGTAAGTTGGAATTTCAAAGCCAAGATGAGTGTGTGCGTAAAATCAACTCACTCCAAATTTAGACAAAACATAAACGCGTCAAATGAGAAATAAGAAGATTGTTTCGAAGTGTTATCGTTGTTATCTGTCAGTGCTTGACGCATCATACAAGCTGTGAAGCGAAGATAGTTTGAAATTGTTCATACAAATCAACGTTTTCATCATGATTCATCATCAGATAGTCGTAACACGACGTAACACTAAACGAAGTTTTCAAAAATGTCAAAAAGCTAGGACTGATCATGTGAACAGCGTTAAATAACAACATTCGAACGTCAACTTCCGCAAACAGAAGTGTGCGAGGCAGTCAGCGAGGATGAGGTCCGACAAGCTCTTGTCGGTACCAAAAACTATGCTGCTCCCGGCCCTGACGGCATTAACATATGGTGGTGGGAGAAATTTCCTTACACTCACTGCCGTCTGGCCAGAGTCTTTGACTCATGGGTCAAAGAGGAGCGGCATATTCCAAGCTGGGCTGTCGAGGGGTACACTGTGCTACTTCCAAAGAGTGGAGACTTGTCTGATCCCAAGAACTACCGGCCGATCACTTGTCTCAACACCTGCTACAAGTTATTTACACGTATCTTGTATGCTAGGTTGTTGAAATCGATCGGTCCGGTAGTTAATAACATCAGCGAGCAGCGTGGGGAAAAGAAAGGCATGGAGGGTTGCCCGGAGAACCTGGTGATAGATAGATCTATCACTCAGGACTCCATACTCTACAAGCGCAACCTTTCCATGGCCTGGATTGACTACCCCAAGGCATTTGATTCAACATCACATGAGCTATTATTATACTTGCTCCAATGCCTTGCGGTACCAACCCCACTAGTGAGATGCATAGAACATCTGTTGCCACTCTGGAAGACCCGTTTTGCCATCACATCAGGCACACGACGAGTCTTGACAGAGTTGGTAACATTCAAGAGGGGAGTTTTACAAGGAGACTCCTTGAGTCCCCTCTTGTTCAATATCTCACTGCTGCCGCTCTCCATTGCTTTAAGACGGACTCATGGATATTACTCTGCACCACCGAATGACCGGAGGCATCAAATCACCCATTTATTTTACGTGGATGATTTGAAACTGTATGCCTCTGGGGAGAAGAACCTCCATCAATCTCTCAATGTGGTTCAGGAATATACACGAGCCGTAGGCATGGAGTTGGGATTGGACAAATGCGCAGTGTTTCATTTGAGGAGAGGACGATCTCCGGAAGTGTACGAGAATATGCAGCTTGCCGACGGAAGCATCTTTAAACACCTCGATTCTGGAGAGACCTATCGATACCTGGGAATTGAACAGCGTCCTAATTATGACGCTTCCCAGGTAAAGGTGGCTCTCCGCGGCAAATACAGAAACCTTGTTCGAAAGATTTGGTCTTACGAACTTTCGAGTGGGAACAAGGTGTCTGCAACAAATATGCTTGCCGTTCCAGTCCTGCTCCACTCTTTTGGAGTGGTGAAATGGACGGTCGATGAGCTGCATAGACTCGATAAAGACACCCGGAAAATGATGCATATCCATCACAGTTTGCATCCTAGATCGTCCGTTTCCCGCATTTATCTCCCACGTCATCGGGGAGGTAGGGGACTCCTCAGTCTGGAGGGTCTGCATCGAAGTGTGGTTCTGAGTATAGCTTGTAAAGTTCTTAGGAGCTCGGACCCCCTCCTGTGCCTTGTTAAAAGTCACGAATTGGCCGGAGTGGGGGCATTTATCATTAAGGCAGCACAAAAAGCTGCGGAAGAACTTGGTCTCGAATTTCAGATCAGTCGAGAAGGCCGACTAGAGGGCAACCTCGAGCTCCTACCTTCTCGCCTGAAAGCCCAGATAAATGCCGCGGAGCAAGATCTTACGCTCAGGCGGCATGTTGACAAGCCGATGCACGGTGTTTTCTATCGAAACATCGAAACGCTCGGCTTGTCAACTAGGCTGACCTTCGGCTACCTAAGGTCAGCCGGGCTTACATCCGAGACTGAGGGATTTACCGCAGCTTGCCAAGATGGCGTAATTAAAACCTTGGTCTATCGCCGCAATGTGATGGGTGTGCAGGTCCCTGATGTCAGCTGCAGGGCCTGTCGAAAGGCGCCTGAGACGCTTTTCCACCTTCTGTCGGCATGTCCGGCAAAAGCGGCCTCGGCGTACACCCATCGCCATAATGCGGCCCTGCAGGTGCTGTATTACCATCTAAGGCACTCGTACGGAATAGACCAAGAGCCGGAGCTGCCTTACATGCCAGGAGATATTGAGTCCGTTGTCGGAAACGAAAAATGCCAGATCTTCTGGAATTATCCGTTTCCGACCGTCAGGTCCATACAAGCAAATAGGCCTGACGTTGTCCTCCTCTATAAACTAATCAAGAGTATGTATGTCATCGAATTCTCCGCTCCGGCAGAGAAGAACATAGTCTTGAAAGAGGAGGAAAAATGGACAAAATATCAAGATCTCCTGTTCGAGCTCCGCACGCTATACCCAGGCCACAAGGTCGTATTAGTGGTTCTGATCATCGGTGTTTTGGGCGGAATTCGGTCTTCGCTGCGTTCGAGCTTGAAGATCATTCCAGCCTGTAGGAACTCGGCGCAGATCTTGATAGACCGGATGCAAAAGGCAGTCATTCTGGGTTCAATTAGAATACTTGGGGCACACGATTTAGGAACCTGAAGCTACTTACCGACCAGTGGGGAGGAGTAGCTTCGGTTAACCGCCTTTTAGGTTTTTTCTGGCGCGACTGCTGCGATGTCGTCGGAGCTCGCAGCAGCCCCGACCAGGTTTGAATGTAAAAAAAAAAAAAGTATATATATATTTATATATATATATATATATATATATATATATATATATTATATATATATTTATATATATATATATATATATATATATATATATATATATATGTATATATATATATATATATATATATATATATATATATATATATATATATATATATATATATATATATATATATATATATATATATAAACTTTACATAATACTAATAATGATAGTGTTACTCGCCACCATTTAACATTTCACATTTACACGTCACAATCTGTATATCAAACATCCGTCGAGTGTTCTAATTTTATATCCATGAACGTCGGTTGGAATCCTGTTGGTTTAAATAAATACCAACCGTTACAATGGAGGAACAACTCAAACTGTATTATTTTCAGATTTTCTAGATGGAAACACTCAAACATGAAATGAAATTAAAAAAAATTATATCATTATACAGGCTGCGAAGTGTAGATATAGAAGTAATATGTAAAATAGCACACTGATTGTTGTCATGATGTCAATCCAATGAACTGTCATGATTGTTATCTGTCAGTGCTTGACTTCTTAGATGAATATAGTCTATGGTGAAACCAATGAACTGTCATGACAAAAATTATATCATTATGCAAGCTGTGAAGTGTAGATATCTTAGATGTGATATGTAAAATAGCACGTACCTAAAATACACCAACAATGCATACATAATATGCAATATTTTCGAGAAGCTTTATCCCGATTTTGCAAAATTTTTCGGTTTCTGTTTCATCTTCATACAGTTAATGAAAAATATCCAACTAAGCCCTTACATCACTTCACTCCACATTTTTTGTTTGATTTCCTTCTACAATAGATTAAATAGTGTTATCTCCATAATTCAGAAAATTTAATCTTTCTACATTTGCATGCACATTCATCTCGAGTTTATCTGAATTGAAATGTTATCCTACTTCAAACTCAAATAACATGGCTGTATTGTTTTCAAGGTGACAAAATATTCGTAGCGCTTCGTCTTCCTGCTTATATTCCTGGTTCGAAAACGAATATCTAGAATTCCTTCAGTCACATTGTGTGGAGCCTTTAATGTATTACCTCTGAAGTTCCAAAACTTCGGAAATCAAAAGGGTAACCTGTATGCTGCCCACCTCACAGAGGCAGGCGAATAATCCAAATATGATATTTTCCTGCTGCTTTAAATTATTTAATATAAAATATCAATTCAATGTTGCAAAATGTGTAAGATGACACGTCTTCCTAAGAAGGTAAACAACTATTGACTATTCAGTTGCCATTGACCTACATACACACCTACATTGTAATGAAAAATCGATATGTATTATTTGTCTTGATAGTAGATATCAAACAATAATGAAATTGACACACCATAAAAATAGTTTAGTCGTATAATCGCGATACTCTCTAAAGGGAGTCAATAGTTTCTTTCAAATTGTATATAAACTCTTCAAATTATCAGCAATACGAATATCATGTTCACTTGAGGCGGAAATGTTACAACGAATACTCCATTTTTGCCTTTCATTCCGTAACTCCTTCGTACTTTTGTTCCCTTACATTATAATGTATTATATTTCAAATTGATAGAATTATGAAAATGAGGCACAGAATGCTGGACCTAAAGGATCAAAAATGTTTTTATTAAATGATTCACTTCCGTAGTCTCTCTGTCATTATTTACATTATAGGTTCTTCTTTTAACTTTCCTAAAACAGATATAATCCGAGAAAAGTTGGGGAAAGTTTGTTTTGCAAAAATTTAATAATCATTCGAGGATATTTTTCATTGGAATAGCTTCTGTGATCGAACTATACAAAAGGTTTCAGTAAGTTGAAAACACCAGTTTTCCTAAATCTTGTCAAAACGACAAAATGATAGTTTTCTGTACGTAGGAGTGCCAGTAATTTTAACTCATCACGGATAATAAGTTTATACAGATCGTCTAATTCTGATCATGAAACAAACATTAGCAGAACTACCTCTTATTATACTATTCGTAGAAAAAGTCCGAAGAGTATACTGCAAGTATTCAATCTATTTCTAAAACCGTTAAAGAAAGTCCTAGGGCAAAAATTCCTGCACCATGGTATTTTTCATCGAATTATAAGCACCTTTGAAAAATCCGACCGTCTGTATGTCTGTCTGTATGTCACGAATCTTGTATACTACACGAAAGGTATATAATATATATCATATTCAAATTTTGACAAAAAATGTCTTCTGTTCGGCGTTTAAGGGAAATCGTGTAACACCCTTTTCTGAAGGGTTGAAAACTAAGGAGGATATTTTTTATTGGACTAGCATACTTCTGTGATCGAACTATAGAAAAGGTTTCAGTAAGTTGAAAACATCAGTTTTCCTAAATCTTGTCAAAACAACAAAATGATAGTTTTCTGTATGTAGGAGTGCCAGTAATTTTAACTCATCACGGATAATAAGTTTATACAGATCGTCTAATTCTGATCATGAAACAGAGATTAGCGGAACTACCTCTTATTATACTCTTCGTAGAAAAAGTACGAAGAGTATACTGCAAGTACTCAATCTATTTCTAAAATCGTTAAAGAGAGTCCTGGGGCAAAAATTCCTGCACCGTGGTATTTTTCATCGAATTAGAAGCAACTTTGAAAAATCCGTCCGTCTGTCTGTCTGTCTGTATGTCACGAATCTTGTATACTACACGAAAGGTATATAATATACAGGGTGTCCTCGAACTGCGTGGCTAAAATGAAACCGAAGATTCTTTGATTCGAAAAAAGTTTGATGAGCCTTTTTACTTTTGCCTCAAGTGTCTTGTTTAGCCGGTAGAGGGCTTCAAAGTTGCAAAAATAATTTTGTTTTTTCGGTATAACTTGAGAACGTGATGGAGGACTTTTACAATATTTGGCAGGTGAGTTACTGTCAATAATAGCCGTTTTTGAGAGCGGAGCATAGAGCCTTAGAGACCATAGAAATGGCTCAAACTTGAGGATGTAACGGGAAAAGTGTCCAGAACTTTTTTGTGGTTGATGTAATTCACTCTATATTTTTTATATAGATAGTTCATCTAATTTGAAAACTTTTCCTACTCTTAGAAAATTTTGATAAAATCAACGGATTAGCTTGAAAAAAATAATTTTGAGTCTCTGCAATTTTGGCTTACTAATTTTACTTGATTAAAATACCTTAGTTGCCTTTGCTTTTCTAATGTCATTTTAGCATTTGGAGAATTTATTCTCAAAACTGTCAGTTTTTACTTTGCTTTCCGTAAAAATTTTATAAAATTATGGCTCAAAATTTCACTGAAATGGTTAATATCTCGGTAAAACACGAATAAAAAAAACAATAGAAATGGGGAAACGATGTGATTATTTAGGAAAAACAAATGCTAAATTAAAAGAAACAACAAAACTTTTTGGGAAATCGCTAAGGCATCAATTGTTCGAAATGTTGCCCATTTTCCTGAATACACAAATTAATTCGTTTCAAGAAATTGGATTGAACTCTGGCTAGTACTTCAGGATCATTCTTCAATAAATCCGCTTCATGATTAATTCGTTGCAACAATTCCTCTCGTGTGCTTACTGTAGCTGCATAAACTTTCGACTTCAAAGCGCCCCATAGAAAGAAGTCGCAGAGCGTCAAATCAGGGGAGCGGGCCGGCCAGTTCACTGGTGCATCGTGTCCTCTACCTATCCAGGGATCTGGATATTCCGCATTCAAATGTCGCCTCACAGCTAATGTGAAATGAGGAGGTGCACCATCATGGATATACCAGGCCACGACGAATGTGTAAGGGCAAGTCTTCCAACAGTTCAAGTAGCCTCTGTTACAAAAAGTTCAAGTAGTTCTCCCCGTTCAATCGATCGGGTATAACGGTAGGGCCAATAATAAAGTTATCCACAATTCCAACCCAAACATTGATTTTAGTTTGATTCTGAAAATATGTAACTTCCGTTTCATGAGGATTTTCATCAGCATAGAAATGTTCATTATGGAGGTTAAAAAGACCACATCTCGTGAAAGTATCTTCGTCCGTGAACAGAATTCTTCTACAAAAATTGGGGTTTGCGTTTTGTCTTTGGACAATAAGCCGACAGAAATCTAGCCGATAACCTGGATCCATGGGCAATAAGTCTTGAACTGTTTTAATATGATAGGGATACAACAGTTCTTCTTTCAGTACATCCAATGATTTTGAGGCTCCAATACGAAGTCCCAAACATAGTGTGCTTATCCCAGGTTCAGTTTCAACCGCTTCCAGTATCGCTTCTTCGAGCTCTAACGTCCTTCTTGTCCGTCTGCGTCCAGTTTCTCTGCGATTTGCTTCAAATTTGCCAGTTTCGCGAAGGTTTGCCGATTTGGAATTCTGCGATGCGGATATCTTTCCCTTCTCCGGCCATTGCAACGACAAAGTCCATACATAAATCAATAACATATCAACCATTTCAGTGTTAGTGAAATTTTGGGCCATAATTTTATAAAATTTTTACGGAAAGCAAAGTGAAAACTGACAGTTTTGAGAATAAATTCTTCAAATACCAAAATGACATTAGAAAAGCAAAGGCAACTAAGGTATTTTAATCAAGTAAAATTAGTAAGCCAAAATTGCAGAGACCCGAAAATAAATTTTTTCAAGCTAATCCGTTGATTTTATCAAAATTTTCTAAGAGTAAGAAAAGTTTTCAAATTAGATAAGCTATCTACATAAATAATATCGAGTGAATTACATTGACCACAAAAAAGTTCTGGACACTTTTCCCGTTACATCCTCAAGTTTGAGCCATTTCTATGGTCTCTAAGGCTCTGTGCTCCACTCTCAAAAATGGCCATTATTGACAGTAACTTACCTGCTAAATATTGTAAAAGTTCTTTATCACGTTCTCAAGTTATACCGAAAAAACAAAATTATTTTTGCAATTTTGAAGCCCTCTACCGGGTAAACAAGACACTTGAGGCAAAAGTAAAACAGCTCATCAACTTTTTTTCGAATCAAAGAATCTTCGGTTTTATTTTGGCCACGCAGTTCGAGGAAACCCTGTATATCATATTCAAATTTTGACACAAAATTTCTTCTGTTCGGGAAATTGTGTAACACCCTTTTCTGAAGGGTTGAAAACTTAAAAAATCATAACTCAAAGTGTACATTGAATATTCAAAACTTGTACAGTAAATTCAAGTTAATTTGAAACTGCGTCCAGCCAAATTTCAACAAAATTGTTCAACAACAACAAATAAAACAATTATTGAAGTAAACAAATTTACTTCAACAAATTATAACAAAACGGTTATGTGGTTTAATGGTTAGTTATCGGACTCAGTATACTCGGGTTCGATTCATAGAAGCGGAAAATTTGTTTTTGTACATTTTCTCAAAACATTAATTTGAATATTATTTAGTTGTGTAAATATCTTTACACCAATGCGAATAATATCTTAAAGAATGTGAAACAATTATATAAAAATCAGTAACCAAATCGAATGATTTGCGAAGAGTAACTTTGCTACTATTTATTAATAGTCCAGTCAATAAAGCGGGGAAATAAAAAAGTTTCTTATAGGAAGATGGATCAAAAAATTTTTTTTTGCATTACCTTCTATGAGTCCTCTAGGTCATCCGTGACTAGCAAGCGAAGTGACTAGCCCCCCCCCCAACACCCCCAAAACTCAAAATTAACCCCTTTCTCACCCCCCATTTAAAAAAAAATTGCAAAATATATCAAAAGTGAAAATTAAGGACTGAAAATGCCCTTAGTAGAAATAGAAATGCAGGAAAAATTCGGAAAACTGTGAAAAATCTGGTATGAGAAAATTTAAAATTTAGGCGATATTAGCATGTTGCAAGTCATTATATGTATTTTTCGGATCGCTGATCACGAATCTGCTATCAGTTTTCCAGAAAATCAACCTGGTGAGTGAATAATTGGACAATTTTGATTGAAAAATTTTTTTGATAATGTAATCAGAGCAAGGAAACCAGATAGCAGTTTCGTGAGCAGCGAAAACCTACTAGGGCGCATTTTCAGTCCTTAATTGCTATATTTTGCGATTTTTTTTAAAATGGGGGGTGTGAAAGGGGTTAATTTTGAGTTTTGGTGGACTGGGGGGGGGGGGGGGGCTAGTCACTTTGCTTGCTAGTCACGACTGACCTAGAGGACTCATAGAAGGTAATGCAAAAAAAATTTTTTTGATCCATCTTCCTATAAGAAACTTTTGTATTTGGTCGATTTTCCCGCTTTATTGACTGGACTATAATCTCCAAGCGGCAACACATTTACAGTTTTGTCTTTTGATAGATCACAATAATAGTGGAGTCACTCTACGGAAAAATAGGACGAGGTTCGTAAAAATTTGATTGAGGTCAGCGACCTGGAAAAAAAGATGTCTTATGATGAAAATAATGAGATCCTAAAATTTCTATTACCATGTCTAACCTTCAAAAAACTGTTTTTTTGCCCTTTTTTAGGTCAGTTTTGAAGTTTTATTTTTTTTGAACCCTTTGAACCCTTTGAGGAACCTTCGGTCCAAATTTCGTGACATTCCGTTAACCCTCCCTCCTGGAACTATATCTAAATACGTTTTTTGGAGCAAAAATTCAAATTGGCTATTTTGGCCAAATTGCAACCAAATTAATTAAGCTCAAATTTAAAAAAATGGCTCCCCCTCATGTCAAAAATACTCGCAGCGTACTCTACTTAGGCTCAAATTAAAGGTTATTTTATGTACTTTATTGTGCTTTATGTCCGTATCAACTTTTTTTCACGATTCATCAATTTTTTGGCCATTTACGGTATATATATCTTAAGGATATTATTATTTTCATCATAAGACACCATTTTTTCAGGTCGCTAACCTCTATCAAATTTTTACGAACCTCGTCCTATTTTTCCGTAGTTTGACTCCACTATAAGTACATACACCTACTATTTCGTGTAGATTCTAATTTGTTGTGAATTGAAAATATTTCTTCATTCTGAAATTTTAAATTTCTTATCTTCTCAGATATTTGTATGACGTACCTCCTCGTAAATTATTGAAAGGAAATAAACTGTAGTATACTATAGATAAGTAAGTGTAAACATCCTCATCTGTCATATTTTTTATTCATAAATTGGTATCTTGATAATCGGACGAAGTAAAAACAAATCTAGAAAACTTGCAATCGGAAATTATTTATGAGCTTTTGGAATATATGTTTCAGATTTCAAGTCTTCTAATGATTAAATGAGAAATAATTATACTGATAAAGTACATATGTAAATTTAAAGCCTATAACCAAAATAGTGCTGGTAGTTTGAAAACAGAGCTCGTCCTTCTCACTAGATAAAAGAAAATAGGTCTTCTTCGGCCACCTAAACTACTCGATACCACCCCAACGCTATCGTCGAAGGTTAAATAGGTGTTTGGGTTTCGACAGTAAACATACATGGGGATCTCATCTCGCAGGAGATGTAAAAAAGCAAGTGTCGTAGAGCGTGCTTAAAAAAATATATAATGATATTTGTATCATTATGACAACACTGTTAAATATATATATATATATATATATATATCTGACAATCATACATTTACCCCGCAGATGTTAATGTATTATAATTAAAAAATGACTTCATCTAAGTAGTGAAGCTGTGTTTGTCGTCATAGAGATGGTCCTAAAATCTATAGGTCGTGAACCTTAATAGTTTATAAAGGTTAGTACTTCGAATTATTCACTAAGTAGTGTCTTGAAAGTAAGGTTTACACAGGCCTTCATGTCAATGATTTTGAGAGTTCACTTAGTAAACATTTAATAATAGTAGTTTGTAAAAAAGTCAAAAATGTTGTCAATTCAAATGAACTTTCAATGGCGTGGCTTATAGTATAATTTGATGCCTTTCCACGCCACTAACTGTTTCTAATCACTTGCGATATTTTCTCAGAATAGTCCGAAAGCGAGAAAAGATGGGGAAAAAACAAAATATCTACCAATTTTTAGAAACTTTATGTTTAAACATGAATGAACAATCTTTAATTCTTATTAAATAAAATATTTAATGTTTTAATTTGTGTTATTGTAAATATGCAGACACTTCCATTTTGTAGAATTGTAGTTGATGATGTTGAAAGTACTGTGTTAGTATTTATTTCTTGGTCTTCTCTAATTACAATTTTTCCTGGTATTGCAACACTCGAGAAAGGGCCATCTCCGTAACTTTTTAGAGTAAGAACATCTTCTCCGTTTGCGACCAACATAGACCCCGAAGATCTTAAGCCGTATCTAGCATATTCTTGGTTTGTGATTTTCACCATTTCGAAACAATACCATACAAAATCGGCTATTATCATTCTCGTCTTCCAAAATGAAACTTCTATTCAACTTGCACCAAGCATTGAAATTTATCTGATGCTTCAAGTGTGAACACTTGTATCGGCTGAGAAATGTGGTTGCTTTTGGCAAATTACTTACATTCACATTGTCTTTTTCTGCAAGACATCATCATCGAAAATCGACTATATTTATCACTTACTGCTTTTACTTTGCCTGCTGCCGCCAGTTTCAAAATAGATAGTAATCATTCTTAATTGCTTAGTATACTAAAATTCCTTTTTGTAAGGTATTCAGTTACCTCTAAACATACAAAACTAGTTTGTGAACTCAAAAATTTCATCGAAATGTATTTTAGCAAATTATTGAATACTTACTGCGGTATAATGTCTTTTCAGATTAATACTTAAATTGCTCACTTTATATCCATTTATAGTTGTTTGTTCCAATTGTATAATGTAATAATCATTTTCAACAAATAAGCGCCCTTGTAGTATTCTTGATTCAGGTAATTGACATTTTACAGTGTTGGTATCTCTTCGTAGATTAAATGGTCAGATTCCAAAACTATACAGGGTGTTTCAGTTTTTTCGCTCATAACTTCGGTAAACGATAGAACTTCTGAAATTAATAGGGATCTTTCATATAAAATTTTTCTCTAAATCACTTCGTTTCCGAGAATTAAGTTTTGAAAAATTATTACATTCTCTTCATTATCTTCTAAACAAATGAAGATTTTCAGTTCAAACTTCTTAAACTTTAGTGTTACTAGATGAGAAATTTTTTTGGTGACAAAATGTTCTTTAGACAAGTACAGTAGCGTAGTTATGGGGTTTTGTACACATTTAAACCCTTTAAACTTCTACGCCAATAGTTGGAAATTATTATTGTGTACAAATTGAACTTTGATTTATTTTATTTAAAAAAGTGTTCTTGATAAATTTCACTTGGAGGCTTCCTGTTCGAACTATTTTCATTTTTCTATTCAGGGTTATCTTATGGAATTTTTTTTGAAAGGCTATTTAAAAAGTAAAAAAATATTTAAATGCCTATTTATTGGTAACGATAAGAAATAATTCATAATAAATGCTCAAAATGATTCATTTACTTCAACGCAACGGCGACATAGATTTCTCAACGACCTTCTTGTCCGAATTAACATTCTATTATTTATTTCAACACAAGCTCTTCGAATACGGTTTAGTAGATCTTCTCTATTATGAACCGGCGTGACATAAACTTTATCTTTCAAATAACCCCAAACAAAAAAGTCCAGAAGATTAAGATCTGGTGATCGAGGAGGCTATGCAACTGGACCACTTCTACCAATCCATCTATCGCCGTACTTCCTATTTAGCCATTCTCATACTTGTCTTCCAAAATGGGCAGGAGTCATCCAATTGTATCAACGCATTTGTTCCCTCATTGCGTGGTGTTTCCTCCCACATGTCTTCGTGATTCATTTTGATCATTAATTATGAATTATTTTGTATCGTTACCAATAAATATGTATTTAAATATTTTTTTACTTTATGAATAGCCTTTCAAAAAAAATTAACCCTGATTAGAAAAATGAAAATAGCTCGAACAGGAAGCCTCCAAGTGAAATTCATCAAGGATACTTTTTCATAGAAAATAAATCAAAGTTCTTAAATTTGTACACAATAATGATTTCCGTCCATTGACGTAGAAGTTTAAGGGGGGGGGGGGTTTAAATGCATACAAAACCCCATAACTACGCTACTGTACTTGTCTCAAGAACATTTTGTCACCAAAAAAATTTCTCATCCAGTAAAACTAAAGTTTACCAAGTTTGAACTGAAAATCTTCATTTGTTTAGAAGATAATGGAGAAAATCTAATAATTTTTCAAAACTTCAACTGTATCTCGGAAGTGAAGTGATTTAGAGAAAAATTGTATATGAAAGATCCCTATTATTTTAGGAGTTCCATCGTTTAGCGAAGTTATGAACGAAAAAACTGAAACACCCTGTATACATATAGAACTTAAAAACAATCATAGAGGTATTATGTATTACTTTTCTATAGCATAATGAATCTTTGAAATAAGTTGATTCAAGACGTCTCTGTCAGGGCCTCATTTCAAAGAAGGAATTCCAGCTTCATATTGCTATTGTATGTTAGTTGAAAAGAGCGTTGAACAGAAAAAGCTGCTGTCTTTCTGGACTAGCTTTCCCTGCTTCGAATAGTTTACCTTCTTTGAGAAAGTCGAAGAACAGATGAAGCTGCTTATATGAAGCATGCAAGCCGGCGGTGTTATGATTTCAATGAATTTAGGCCCAGCCTTCTTTAATCCATTATTTTGAAACAACATCGAGCAGCTTTTCTTCTTGAGGAAAACGAAGAACATGTAATAATTATTTTGAAAGGATTCTTCTGTATTGTTTCCATAGTTCTATGTACAATAACACCGTTGTGAAATTTCTGAATATTCACATTTAATATATGATGGCAAAATTACCAACATCTAAATATTGAATAACTTCACCTGAATTGGTTCATGAATTGATACCTAGCGTTTCATAACATATTTAAGCAGCAGATACAAATTATAAGTTATGCATATATGAGAATGAGAGGAAAGTATCGAGCCATAAGTACTCATAAGTTTGACAATTATTCATTTTACAAAGTTAACCTCAAAATTTTCCACCAAAAACATGAATTTTTTAATATTATTCGATAGATTTTGTGAGTTCCGCAACCAGATTTTTCAAATTTAGAGGTACTACTTCGGTAAATAGGTTATAAAAAGAAATTTTGGAAAATAATGGAATTTTTATCTACCTGAATTGGTTGATGAATTGATACATAGCGTTTCATAACTTATTTAAACAACGTATACAAATTATACGTTATGCATATATGAGAATGAGAGGAATGTAGAAAAGAAAGTATCGATCCGTAAGTACTCATAAGTTTAGCAATTTATTCATTTTACAAAGATAACCGCAAAATTTTCCACCTAAAACATGAACTTTTCAATATTATCCGATAGAATTTGTTCTGCAACGGATTTTTCAAATTTAGAGGTACTACCTCGGTAAATAGGTAAAAAGAAATTTTGAAAATTAATCGAATTTTTAATAAAGTTCGTATAGTAAACAACCCCCTCTTCATTTCCTTCTCTCCTACAAGACTTTTATAGTTAAGCTACATTTACTTTTGGCGTTTGAAGTAATATTTCTTCTGGAGAATCATTTCAAAATATTCGAAAATCTAAGACAATACAAGCGTTGTTTCATCTTACTAATGAAACTAAACAATCAATGTTTGCAGTTAGAGGAATTTTCAAATAGCATATTCTATTAAGACTGACAAATAGGCAGCTAAAATTATTACCGAAATTCAGAAAACGTCGCCAAGGCATCCTATGTGGATGCACAGGAAAAATGTGTATTACCAACATGACAATAATATTGGGAAAAGCAAATACCTACTTGAGATACCGTTAACCGCATGATACTACGATGACTACTAATCTTTTTGACGTGCTTCAAATCTTTCAAAGACGACAGCTCAATTAACTTCCAGTTATTAAAATATAATTTTATGTTAATGAGGATAACGAACCAAAAGTTAATAACAGAAAAAATTAAAACAGAAAATCGTGTACAAGTTTTGCGTAATTTGCTGTCCTGTAGGTATGCTCTCGAGTCACCTTAAGTCTTGAATTCGATACCACACAAATAACCCGTATAGCCTTGATTCAAGGACAGTGCAGATAATGTGCAATTGAGCTGAAGATTGCAGTTGAAAAAAGAATTATTTCAAAGATTATTTTCTTTTAGTTATTGCAATATTTTACCTTTCGGTTCTTTTAATTTGTTTCTTGCTTTTTTTAACGTTGGGTGTTCTTCTTACACGGAACTTATTATCCAATAATTAACTACGTGGAGTAGAGGGTACTCTAACGGTTTCAGAAGAATCTATCTTCGCCAAATTTTGGATTACAGCTAAAGGAAACTTCAATTGTGATTCAGACATTGGAGGAGGGTCACCTCGCGCCCAGCTGCACAGGGAATTGCTTTGAATTCGTCATGTCCACATAACGTGTGATTAGTGTAATCCCAACAGCGTGCATAGCCCTTTGTTATGTCCGTCAACTCTTTGACCACCTGACATGAATGTGTCAATAGTGGAGTGGTTTGTGATTCCCATTTTAGGACTTCTATAATAGCTTTATTTGGAGTAGAATAGATAAAGGATTTATTGTCAAAGCAGGGTTAATGTTTGGAAGTGTGTTCGGGAGTCTTTTTGTGGCTTAAATGGATTTTGCAGGCATACGTCAAAAGGCTTTTATTCTGAACGGAGATCAGCCAAGAGTATGAACAAATGTGGCTCTCAAAAACCTCTTCTTAATTGTGAGGCTTAGATGAGGCCTAACTAGATCCAATCAAACAGTATTTGTATTGGGTTCATATTCCATCGTCTCGTTTGAAGATATCGGTAAATTACGATCTTTTATTTTTGGGAATAGGAATCCGACGGTATCTACTGGAAACCTGTCTTTTCCCCCAAGTACGAAAGTTTCTACCGAATGTGTGATTTATTTCAGGGGCAAAGAGAGTTAAGTATGAATTTTTGTGGTCTCTAGAAATTACTATTATCAAACTAGAAATATGTTGCCGCTTGGAGAATAGGTAAATTGTGTGCGTGTCAAACTTACTATCCGCAAATCATTTGATTTGGTTACTGATTTTTATATAATTATTCAACATTCTTTAAGATATTTTTCGCACTTGTGTAAAGATAATGAAATAAATAATTTCTAAGAAGATGTGTGTTTCTGAGAATCGAATCTGAGTCTACTAAGTGGGAGGCGAGTAACCTTAGGGGCCGTTAGTTATGAACTGTTAAAGTACTGTGTAAATTTAAGTTTACTTCAATAATTGTTTTTGTTGTTATTGTTGAACGGTTTTGTTGAAATTTGGGTGAAATCAGTTTTAAATTAACATAAATTTACTGAAAATGTTTTGAATCAATTCAATGTATACTTTGGGAGGTTCGATTTTTTTAATTTTCAACCCTTCAGAAAAGAGTTATGTTTATTGCATGATTTCCCTGAAAAACAATAGGGTTTGTCACCGAATAGCAAACATTTTTTTTAACAAAATTTGAATATGATAGGTCCTTTCGTTGTTGACTTATCGTATAGACAAGTTTCGTGACAGACATCCAGACAGACGGATTTTTTCAAAGTTGCTTAAAATTCGATGAAAAATACTATGGTGAAGGAATTTTTGCTCTAAGATTTTTTTTGAGTAAGTGCGAAGAGTATAAACATATATTATGTCGCAAAGAATATAATATTATATAAAATTCTTGAAATATTATATTGTCCACCAAAGATAGAATATTCGAAAAAAAATACAGTTCCCATTTATGTACTCATAAAGCGATGATTACCAACTTCCCATTTCAAAAGTGAACCATGGTAAATTAAAATTAGTAAGTTCCAAGGCAAATTTTTGAGGCGTGTTATCTATATGCTCTTCTTAAGATATTAACCCGAGTATTAACCTAAGGATCAAGTAGTGATAAGTTAATAATGTAGCATATAGTCAAGTTGTTTACATGCTTTATTACAAATCTTCAATGAGTTCAAAACTGCACTTCTATTTATAAAATTCGATCAAAATCTAATTAGTTCATCACATTCGCGTTTTTGATTTATGATCGAAATTTTTACATATTCAATTGAATGATTATTTCTATAGCCCAGTAGCGTCCTCATTGTTTACGCAGACAGCATCACACGCATATATGCTATTCTAAAATACTTGATTCAACTTCAGATCATTGATAAAGATGTGCGATTTGTTGCACCACCATAGATCAGTCCATTCATGTACAGTCATCTTAAATGTTTTGAAATGTGGCGTGTAAGTAATGGGTGTTACTATGGATGGCAATTGCTCTAACAGCTCATACAACGATAGCATCCTGGTTATTTATTTTGTAAAAGAGCTGACTGATAGTCCAGGCAATAAGCCGGGAAAAATGCCATAATAAAAAAAAATATAGTAAGCTAGAATTTCAAATTTTTTTTTGCATGTTGTTCCTAATACTCCATAGATCATTAATGACTAACAAGATCACGGGGGTCGATCTTTCTAACCCCAAAACGGGGTTTCAACCCCTCGGAGGAACATTCTTATAAAAACAATTCAAAAGTTTAGAAAATTAATGAATTAAGAGCCGAAAATGACCCCTAGTATGTTTTTTGGGTCGCTGATCACGATTCTACAGTTAGTTTTCTCGGAAAACTCTCTCCAGATGGGAAATTTGGAAAATTTATATACGATATATAATTTATAATTTTGTTGCAAAAATGACCTCCAGTAGGTTTTTGGGTCGCTGATCACGATTCCGCTGTTATTTTTCCCAAAAAAACTCTCTCCAGATAGAAAATTCGGGAAAATTGAGATTTTCCTGAGACGGTTATGAATAATAGAATATAATTTTGTTGAAAAATTACCTCTAGTAGGTTTTTTGGATCGCTGATCACGATTCCGCTGTTATTTTTTCAAAAAAACGGTCTCCACATGGAAAATTCGAGAAATTTGAAATTTTCCTGAGACGGTTATGAATAATAAATTATAATTTTGTTGCAAAATAGACCTCTAGTAGGTTTTTTGGGTCGCTGATTACGATTTCTCTGTTATTTTTCCCAAAAAACTCTCCAGATGGAAAATTCGCTTCATCTGTACAAACTACATTTAATGGATCTTGTTGACATTTTTGACGATACCATATGCAAAACTCTAATCTTCTTGGAAATCAGTTGGTTGCAGGTAATCTTGTTCCTTATTGTGTAAGGCTTGAATTTGTATTTCTTCAAAATACCCAAAGCTCAACGTCTTGAAATTCCAGATTCACCTTCAATCTGACGACTTGAAATTGACGGATTTGCAACAGTTATTCTAATTACAGATATACTAGTTTCTTCAGCATCTTCAATGTTGTAATTTTTTGGTCTTGGCTTGTTGAAGGATCCACAATTAATAAGATTTTCTTTTAATCTCTTGAAAATAACTTTATTAGGTTGTCTTCTTTCTCGATAGCGATTCAAATATATCCAGATGCAATATCACAATTGTTATTTCTTTGAATAAAGCTTTCTAACATGTCATATTTCTCGTATTTTTCGCAAGACATCTTCACTTTTACTATCAAATAAGTTAATTGTTATCATGACGGAAACAAATCGTTAATATGCAATTTACTTACACGGATAAAATACACTAGAGTAAACGTAAAATATTATTTTCGCTTATGAAGACTTGATCGTCAAAGCGACCCGAAATTTGGTATATAAGTAGAAAGAGAAAAAAAATCAGTTTCAACTAAACTATTCCCATTTGAAAAAATACTACTTAAGGCCATAAATCGAATCGCGCGCTTTTCTTCAAATTCGCCGCCACTGGATTATACAGAAAAAAGTGCCTAAGAATGTAAAAGTACTTTTCTCCTAATTTTGCAAACAACGACGATATTCACATGTGTCAAGAGACTTCCATTTGTTGTATCTCCTATATCGAGTTGCCCTATACAAACATCGATGTTTGCCCACCTGGTACATATAGCTAGTATAGTAGTATCGTAAGTTAAAGTACTATATGTTAACCTGAGGATGCCATTGTGTGGCCAAAGATGTCTTGTTTGCCTTTTATTTTAATAATAAAAGTTCATTCGGGAATTTTTCTGGGGAGTATTATTCAGTGCCGTGTTTATTTGTAATGAGTTTTTCATTTTTAATTTTGTTATTGTTCTACAGAAAGGAATTTTTTTTTGTTAGAATTTATTAACAATGTGCAATGAAAAGTTTATTTATATTTATTTATATTCAATTTTTTTTTCCCACCCTACGAAAAATTCTGCGGACGTTTATATCTGTTATATTATATTGATAAGCACAAATGAACGTTTATTCAACCAATTGCTCTCTTGAAGGTGTAACATCAGGAGGCGAATATTCAGCCTTTTTATTTAGTTATTTACGAACAGATTAATTTTTAGTGATGTGTATTTTTACTTCCCTCGCTATATGTAATAAAACATTGTGCACTCACTATTTATTTTGAATTGACGTATTTAACTCCGTATATACATGCAATTTGTGTTAAAGACAATGATCGATAATTAATTGTTATTTATTTTATTTTTCCTTCCCATACGCTCAAAGTAATGTAGATAATAAACCCAAATTCATTGTGATATTTAAACGTTTGATCTTTAATAGAATATGGAATTCGTGTTAAATTAATATGGAATTGAAAACCATGTGGTTGCATGGTTATGTGAATATTATATTGTTAATTGAGCGACCTAACTAATTCTGCTACGGTTCCTTTTATTTCGGTAACTCCCTGGGCTAGAGTTATGAATGAAATTTAATTATTGGCATTAATAATGCAATTTTATTTCTAGATTGACTGGAGGGATCCATGGTTAATAGGACTTTTCACATTTCACATCACTATATTCATGATGGCACTTCTAACTAGAAATTATGGAAATTTTCAAGCTTTATTATTTTTCTTCTTACGTAAGTATTATTTTTTTTAATTTAGCCGTATATAACTCTTTGAAATTTTTCCTATTGATAAGAATAATTAATCCGATAGATAGCATTGAATTCTTGTTGATATATTATTATTTCTCCGCGGTATGATTCAGAAGTCATAAGTTACTAAAATCAGGTTGTTGCGATTATAAAATATAATTGTGGAGAGCTATTTATAGCCAGGTATTATATTTCCTTCTTACATCTCCTTGAATAAAGGTGCAGATACCTAACTCTTTTTATCTATTGTTCTTAAGTTCAAATTGATAATACTAATATTACCTATGTACTCGTTATTTTCAAAATTTCGCTTTAGCATGATAGGTGGTAAATTAATATTTCCTTACAAGGTTCAAAATCTAAGGCGAATGATAATTCGAATTGATTTATTTTTATACTAATGTGTTTTATTTCCCAAATGAATATCTCATTCATTATCAAATTAATATGTTGATAAATATTATTTTACTTATCAATGTATCAATATTAATTACTACAAAGATTGCGCTGAATATTTTATGTTAAATACTAATCAAAAGGTTAAGAAACTGTAGATTCTTCATTGGCGTAATTTTAATTAATCCAGATATTTTAGAAGTTTTAAGCTCCAATCTGCGGAAAAATTCCTATTGAGCTGAATTTTTGTATACAGCTTTATTACGGCATTTTAATGAATATGTGAAAAATCAACATTGATATCGTGCCGGCTAAAAAAGTTAAAGGTCAAAAAAGTCAGGAAATTCAGTTTTCCGCGAATATCTCGCGACCTATTGCTCGGAGGCCAATTGAGGTCATGACAAAAATTGTTCATTGTGCAATTATCTACAAAAAAAGCATTTTCTTGTGAGATCAACCGTTTTGGAGTAGAGCGCTGAAAAAGCGACTAGAATGCATTCACATACGGTATTGTATTCAGTACACCAAGACGTAAACTCAGTTGCTTTTTATTCATGTTTTCAAGTGTATTAAAAACTTTCATCTGATACTCGGGTGTTTTGTGAAAAATACACTTATATTGTAGAGGATTCGGAAACAAACGACCTCCACTGGCAGATGTTTCGTATTTCATTTTCACATTTAAACGCTCTGATAAAGTTCTTCCGTTATCATCAGTAAACAGTTCTATCAAGATTCATAACTGCCCGTTAACCATCGATCCTTTATTGCTGTTTCAACGAATTAGTCTAAATAAAAAATTTGAGGCAAATCTTTGTGAATATTTACAATATGAACTAAGTCCATATCCAACAGCACTATTTGATAATGTTGGCATGAGAAAAACTCAAAAATCAAAAATATACGTCTACTTCGAGCCAATTAATTATCAAGTAGTTTGCGATAATGCAACATACATAATTGATAGTGGATTTCTTATGCATCGTGTCGTATGGAAAAAAAAATGATACAGTTAAATATTATCATCAATAAATATATTAATTATTTATCGAATAATTTCGGTAAAAATACTGTAGTCATTTTTGATGGTTACTCCGATACCAGTAAAAATATCAAAGCCATGGAACAACTAAGACGATGGAAGTTCCTATCAGTCAGGAAAATTTTTATCTAATCGATTGAACAAAAGAAAATTAATTGAAATTCTTATTCAGAAGTTTCAAGAAGTTGGTATTGCTTCAAGACAATCACGTGATGATGCTGACGTCTTAATAGCGATTGAAAAATCAATGAATAATACTACAATTATAGTTGACGAAGACATAGATCTATTGGTACTCCTCATAGCACGCACACAAATACTTGATCAACCTCCAAGAAAATTGCGCTCGAGAAGTCGTTGTCGATGCTGGAATACAGTTTCTACTAGCAAGTACGGTGCTCCAAAATCAGAACATTCGATAGATTATTACAGATATTGTAGCTTTGCTGAGCTAACAAGACAAAGGACAGCTGTAAAATTTCCGCTATTGCCATCTACTTCTTCAGCAGCTCAACGGCATATTGTTCGAGTGTATTATCAAATATAAACCTGGCTAGGAAGAGAAATTGGTCCAGAACAGTGGGGTTGGGAGTTACAAAATAACATGCTGCAGCCAGTGACAACTTTATTAAAACCAGCACCCGATGATCTACTAAACACATTCTTTTGTAATTGTACAAAAGGTTCTGGCGTAAAATGTGGATGCAGAAAAATTGGTTTGAGATGCTCAAAAGTTTGTGGACATTGCCGTGGCCAGTCCTGCTTAAACGCGGAATCAACTATTGATGAAGATGATGAAGATCTCGACTTAAGTATAGGAATAAGTTCACTCGATGTTTTGTCAGCAAATTTCAATGATAGAGAAACTGAGGATATCGACAATGAGTGAATAAAAAAAAGAAAATTATGTGCATATAAATTAGTATAAGTTAGTAATAAGTTTTTTTTTTGTATTTTTCAGCTTATGAATGAAAAACTCTTCACCTTTGAATAAAATAACCCTTTATTACATATCATGGATTATGCCTACTGGGGCAACCATGTAAAAAACAACAACGCGCCTTGCATTCTACCTCGAGGGTGGTGCGTAAACGAGTGCATAATCATAATGTAGTAGCTTTCTCACCGCTCTGCTCAAAAAACGGTTGATCTTACAGAAAAACGCAATAGGCTTTATTTGTAGATAATTGCACGATGAACAATTTTCCGTGTGACCTCAATTGACCTCCGAGCAATAGGTCGCGAGATATTCGCGGAAAACTGATTTTCGTGACCTTTTTTCACTTTAAACTCTTTTGGCCGGCACGATATCAATGTCGATTTTTCACATATTCATTAAAATGCCGTAATAAAGGTGTATACAAAAATTCAGCTCACTAGGAATTTTCCCGCAGTTAAATCCTATAATGACTGGACTAAATTACCTATATTCAAAGTGATGAATAAGTTTTACATTTACTATTTCACATGTTGTTATGAATTTAATTTTATGCACAAATATTATATTATTTATTTAAATGTACTAATTTCTCTTCTCTATTTTCAGTTTTACTAGTATATTTTTCTGAAAGCATAAATAGATTAGCTTCTACCAATTGGAAAATATTTTGGCGGCAGCGGTATTTTGACAGCAATGGACTATTCATCTCCATAGTGTTTTCGATGCCGATACTAATAAATTGTATGGTAATGGTGGTAAGTGTTCATTAGAGTAATCCCATAATGGAAAGATTTCCAAAATTAGAAATGATCAAATATTGAAACCAACATATATAGTATTCCCACTGGTTAATATTAAAGAAATTGAGTGCTCATGTGGTCAGAGGCATTTAGTAATTTTCGTACATTATGCTGTTACTTTCTAACATGGACATTATAATGACATATCATATTGGTTCTTAGTTATATTCCTTGACGGGAAACTAGGTAAACACCTGAAAATTTAAGGTACCATTCAAAATATCCTTATGAACCTCGTCAATTTTTCTTATTGTCAAATAATTGATATTTGAAGATGTTACTCCATGATAATTAGTCCAGTGCAGTTAGTCATTATTAAGGAAAAATGACGGAATCCAGTTACAATGAATAGATTTTAATGATTTTTTTGGGTTTTTAATGGCATAAAATAAAAAGTTTGGCTATTAAAAAATATATCTCAATTTGGAAAATCCGTAAATTTCCAAAAAAAATTAAAATTTTAGAGATTCCAACAAAAAATACAATTATCGGAATTTTATCAAATATTTCTTTCAAGAAAATGATGATTGTTATAGTTTTAAAGTTATTTATAAAGAATATGTAAAAACAAATGAAAAAAAATTCATTTACAACTGGCAGAAGCTAAAAAAAGCGTAATAAATGAAAGGAATTGTAAATATCACAAATAAATAATTTTTAATGGAGAATAATATACTAACAACTTATGCTATATAATAATCATTATAAATTTTGATGAATGAATTATTGGTGGAGCATTTAAGCAGCTTCTTTACATTGTAAACATGCTATTGAACAATCTAGACCGCTTCTTCTACATCAACAAGCAGATCCACACCCACTTTTACATGAACAAAAAAATCATTCTTAATAAAGTTTCAGAAGCTGGTGGTCGGTTCATTGTAACTGGTACTAGTAAATTATCTTTTTTTTGCCATCTCCATTCTTTTGGCAACTTTTCATGTCCCATCCACAACTGTACTTGTAACTACACTCTTTTTATATGTTCTGAACAAGCATCGTGTGTAGGTATCAATGAAGCCAAGTTGACAGGTATTTTTACTTGTAGCTTTAAGAAAGGATTGGTATCGATAATTATTTATGTTACATTAATTTTTAGGAGCACCATATAATGCTAAAATGCATAAAATACCCGATTGCAAAATATCAGACGACATCATGTTCATGAGTGAAGAAGATAAAGGCAGCGTCCTGTAAATCTGTGCGATTTTTCGAATAATTTGGCAAATTTAATTTTACCCTTTTTGTAAAACGCTGATGTATCACATTCAGTTAACGTATGTAAAAACAAAATATGTTTCTTACACATTGGTAATGTCTGTTTAAGGCTTTTGTTGGCGTAAATTTCTGCGGGTCCCGCTCCTTTTGCTGGTTTGAAAAAATATGTTTCTCTATGGGTAGGTGTTAAAGTTGTTAATAAAACTAACACATCAATATCTTCAGCAACAACAACATTTTCTGATTCAATATTATTGCCGTTTGTATTATTAATGTATCAGCATCATCTTCTGCTTGTAACGAAAACATATTATTATCAGCTAATTTCTTCCTCTACATTTCGATGAATCTACTTTTGTTATTGCTGTTTGCAAGAAACTTTTCAAAGGTGTCTGTCTTTTCGTCAATAACTACATCTGTTGAGGCATTTTTCAATGATCGACGATATATTTCCGTTGATTTAGTGAAGTTGTTGTCGCGAAATCCGTCAAAAACGACAAAACATCGTTTCCATAATTATTTATTAAATATCGTATGTAATGATTGCATATCGTCTCGAACTTTTCATTTAATTGCCATTTGCAACGATATATTAACATTCCGCCATAATACATAAAAATGTATTATTATCATTTACACTAATATGGAGCTGTGTAAATAAATAATAAAAACTTGATTTGGTTGTCTTTCGCAGTAAACCTTGATTGAACAGAGTTAGAGGATATAGAGCTAACTCAATATTCATGTATGCATGAAGTTCTTTTTTTTAAGACACATATGCTTTGAAATAGCAACAATTCATCTATTGGAATAACTTCATGAACTTTGATTATGTTGTTAACGGCCAGTAACGAAATTACTTTTTTATTAATTTTAGTTTTGTCCATTCATTTTCTTCATGGGTTTCACGCCTATGTTAAAAGCATCGTGGCAGTTTACTTTTTCATCACCGATTATTCCACTTACAACATAATAGCATCGACATCGGTGAAAGGCTTATGTTGCATGAAGAATTTTCAATTTTTTTACGTCAGTATTTTCACGCTTGATTCGAGCATTTGAACAATCCACGTGCTGATGACTTTTTGAAAGATATTTTATAAATTCTGCAATTCCTTCAATGTCTTTGGTATAGATGACTCCTTCTATCAATTTATAAATTATACTTTCTGTAACACCACGCTTGAAAAGCCCTCCCCCAATGATACTAAATCCATCTTTTTTTATTTTATAACTTCCAAAATTGTTGACTTTGTCTCTGTATTGTTAAGCAAATGAATTTCCCTTCTCAAATTTTTCTTTTATCTATTTTCTTTTCCACAAAAGAAACATATTGTTTTCCAATCGAAGCCACATGATGACGAACTTCTTAATCTTTTTTTTGGAGGCGAGAAATACACTTGTTTTTCTTGCTTTTTAGTGGCTCTAATATATTTTTTATTAATGCATTTCCGCCGACATGATGTATGAGCAACTTCACACGAATTCAAGTATTGTAATAATCCATCGTTTCTCTCTTCAGAAGCTTGTCGCAAAGTTGCCAATCCTCGCTTAATTTCAACAATTGAACCAAAATCATTACTGCTCCGAGACCCAAGTTATTCGCAAAGAAAACAAAAAAATTTTCAACATCTGAATCAATATTATTACTTAATAATTGTTTGCAACAAGAAATGTTAAAAAATTAAAAAAATTTTATTACAATATAATATTATCACTGTAGTGACACGATAAATACGTTTCTGTCAGCAAATATAATCGATATTTTTGACAAATATGATAAAAAATAATTAAAATAACCTTCCACGTAGAAACAATCACGGTACTAACCTCTATTCGGAGTAGAGAAACACCTGCTCTCGAACTCTCCACCATCCCTGCTTCCCCACTCTATTCCCTTTTTTATACCTGCAATACCTACTTTCCAAGGACGTTAGCTGTCCCTTTATATACTATATAGAAATTAAATAATTCTCAGGAGTAAACTTTTTACTTTTAAGCATAACAAACTCAAAAACTCCGTGAGCATTCAAATTCATCCATGATAACTGAATTTCGAAGTATAACCTAATTGCATAATAATAAATAATCATATTAATAAACGAAATAAACCACACTATTTTATAGTGGTAAAACACATAGGAAAAACAGTGTTATTTATTTCATTAATCAATATTTGTTATTGTCTTCATGCTGAATGAGGTGAATATAACGATATTAATGGAGGTAATTCCGATTCAACATTAATTCATCTCAACTTTGATAAGTCAAATGTAACCTTTGTATACAAACAAACATTCTTGACTTCAAGATGAATCTTTCGACACAGTAGCACGACCATTAGAGGTGGCATCTTCAAGGCAGGCTTGAGATTTGATCTGAAACTAATTCGGCTGGTTTCTTTAGCGATATTTATTGTGTGAAACCTTCACTGCCTTTGCTGCGGTGGTTGACTCTGGTAATTGACATTTCAATGGACCCCTACTTCCGTTAATGGATTTTTGTCTTTCTTCCACATATTTTTTGTACGATGACAAATTTTATGAGCACTTCTGGAGAGCTGTCATGGGTTCCCCACTTTCCCCGGTCATAGCTCATATCTTGGATCATGGAAACTTTGGAGCAAGATACAGTGACTCGTCTGTTCTCGAGCCGAAATATAGGCAACACTTTTGTTATTTGGCAACATGGTCGTCAAAATATTGTTCCCTTCCTCAATCGTTTAAATTCATTACATCCTTATATCCGCTTCATCTTAGAAGTGAAATCGAAAGGTTCACTCTCGTTCAGACGTATTAGCTAGACAGACTGACGGAACATTGGGACATTCTGTTTATCGAAAACCCATTCACACCGATAAATACCTCGATGGTATTTTCCACCGCTCAAAAGCAATTTGCCAAAAACTCCTTGGTCCATAGGACTATTAACTTATCCTAATCCTTAAAATCAGAATTCAAACATCTTTCATCTGTCTTATTATCGAATAATTTCTCCCATTATAATATCCAAAAGGCCAGTAGCATGAAGGTTTCGCACAATAAATACCGCTGCCGAAACCAGAAGAATCAAGCCTGCCCTTAAGATGCCTCCTCTAACGGTTGGCGAAACGAGTCGTTCGAATGTGACAGGGAAATCAACCGGAAGCCAAGAAATTTCAAGGTTATCTGTCCGCGGAAGTGTACTGTTCAAGGATTCACTATATATTTTCCATTGGTTACCGTAGCAAATTCAATGTTACAGAATGTATGAGTTTGAACATTAGTGTTGTAAGTTTGATGTTTGAAGATATTTTAAAGAGATAGTTACTGTATTCATACTCTAGAGAATGGGGGATCAGCTTTTTCGTAATAATCTTCCTTCTAAGTGAATTAATTTGATTAATATGTTTCAGGGGAGCTGGTTATATCAATCTACACAACTAATGACGAATTTAAAAATAGCACAGCTGAAGGAGAAAATGAAAAAGCAACGACTTGAAGAAGAAAAAGAGAAATTAAAGTGTGAATGACTATGAATGTTATGTTATTATTTATGCTAAAGGTTATTTGAAACATAGGTTAGGATAAGAATATTTCTTCTATTTTTTTTACTATTGTTCTATATTTACATTTTATTCTGTGGTTACCATTTTTAATTATTGCCGAAAGGCGGCTTATATTAATTTGTATATGATGGAAGATGGATTGATGATATACTAGTCATATTCGTAAATGCTTATATAATGTGTATTAGCACGGAAGAATTTTAAAATTTCAACAGTAAACTTCAATAAGATTAAGACTGAATTGTTCGGAAACGATGGTATGAATAAATTAGATGCTTTTTAATGATTTATTTTTCATTTTTGACATATGCAACTTAAATCTAAGTGAGGAAGATAAGGATCGATAAGTCCGCGTGGTATTTGTCTATTTTGTCTATTATTGTCTCACTCTGTGCCGGTTGTTTTGTTTGCCGTGTATAATTACGATTTGTACAAAATCGAGAGTGTGGAATACAAGTCGTTTCTGTGAATTTAGCAATGTACGTTGATCTTTACATAAACATGAATCTTCTGCAGAGTATTCACGATGTACCTTAGGTTTTAAGCGGTTAAAGTCAAATATTATAACTATTCAGGATGCTTTAAGAGATAATAGCATACTGTTCAAAAATTTAATGAAAAACTGCAGCTTAACAGGCGTTTTATGCACTCACCTATTTGTGTGACACTTTACCTGGGAGAACAAGCATTCACCAATAATCGCGGGAATTTTAAAGAACTTTTGGGTACTTTTGTATTACTGCAAAATCCCATTGATATCAAGAACATTATAAAACTATTGTGCCAGTGTGTAATACTCATGACATAATGCCACTTCACATCCTGACAACCGGTAAGTAGGTACGTATAGATATAACAATCAATATTGCTGTTATTGTCCATTTGTGGCAGAAAATTCATATTGATGAATTTTTTTTTTATTTGCCACTAGAAATTATTGTATAAAGTTGATAACTGTTTTTTACAATAATTGCTTGTTGGTGAAAAACCTCGCAAAAAAGGAAAAACCTTAAAAATACTTGAAAAATCCAATTTTCTTTCGCTGTGATTGCTTCCCTGTTCTTGAACCTACGAGCCGCCACTGATTAACACATGTTCGAGGTATGTTGTAGGCTCTAGAAGAGCTGACGAAAACACCTTTGAATTAATTAGAGTTTCAGACAATGGGGATATTGCAGATTGATCCAGTGCTTTTAAAACATCGAACAGGTGAGGGTGACCCTGAAGGGTCGTGACCTTTATGAATGGTGGCTAGAAAACTATTGCCCAAGCATGTGGGGATGAATGAATGAAGAGATAGGGTCACCCCGAGTCTATCCAAGTGAATGTAGGAAGATGGCCAGCTACATCTTCGTATGTAACCAAGGTAGTTCCCCCCACAAGGTTAATAGGAACCGTGCTCCGCCGCGGAATTGTCCTCGGGGGGTTCGGAGGGTTGCGGACGGTTCCTGGGGAGCACCTGCCACTTCCGAGTATATCAGTCGGCTTACCCCTGCATGCAGAGCTCTGCAGAGGTGAACCCTTATTTCCCTAGCTTCTCGTGGGAATCTTATCCTCACAAGGAGAGAAACCACAGAGGACATCCTACATCAACGCCTAAAACTGGAAAAACAGAAGTAGGAGTACGATGATAAAACCAGAGTCGACCCCGAAAGGAAATATGCCTCCCACACTAAAGGCCAAAAGGGCGACGGGACAATTAGGGCGAAAAAGGGGGGGGGGTGGCTAACTGCTGCCTACAGAGCGAATCCTCTGACAACGGTGATCGTCGGAGGAAGGTAGCCTGACGAGCCCATAACTTAACACATCTGCTCAGGAGCGCGATCAGAGAAGATGTCTCTAAGATTCCTCTCGATCAACCGCTACCCAGGTTCGACTACTCCTTCTGCAGAGGAGGAGCTGTTAGAAGGATCCTCGCCGATCTGTTTTCCAAAAATTGATTACCGAGAGAGCAGGGGTCTCACAAATGTGGGGATATACACAGATGAAGGTGGGAAGGGTTGAGCTGCAGAAAATCGTGAGGGAAACCGTATGAATACTGGTAAAACCGAAGAATCAGCGATCGTTCTGGCGAAGCTTCAGAGGGCGTGGAGGGTTCTGACCTGCCAAGATAAACCTGCCTTAGTAGACAGGGAGGAAGGCAGAACCCTAGTTCTTGGTATTCCAGAGCCCTCTCGGCACACTGTCATAATGGCTCTAGTGAGTAGTGGAATTAACATTTTCACAGATCAACCTGCATCATAGCAAAGATGCCTCGGTAATACTAACCAGGCACCTAGCTCTCATTTACTCAATGAGAACGGATTAGTGATCCGCCGATTTCGATATAAATATCGGTGAATCGGTATCGTATCGGCATATCGGCAAATTTTTCCAATAATGCGTATCGGCAAAATTTAGCTGATAAATATCGGCATATTTAAGATTAACTATTTTATTTATTTGTAAGTAAACCCATTTTGAAATTTTTTTCAAATTGTTTACAGGTGTTTCAAATAGCAGTATTTTTTCAGATTAAGCAGTCGCCTTCTTTTCAAAAAACGCCTTTCGTTTTATTGGAATCTCCAACGGCTTTGTAAGTTCTTTATCCAGTAATTGTGATGTGCTCTGCACTTTGTTTCGTCTTCTTGGTTGCACCACCGGTACAGGGGTGAGTCGCTTAGATTCACTATGTGAAGCAATTCTATAGCTTGAACCATGTGCCTCATGCTAATTATAATCAATGCGTTCAGCTATTGATTAACATACATGTTAATCAATGGTTCAGTGCATGTTTCAGTTGACTTCAGGTTAATGTTCCCTTTACACGTTTATCCTTAGATTTTTCCGAATTGAAAACAGCGTGACCAATTTGCTCTTTGTAATTTCGTTAATGAAGAAAACAAGGTGATAATATTAAAAATCGTATTGTTGAGGGAAAATCGTCTTTCTGGTAGACCTTGAAATTTATTTTCTCTGGTTGATACCCATATGTTACCATAATTCCGATAATTCTGGAATAGCCTTCGCATGCATAACTCCAGATAATAAATCTGAAGGATTGTCCGTAGGTTTTACATGAAATCAATTATTTAAACCTGTCAATGTTTAAATTTCGCCTACCATATTTGCAACAAAGGTTTTCCAAATAATAACAGGCTCTTTATCCAATCAAACGTTATTGTCTAGTCACACCAAAAATATTTTCTTCTGATCAAGCTTAAAGGGTCGCAAATCCTTTTTACAAGGTGTGGAATTAAAGTTGCTAAGCAAAGCTCTCTTCTAGTTAAAGATACTGGTTTCAATGGTACAACTCTAGATTTGACAGAAAGTAACTTAGATGTATAAAAGCATGTATAATTTGTTGATCATATTTAAATGTATTCACCGTAAGCTTATTCTGATGCATGGGAAAAATTATGAAGTTCTACAAAATCGGAATCAGGTGAACGAATGAATCTCGTTATTTTTAATTAATTCAAAATTATTATATTCTGTTTAAATGTCACCCACTGCATATATACAAACACAAGGGATCAAATATTTGATTCGTTATGGATAGATTTGATCGTTTAGTAATTGATCCCATTGAAATATCACTGATGAAGTATTGAATAGGGTTTATGCTTTAGCATTCCATAACACTCTTAAAGTATTATCATTTTCTTCAACTCCTAATTGAATAACAACAATTAAGTAGGGTAAACTGGTCCATAACGGAAATTCCATTCTGCCGACTACTGTGTCGTTGTGGTAGAGCTATATATTTGTTTAGATACTATGTTGATGATAACGCTTCAGTATTGTCCACAAATTTATTAATTTTTATGGTCTAATTAGAAATATTTGAAATTCAGGTGAGTGATCCGCTGAAAATTTTGTTTAGCATGTTCAGTTTGTTGTCTTATAAATCATAGAATTTACATTTTTAACAAGAATTTGTTATGGATAGCCCAGAGATCCATAACTTCAATGTTGCTCACTCCAATTTATGTTTAGTCCCACCACTTTGATGACGTAGTGTTCACTTTCAATTGAAGATTCAACAAATATAAACATATATAAAAGAATATTTTTAATCTCATATGTGATAACCTCATTCTCTTCAGGAATATTTCAACTTCTTTAGGTTTAATAATTATTTATATCAACATGTTTACCTGACGAACCAATATATAATTATTTATATTATATTGACTATTAATTTATATATATATATATATTACATTTTACATTATGTATGTATCTGGAATGTGTATTATTGGAAATAAATATTACCTACCTATCTATCAATTTCGGAATTCAGAAGTTTGAAAATTAGAACAGAAATAGAGGTAATGACTTGTAAGTATAATAAAACAAATAATTATTAACAAAAATTTAATTAGCACAGATAGATAATAACATTTCAGTGTAGGACGGTGCAGAAGCTTGAATATGCTTGCTTCAAAATCGTGTTTAACATGAAACAAATCTGACAAAATGCACACAATTATCCAAGCGGATTAGACTTGAAAGGAACATTGCTGGAATAGCATGAGAATGTGTCGGTCAAACATTAGCTTAAAACGTAATCATAAATTTCACTCATATGGAATGCATTATCAAAATTAGATGAATGAAAATACCAAGACCTTTAGGTGTTATATTTGGAGTATTTTTGAATTTTATAGAATTGTAAGTAGTTGTCAGATATTTTTGTCTGAACATTAAATTGTTATTAAGAGCACCGAATAAGTCACGTATATATAATACTTTGACAATTTGAGAAAAGTAGTGAACCTGAAACGACGTTTTCGTTTATTCACCCCGTTTGTGCATAAACAATAATATATAAAACTGAATCGTGAATTGATGCAAAAGAGACAAGAGAAATTTAATAAGCAGCACTCAATGGTTTTAGTGAATTCGACGCGTTATTTCAACAACGTGTAAAAGTGCGAAAGAAACCTATGTAGAAAAATCGGAAACTGCATGTTTTCAACTTTTGTGTGAAGGGGGAGTATTAAAACACATTCACTTCCACGTATCTGATAGTAGAATCTTCTCACTACGCCACCAATAAGAACGGATCCGCGGACACCGGTGTCCGCCATGGCTCCCCGATGAATATGGGTCTTTCATCAAACCACGCAAGGGCGGACAAAATTTTCATGATTCTCTAGCGGACACAAATTTGGAGGCGGAGATGCTTTGATTTTAACAAGAATGGCAAAGATTTTTTTAAATGTGTCCACCCTAGTCCCTACAGTATAACTTTTTTGAAAAACAACTGTGATAATAGCGGAAACAGTCCATACAATTCAAACTTAGTTTTTCATCAAGGAACCAGATTGTGTACGCGATTCTGAAACAGTAAAGTGGACAATTAATGATAAACATTCACAAAAATTGGTGTCCCCTAACATGTAATTATTATCAAACATGGTGGACACCGGTGCCCGCTTTGGCACGGTAAATCAACTGCTTAATGGACACCGGTGTCAGCCCTGGTAGTGAATGTATTAACTCAAAACAAATTTGTTTACGATTCAACATAACAAGTAGGTACATAATTTTTCATTAGAACGTTAGCACCGAAAATATTTTAATTTTATTTCAAATCCGCTAATTCGCTTGGACTATAAATAAATTTATATTGATCCACATTTATAATTTGAATATTAAAATTATATTAAATATGTGCAGCAGCATTCATTTCTCACAACTTGAAACTTGAAATAATTTAACAACCCCATCTAGAGAAAATCATTCATATTCAAAACATGAGAAGTATCTAACGTCTATAACAAAGAGGCATAAAAGGAATAGAAGATACAAACATTCCAAACGAATATTAGTAATGAAATTGAAAGGAACCATCAAATCTCTTGTTCTTCTAAAATTAGTTTGAATTAGCTGGCAGCCATAATTGCGTTAATAGAATAATTTCAAACGTTTTTTCATTTAATTCAATTTTACAAAGTGGATAGAGATCCTAATATTCATAATTATGGGTGGGGGTATTGCAGAATGTTGTTCTTTCTAAATGGGATGAAGATATGGAATTTCTTACTTCTATTCCGAACAATGTAAATTCTGTAATACATTTTTCACGAATTCACCCAAATGCATTCGAAGATAATTAAAACACATTAGAAAACTTTTTAATGAATTGCAGCAGAAATTAGCTTACTTCAATCATCACAGTTCTAACTTAAATTACAAACTTAAATGCTGAAGTGCCAAGCGAGTATCCAATCATATGTCTTTAAAATATTAATCTTGAGAGGAAACTGCATAATATTCCTATAAAACCTTTTCCAGATCTTTGGTAATTGATTCATTAACTTCAAATATATAAAAGTGTTGCTTACTCACTTATACCTTTTAATTATTTAACTAAGAAAAGAATATCAGATTAATCTTCAACTAAATTTCATTTGTATTTTTTTCTGGTATAAGAAATGCAGACAAGAATTGTTACTACCATCAGTACGTTCCGATAAAAATTTTGCATATAAATTTTCACTTATTAACATATACAAAACCTTCTGACATTATTCACAAACTAAGAAGTGTTTGTTTGTACAAGTACATACGTCATAGACGTATCAAGTAGATACTCAAGCTATTGAAAACTATATACAGGGGTCGGCATAAGTCAGGCAACAAATTTGCATTAAATAAGTCAGGCAAGAAATTTGCATTGAGAGAAAAAAATGCAGCGTCAAAATGAATTTATTCAAAGAAATTACAAAAAGGATTCGAAAAAGGGTTACTGTAAGTGTTCAAATTGATGCCCATCTTGATCAATGCATTTACTGCAACGTTTCTCAACGGAAAGGCAGGTCCGGCGAAGCACGTCAAGCTGTCCACGAAGATTTTCAAATTCTTCTTCAATTGCAGTTCGGAGGATGGGGAGGGTGCGTGGTCCTCATGCAAAAACGCGGTTCTTGAGAATGCCCCAGAGGAAGAAGTCACAGGGTGTCAGGTCACATGACCGTGCGGGCCACTCAACGATTCCTCGTCTGCTTATCCATTCTCCAAAATGAACATTAAGGTACTCCCGCACACATAACGCGTAGTGCGGCGAAGCTCCATCCTGCATGAAATGACGGATGTTCGCGAGTGTTGGATCGTTGTCCATTTGCCCACGTAAATCTTCGAGCATTTCCAGATAACTTTGACCCGTCACGTTACCCTCAAAAAAGTACGAGACCTCCCGCATGGATACCTGCCCACATACACACACCCCAGGCAGGTTTAATTCTTCTTCAATGAAGACGTCAGGATTCTGGCCGTTCCAGTACACGCAGTTATGCCGATTGACCGTACCGTTCAGCTTGAAGGTTGCTTCATCCGACCACAAAATGGAACGCTGGAACTGCGGATCATCCTGACTGCATCCGAGGTACCACTCGCAAAATTCCAATCTGCGATCGAAATCATCCTCGTGAAGTGCGTGGAGGAGACGCGGACGGTAAACTCGATAGTGCAAGCGTTTCAGCATTCGTCGTAAAGAACGTTCGGATATTTGAAGTTCTCCTGATAGCCGCACTGCAGATTGGTTCGGCAGCTCAACAAACGCCAGCGCCACTGTTTCCATATTTTCGTTAGTTGTTACAGATACCGGTCGTCCAGAACGCGGCGCGTCGGCAATAGAGCCCGTTTTTAAGAATTTCTGGTACATCTTCCACACTGTTGAACGATTTGGTAGCGGCGAGTTCGGAAATTGTTGTTGAAATTCGGTAAACATAGTTTCGTAATCCGCGTTCGTACGAAGATACGACGTAACAAAAAAACTCTTTCTTGAAGCGTGAACTTGTATCGGTTATTCATTCTGAAAACTCGTCTACTCGACGAGCACGTGTTATCATGACACCGACACAACTGTCTGAAGCACGAACATGCTTCGTTTCTATCTTTTTCGACAGCGTTGCCCAAACTTATGAGCGTTGCCGGACTTATGCCGATTTTTCGAGAGCGTTGCCTGATTTATGCCGACTCCTGTATATTGATATATCAAGTACATCATTTCTTAATGCGTAATTCAATTATCAAGTCTGTGTACTGATATAAGGGGAGTACTAAATTGAACTTGGTTAGTAATAACTATCATTTTCCTTTGATTGTAATTATTTCAGAAATTATTTTGAACACAAAACTTGTCTATATTAATCAGTTCATCATTACAAAATGATAGTTCCGGACAGCTGTTTCGCTCTCTCGAGCTTATCAGAGGAACGAGAAAGTGAAATGTTACTGAACGATCATTCTCTCTTGCATTCTGTTAGTCAGGTTATTTATAACTTCCGCAGAATCATCGTTCAGTAACATTGCAAACTTTCTACTTCCACTGATGAGCTTGGGAGAGCGAAACAGCTGACCGGAACTATTAGTTTGTGATGTTACTGATCGATCTATACTAGAAATACTCCATATATGAATGTAATAGTTCATAGATGAATTTATAAGCGTATCAATAATATGGAATGTATGTAATGATCAAATGTTCAACAATCTAGGGGTGATGGTAAATATGATATTCAGCTGTTTACGATCTTATTATTCTGACAACTCATGTTCTGCTTCAATATTCTTTTTTGAAGTTTAGATTTTCAAGATTATCGAAACTATGTTGCGCATAGTCACCACATATTATGCTAAGAGAGTTTTACCGCATTTGATGGTGTCCTCATATTATGTTAAACTGGAACCTGTATTTGGACATAAATACTATTTGTATTTATACATGACAATAAATGAACAATACAATAGAAAAACATTTTTTCGCTTTCAAGTCGTCAATTAATTGATGCTCTAATTAGGCTTATTTTGGAAATTATCTCTCAGAATCCTAAAACCACACCTATAGAGATAGAAATTTATTTTTGTCTAGTATAGAATATTGTGATCTATCTTAAATATAAAGGTTTCCATATTTGTAAAGGCTCAAGCATAAAACTTAGGTACGTGCTGCTTTACAAGATCGTCGCAGCTACCAAAAAAAATAACCACTGTGCTACTGGGCTGCAAGTTATCAACCTTGAGCTTTCGAGATAACACTCATCAAACAGGTTTATAATATTTATGTTACCATGTTATTCATATTTTAAACTGCAAATATCACATTTGAATATTGACTGTTCTGTGCTTGAATATTGATATGACTTCCAAGCTGTATATACCTATTTGCTGACTCGAATATGATTGAATCAAATTATGACAGTTAGAATCGGTATTGAAAATAAATACAGATTATATCATTACTAGAAAGAGTATACTCTGTTCGCTAGCAAGATAAAATTACAAAATAATATTTTCCAAACATATCCCCAAAATCAAAGAGTGATCATCAAAAAATAAATCATTGGTTGTAAATAAATAGTACACATTTTGATGACATATTTTTCCTCCTGTCACTGCCAACTTTCTTAGGACTGCCAAGCTGCGAACGTGGATACCCATGTTTTCATCCATTCGCCACATGATGGTGGTTTCAGTGTACTCATAAATGTATCCAGAGAGAATACAATGGTACCTACTGTAAGCTTAATATCCATAGATGAGACTGTGGTAATTCCATACATTGAGCTAGAGTTTTTACTGAGAAAATTGTCTTTTTCTTGTTGATCATTACTATGGAATGAAGTGTAAATGGGAAGCTATAGTTAAAAGAATAAATGTTAACTGTTCGAGTATTAGAAAATGAACAGTTTAGAACATCTGCTCGTATTTGAATCATTGAATCAGTGGAACAAATTTGTTCCTATTGGATAATAGAGAATCTCGGTTGAACTCAGATATAGTTGCAAAAGTTTCCCCCTCTGGAGTAATGATGAAACCACGAAATGTTGAACGTCCTAGTTAGATAAGTTCATATCAAAATGGTTTCAGTATGCCAAGCAAAATTGCAGAATATTTAAAACTCACGACAGCTGTTGTATCAAATATTCCATCTCGGAGAACCTCTCCGACAATACCCTAGAGATGTATTCAGGAGGAGTTTGATAACACGCTACATAACGACTATTGTCCAGGAAAAAGGGACTGTTATATAGAAAAAAGTTTGAAAGTTCCCCATCGATTTCATTGTTGCGGAGGAGTTACGCGAGGTCAAAGGTCGTACAAAATAATTTTTCGAATTATCTCCAGAACGGCCACCATTATTAAAAGAGAGCTAATTTTTAGCTGAGGCGATTTGCCATAAAAACTTGTTTAGAAGTTTTTCATCAGGGGCAATTATTTACGAGATATAGCGTTTCAATAAGAAACAAGAACGTAGAGGAATTATTGTTCAATGGTACATTTATGGGTTTTTCTTTATTTATTATTGAATACATTTTCGATGATTAGAATATCAGCATCATTTTTGCTTGCTTCACGATATTAGCGCTTTGAATCTTCCAGACAACATGGAAATGAATCGACTTTTGTTGATTTTATTACTAAGAAATTGTTATTGACTCGATGCCTCAAAGAGAATATCAGCTTATGAAAAAACTAGCACAACAACAACGCTGCCCTGAAGCTTTGATTTTTTTTTCATGATCATTATTACCGCCGAATACAATTATAACATCTATATTTTTTCAATACAAGTCGCCTTTCAGAGATATTTGCGAAAAACAATTTTTTGCGACTTTTGACTACGGCAATCAAATAAATGGAGAATTTTCACACATTATTGGGGCTATAATACTAAGTGCATGCAAAACATCAGGCTATTACACATTTTTTCCAACTCAGCCCTTTTTTTCGCCTATTTTTCCTGGAGTACTAGTGGAACGTTAGTGAGCAACCGTCTTTTGTAATTTCTTATGCCCAGTCGATAGCAAATACAAACCTAGAATATAGTCCTTATCTATCAGCTTTTGGTTACCAGTCAGTGTTCGAATGTTTCTATGAAGAACAATTTAGAAAAGAAGCAATCTTCTTCGCTGCCTTCTATAGATAAAATACATTATTTTCCAAAAAACAATTTGCTCCAATTCTGAAGATTATCTAGATTTTTTTGAGGTATGTAAAAGTGTGACTGCATTTTTGACTAGGGCATGAGAGGTAGAGAGATGTGGTTTGTCACTTTGATATTTGCTTCTCTTGGTTGGCTCTAGTTCAGTAGGCAGGTTTTTCAATTCGAAGTGAACGAAGCATTGTGTGCACTAAAATTAAGTTTCTCTGTATTCTCAATGCCTTGATGTAATTGAACTAAGAGCTTGGAAAGATGGAATAAAGACGTTACTGTTATGAAAAACGCTGAAACACGTAAATTTAAAAAGAAAGGCCAGAAAATATTGAACACTTCAAAAAGTGATAAAGAATGGATATCAATAATTTACCAGCCGAACGTGTTGGTCGTACGCTTGATAGTTTTTACCGCAAAGTTGGTTCATGTGAAGTAGAAGGTGGAGGCATTTAGGTATTTGTTACATCAAGTCAAATCTGGTGCGTGCTATTTATCTTCCAATAATAATAATTATTAATAATTTTAATTAAAATTGTATGAATTCATTTGTTCTTAAAAAAATTACTTGGGTTTGGTTTAATGCAAAGCCCTACTTTGTTGGTGCCATGAGGTTCAATTATTGAAGACCTTGTCATAGAGCTTCCAAAACTTAGGCTGCCCTTAAATTTCAATTTACGTGCTTCAGCGTTTTCCTGATGAAGATAAAAATCTAAATATTATGCGAGACTATTGAATAATTGTGTATAAAGGAATGTCTGCGCAAATTGAGATACAGGTGGGAATGTTTGTTTGCTTAATAATGACTAGGCTTATGTGCGTTTGAAGCTTCGTAACTATTATCAGATAAACTTGGCAAATGTTTTGTAGTATAACGATTGATTCGCCACGCTGTTGATTTAGTTGGGCTGTCTGGGATCGTAAAATAAACTATCACAATAACGATGATATTAGTAGTAACATCAACCTAAAACACGACTGAAGAAATACGGATAGAACGACCTCCTCTGTGGTCTTGTCAGTTGTCTCTGCCTATTTGGTCTAGCCTGTGTTATAGGCTCATCAACATCCAAAGATTCTGTTGCATCTGTTTCGGAAGGGTCTGATGTTTCCGATTCTAATTCTTGCTCGGGGCTAGCGGTGTTTGTTTCAATTTCACCAATTAGTGATTTCGGTAAATATTTTTTCTTCAGCATTTGTGACGAATAATCGCCAGCAATACCGTTGTTTTTATCCATAAATATCTCACTTTCGTTATTTTCGGTCACATTTTGGTTCAAAACTTCTAGTTTTGGGTCGATTAATAATTTAGGTAGTTCGGTCGTTTTCGTGAAGTTCTGACTCATTTCCAATTTAGTAGTTGTAATTATATCTGCTTTATGGTTATCTGTATTGTGAATATTGGTTCGTTTAGTTGTTACGAAGAAAGTAGCACGCGTTACATTTTTATTTTCTTCCTCGTGTAATTTGATTAGCACATGTTGATGGTCGCCAAGAAATTTCGTATTACCTGAAAGGTTCTTGTTGCCAAAATTATCTGCATAGTCGTTCTCGTTCGTTAAATCGTTCCCCTCAATTACCGGTAATTCTTTTCGGTACGTTCTATTTAGTTTCACTAGCGAACCGCCCACTAGTGGAAACATTTCAACTTCCTTAGTGAGGCTCTTATCGATTTCTTTATTTTGCAAATCTCTCACGTCTTTTTGTTTAAGCGTATTTTTATCGGTTGGATAATTCGCTATTTTCGGGTCCAACTTCTTGTAGAATAGTGTCTTTGAAATTTTGTCGACTTTCTTTGGAGACTTGTTTGTTACTTGAATGGCATCTGAAGGTGGTTCTTTGTAATATACAACTGTTGTGTATAGATTTTCATGCTGAATGGGCATTGTAGCAGATATTGTTGAAACTTTTACAGTGGCCGTACTTTCGTTGCTTGATCTGGATATAATATCCTTTGAAAGTTTCACGTCTTCTGCTCCTGTCTCATTCAACTCAATAATATCAAACATTGTACCTGGAAATAAAAATTCGTTTTATGTATAAGTTGCAGAATACAAGTTTCAACTTATTATGTACTTTTGTTATGATAACCCAAATGTTATATCCAAATTGAGATTTGAAATTTTCTAGAATTATTTCTAGACAACACAATTCAGATGTAGCATTTAAAGTCAAGCACAGTTAATATTTCATTACGTAACGCATGAACAAGAAAAAACTAATAATGTAAAAAAATTATGGACATTAGTTGGATTAACAATTATCTAATAATGGAAAAATGTGCATTTCACCGATATGCTTGAACTGTATTTCAAAAGTAACAGAAATAGTGCCGAAGCACGTCGAAGGTATGCCGCAAGCTATCTCAACAGGAAACCCCATCAAGATGGAAGTTTATAAGGGTTCTTAAGAGGTTTTTGGAAGAACCGGATCAGTTATTATGCATGGTAGCATGGTAGAACGGAACGTCAATTCAATTTGAAATCTGAATTCAATGTTCTTCACAAGATCCCGAATTCAAAAATAAAATATTGTATTCGGATGAATGTACTTTCGGAAACAATTGCCTATTAAATAGAAACCATCGGTCAAGAAATAATCCACATATCATAAGCGACCGAAACTTCCAGGAGTTTTAAAGGACCAAATTATTGGACCAGTCTTATTGAACCAAAATTTGACCATTTACTGATATAATCGACTGTTAGGAGAAGATCTTGAACTTTGTTTGAAAGATCTGTCAGTTAATGGGTATACAAATATTATATTTCATCAAGATAGTGCGCCACCCCAGAATGCTCGAATCAATACCGATTATTTGAAAGTTCGGTTTGAAGAATTACATTCCAAGAGAAACAATTCTCAAAGTGACCAATAAAGTATTCAAAAGATGTGCAGCCTGCATTGAACAAAATGGTTCGCAATTTGACCCATATTTAATTAATATTAAGTTAACTTGTGATGGGATGGGCGTGTAAAGAGGAACTGGAAACGGGTTAACGTAAATTGAGTCCGGCATCTATTAATTCCCTTCCTATGTAGGTAAGCTAACCTTACCTACTAACCTAACTTTGTTGATATAGAATGCAAATATTGTGATCGGGCTAATCTTAAAACTCATTTATAAGAATATTTCGAGAATTGGGATTATTATTTTTTCACGATTGAATCAAAGTAGCGTAAGCAGGGGAAAACTCCTAAAAATTAATTTACTCTGAGTAAACCAGGTATACTTGACACATGAGAGTACATCTCGAATCATTCAGTAGCGTGTAGTTCCGTCCTTACGGGCATTTCAAAACCTAAAATTATAAATCCCTGACAGGAACAGACTATACATAGACATTCTGGATTCAACAATTAGAAGTTTTATTCTGATTTAAATAATGAAATTCCTTGCCGGCGACATGAAGTCGCCACCCGATACCTTTTACAAGTTGTACGTGATTTTTAAGAATTAGAGCCTTCGAGGTGCTATTCCGCGGACCTTGCACTTTCTACGAAGACGGAGTTAATCACTTAGTCAGCAGGGTTTGGAGAAATCATTTTTTGTGGTCACTCACTGCCCCTCGATGTGGGAAAACAGGCAACTCTAAATACAGATTTGTGTATTAGTGCAAAGAGCAACGGGATACAACCAACTTCATTGGTCCGTTTGAATTTTATGTTAGCGTGTAGGGAAGCCAATTTCGGGGGGAGCCGAAGTATAAAAATGAAAACTCTTAGGAAAAAGGGCAGCTCCTTTGTCGTGCCTTGTTGGGTAAGCCTAGTTCCTTGTACATATAGCTGAGTCTCTCTCAAAACCAGATCCATTAATTCTTTTAATCGATATTTTTAACTTAGTCATTTGATTGTTTTTTTTTGTGTATTGCAAATTACAAGATTTCTATTGTTTTAACTATATTTTCCTTTTGTTTATTACTCAAAGTAATTTAATTCATTCGAATCAATTTTTATCATTCTTAAAGTTCATTTTCATTCGCCTAAAATTCTAAGTATCAGTTTCAAGAGAACTTGCTTTTTACTTTAAAAATCATTTTCTATTTAGTGAATATTGTTGGTAACTAGAATCTAAAATAACCTGTAAAAGAAATTGTGGATAACGTCATTGGTAACTCGATAATAGAAATCTAAAGTAATTTGATATTTTGGAGGAGAATTTGTTCCCTTTAACGATTTGACAATTTGATCTGGGTGCGAGAGAGAACTAGCTCCGGGGTGTAATTTATAACTTAACAAAAAGACGCCGCGTAATACATTTTTGTGGAGGCCGTGCGTGAAGTGTAAGCTCAAGTGTCCAAAGTTTACCCTGTGGATTAAGGATTAAATACTGAGTCAGGGTAAGTCTTTAGAGAAAGCTGTTTAGTCTGTGTTCAAGCCAAAAATTCTGAGGTCATCACCCCCCCCCCTTTCTCGTTTTTGTGTTGGTATATAGAGGACTGTAACCATTAATAGAGTATTTTGAGGTAATAGAAGTATATTGATCCATCTGCCGAATTTCTCATATTTGGTAGTACATATATGAGACCTACTTAAGATAGGTATAGTTGAAATTAGGATTATCGTAGGTGTAAAGTCAAATACCTAATTATTTGTGGGACTATTGGGAAGGATCATTATTTAAAAGTTGTAATAAGGGTATTTTATTTAGAATTTGAAGGTTTCTTAAAAACCCCTACTGAGACTGCCATCAGCGGCGAATTTAAGAGAAAGTGTTAAGAGTTCATCTTGAAAACTAGGGTTTCATTATATTGTTTAATTTGTTGAATCAATTTAATAGATCGATATATACAAAGCGAACCAGGTAGTTGTCAAAAAGGCATCAGAGCTGTTTGTTAGAGAATCACCCTTCTGGAATCTCAACCTTACTATCAGTGGCCCCTCTGGTCCATTTCATAACCTTAGTTACTCCATCAGAGTGGTATATTCAATTCAAAAGTAAGGTTAGCCTGCAAAGAAACAACTCTCTGGCTACGTTATATCAGGCGAATCAATAATTCACTGATTGATCATACTTGATAAAGTTTTATCAATTTATTATATATATTTTATTTAAACCATTCAGAAACTTGCATCAAATTAATTTCGATTAATTTAAATTTTTATTTTTGTTTCTTGTTGACCATTCGTCATATTTTCCTCTTTATGTATATATGAATGGGACTTAGTGTCTATACTTGTTAATTATTATTATTGTTTTTGTAAACGAATACTTTTTCCCAATATACAACTTATATTGTTCTCATTGTTCTTCATTGATACACCATCCCTTAAATAACGTTATAGTGGAATAGAATAATCCTGTCGTGATTGTCATTCCGAACATCTTCAGCAACGTGAAGCTGTCATACTAGCCTAGTATATAATCGGCCAGGAAAGGCCCCGCTACTAAACTATTTTATACCAAGTGCTACTGGAGAAGGAACTCCTTCGAGTTTAGTTTCGTTCCCTGAACTATTCTCTAAAACATCTCAAAAGGGAACTGGTGGCAGCTAAATATAATCCATTCTACCAACGACAGGGCACTCCTTGTAGTGCAACCCTGCAATTTTCACCCTCCGCAACCCTCGAGTTGCATAGTAAGGGTAGCTATTCTAGCATAGTTACAACAAGGTTTCCACTCTCCGTAGCAGCATATGATCCCATAAGGCTTTGACCTGAGGGAACAGTAAACAAACATAACCTAGTAATATCTTGAGCTGGACTTGGTATACCTGGCTTGTGTGCAATAACATTATAAATAAGTTTATTCAATTGCTCGCAAATACCAGCTTTCCAGACTATTACATTTGGTGTCGCAGCGGTGATATCTTAGGTTTTTTTAAGCCTAAATAACAAGGTGATAATCCACGTCTTCGAAAAATTTAGTAGTGACAGTTTCGGAAGTAACAAAACATTTCATTGTTTTGTTTTAAAGTGAGGTTATAACGCAAGGGAAATAACAGTGGTGTTGAGAACATAGAACAGTAAGGTTATTAATTGGGTAGTAGTTCAATAACCCCAGTAAATAGTAGGTCAGATCATTTAAAGCATATATACACTGAGCGCCGTTGAAATCAGGCATAGCAATTGAAAGTTGGGAAAGTATTTATTTCCAATTAGGAAGTTTTTGATTATCGTTAATAGCAACCAGGCAAAAACAACTTTTCATTTAGGGAACCGGATAAGGTTTCCGTATACCTTTTATGAGAACGGATTCTTATCGGAAGGGGGTGTGACCATCAGAATAGATAGTAAGTAGGTGCTTTAAATTTAATAGCTTGAATTAGTGCTTACAGCATTGTAGGAGCTCGCAGACTAGGGCCAAGAGAAAGTGTACGTTATTTTTTTTTGTGTAACTAGGTCAAGGAACAGTGAACCAGCAAGGGAAGGAGCCGGGTGAATTGAATCAAAAGGTGTCTCTCGTGTATAGGCACTAATTACGTGCTCGAGCAGAAAGATTTTGATTCTGGGAGTTCTGCGTTTTGATTTAAAATTTTTTTTTTATTTATTCTTTTTTGTTTTTTTTCCAAATTTGTTTTGTATTGCAGGGTCAACCTAAACAGATTGAATTTTTTTTTAGGTAACAAATTAAGTCAAATTTTTTTTAAAATTTTTAACTTTCCACGCAGACTGAATTCACCAGTTATATTTTATTTTTGAATTTCTTTTATTATTATTAAGGAAGTAGCCGAAAGCTAACGAGAGGTCAAATATTTCTTTTTTTGGGGTAGTGTCTAGTAGGTACACAGTTGGTTTTCCGGTAGCGGAACCATGCCGAGTTGAAGTCAAAGATAGGTGCTTTAGTTCTGCTTGATGATGTTTTCGCTTCACAGGAATTATTATTATTTTTGTTTTGTTTTGTTGTATATTGAACTGAACTAACGATTCAGGCGAAAACATCGGAACCAGCTGTTCTAGGACCAGGAGAATAATTGTGTTATTGCAGTTGTTTAAGTAATTTTTTTGTTTTTGCTAGTATAGTTACAGCCAGGGCTGGAGTACGAGTTTTGTGTTAAAAACATTCGCGTATAGTATCCAGTAGGTAGAATCGAAGTAAAGCATATCTAAGAAACAGGGCATGTTAGGAAACACTGATATAGCAAAAGGTTGTCATCTATAGTAGATTTTGAAATTTTATGTTTATATGTTCATGTTTTATTACTGCTTTTGAACTGGAACTGGTTTTAATTTAAACGGACTGTACCCATTATTTTCAATTCAAAACCCATGTTCAGGGTGGGGACGAGCGAGCGTTCGGCTGAGGTATTAAGGGAGATATGGGCACAGCAGACACGAGGGAAGTGTATGTGCATGGAGTTGTGAGTACACTGTGTTTAGTGAGGGATATGGAATTGTTATCCCGGTGTACGGATTTAGAGTGGATAATCCCTGGGATGGAAGGGATACTCTATGGAACACTCCAAAGATTTGGAAGGTCGATGACCAGGAAGAGCAAGCACCCCGACGATAGTCCAGGCTTGATCTCTTCCTCGCATAGTATTCGCAAGCTGGCCCGTAGGGAAGTAATTTGCGTAACGCTATCCATCTAGGGGGGTAGTTCGCAGGAACCTGCCGCAGCAGCGCGAAGCAGAGGTTAGAGCCGTTATAACGCACCAAGCTCTCCCCTGCTTAGATAATTGATGAAGTCACGTGGGTTCCCTTTAAATTGAAAATACAGGATTCAAGTAGATTCAGGTCTGGCGGTTTGGCGCGCCATGAGATTAAATTAGGTCAATGAGCTTACAGGCTGATGAAATTAAGATGGCGTGTGCCGCTATTATTATTAATATATTTTTTTTTTGGGTTTATGTTATTAGAATCTAAATTAAAGCAGAAATTCATGATTCAATGTTGGAAAGGTCAGTGCCAGTAGGAAAGGTCCGAGGAATTTGAACGGACTTTTGTTTTTTGTGTATTGCAATCAATGGATTGGCCTTGTGTTCACCTACTAGAGTTAAATTGAAATGAAATCATGGGATCTCGAATAATATTGAGATATTAGTAAACCTTTACTCGCCTATTATACAGTGGGCAACCAGTCTATGAATTTCAAATGTACGAGCTATACAAGTCTAGTTTTGTTATATCGGCTAATTAGTTGAGGGCTTACTGAATAACAAATGCTTAAGCTCACTGAATTTGATTGAAATTAATAGTAAAATATTACGCACGACATTATCTATATTAACTCAACCCCCGAACCATTCCCGGGCAACTGATAGTAGAATTGGATGGTAGCCGAATCCATGGCTGAGGGGTAAGATTCCCCCAAAAAGGAGCGACTGGGCCAATGGGCGTATGCTGTCTCTAGTTAAAATAGGGACCGGATATTCCTATTGACCAGGTTGGAAGGGTAGTTGTACCCCGTAGTGGGAATGAGGTCACTGTATTGGACTGTCTCAAATCCTGATAGAGATGGAAAGGTAGCTTAGGGAAATTTATATTTCTGCACCGGAGTGGTCCAGTACAATGATTCCTCATTCCAGTGTGTGGATGGTGTGCGAATGTAGGTGTTAGAGGTATTCGCGCACTTCATCGAGATGCCAGGAGGAGCATCGAGTGCTAAGGACATTGGGTATGACGCGGGGCAATGTGTAGACCTTATCTGGTAATGAAGAAGCAAGGATTGGCTCCGACTGGCCGAAGCATATCGATATCGATATGTCCCATACTTCGAACAACGCGAATCCTGGCGACAGCCGGCCGTTGTGGAAGATCTCTACCCAGCATCTCAAAACTGGTTGTAGAGCATAATCTTCAGGGAGGTATTGGGCTGAATCGTAATATGCGTCCGTCGGAGATGTCCCATACTTCGAACAACGCGAATCCTGGCGACAGCCGGTCGTTGTGGAAGATCTCTACCCAGCATCTCAAAACTGGTTGTAGAGCATAAATCTTCAAGGAGGTATTGGGCTGAATCGTAATATGCGTCCGATGCTGTGGAGAAAGGTCCGCAATACCCGAGGTCAGTAAAGGTCATACTCAAGAGGGCTGTCAGCACAAGAAGGTCCAGTAAGGACAGAGGAAAACCGGACATTGTTAGGCCAGGGAGGCCAGAAAAGTTTCTGTTTATGGAGAAAGTCCAGGTTGGACTAAGGGGGCCAGTTGTGCCACTGGAGAAGGACGGGAAACAAGTCCGGAGTTTTGGAAGTGAGTTTTGGGTCCAGGATGGACAGGAAGGCCAGGTAGGCCAATTGTGAGTCTGGCAGGTAGGGTTCGCCAGTAGGGGTAGTCGACCAGGAATTTGGGGTCGATACCAAAATGTGAAGTACCCCGCGCAGGTACAGGAGTTTGTATGTTTTGGAAAGACCCATGAGTAATTTGGGCAGATAGGCCGCCTGCAGAGCAGCGGGACGCGTAGTCGTCCATGAGGCCAGGAAATTGGGTCGAGAAAGTGCGCGGGGCGGGTGACAAGACACCGCCTAGAGTATGAATGAGTTGAATAGGTGTGGGTAACATGGCATAACATCGGTAAATTGAGGAAGTGGGAACCGGGAATCGACTCAGATAATTTACGGGGTAGATTATCTTAAGAGGTGCTTCATTTTCAAGACTCCTCTACCAAAGATGTATATAGCCACCCTCACCCTAGATCGAGTGACGTCATAGCGGAATCAAGTAGCTTATATGCAGTGTCAAGTTAGTTCTCTTTCGTGAGTCTTGGCCTTGGTTCCCTATGAACAAAGTAGAGTCAGTAAATTCGGAACCTCTGACTCTTCAAGTCACCGCGTTCCGTTTAAATTTTTTTTGTCTTGTTGAAAATAAGAGCAGCTTTCACTATGAGCTAGAAACCTCTGGAAAGGGGGAGTAACCCTTCCAGCCTCCGTGGCTGCAGCACCCTGTGAACGGGACCACTGCGCCGGAGGGTAGGGGCTCTTAATTGAGGGACAGTTGGATCCTCCCCATGTATTTCGGAGATAACGTGACCCTAGGGAGAGAGAAAGGGAATTGAGTAAATCCTAGGGGAATGGAAAGTAATTCATAGACCTTTAAGATGGTCGGGAAACGTGTAGAGATAATACGACTTTTTTTTTGTGTTATTCGTATTCCTTGGGTTGTTTGATACCCAATTTCATGTTATCACTGATAAGGGGATAGAGTTTGGAAGTTAAGGGGTATGTCACGATAAGGGGCCTGATTCTAAATTTTTTTTGTTTTGTTTTTGTGTTCTCCTCCCCTTTTCTCGGGATCTGTTTCAGAGTGCCAAGGATGTACCCCGTCCTGGTGACGACACTACTGAGGTAATGGTAATGGGTCGATCGTGTACGACTGTGAAGAGGACCCGGTAAACGGAACGATGGTTTCACTGAAGACAAGTTATAATAAAGGGATTACGGACAAAGATACGCACGCGCCTGTCTGGTAGAGGTTACAAGGACCATCTCGCATTGCGGCATGCACAGTCACTCTTCGGTAGTAGCAAATGGATGATCAAGCTACTCATTTAAACTAGGAGCGGAAAAATGTAACGAAGCTCAATCGTTTCAATCCTTACAAAATCATGGCACCGTTGACCCACATCATCCAAAAATGTAGCTGTTCAAATGGAATGTAATAGCCTTATGCCACCATTGTACCAAGTCGAGGGAACCTGGATCGGCCTCTCCCCACTACCACTGACGAGTCTCATACCTCTGACCATTGAGATTGAAGCAGAGGACCAGTTGAAGTTCCAACCGATCAAGCTGATTAGCGCAGGGGGTCTTTACACATCCGAGGACCTGAGGAAAAGCCAACGGAACCTGATCTCCGGTATGGAAAGAGATGCAGTCCAAACGATGATAGCGCGACGGGTTTCCGGTATGGAGTCTCTGGACCAAGGATACAACACTCTCAAACTATTCAGCAAGGAAGAAGTTACCAGTCTCGTCAGGTCCACCATCCGACAGATATGGGGTTGGTTCGAAAGCATAGGGACCATCATGAACGGGCTGTTGGGCCTCTACTGTATATTCCGATTGGTGAAGTTCGTTGGATGGAGCCTGTACCAGCTATTCGGATGGGGTCTACATCTATTTGCATGTCTATGGAACACCCTCACCGCCTTCCTAGTCAACCGACATCACTCCCATGGAAGTCCAGGGGATGCAGTTCCATCCGCTCCGTCAACCGATGTCGCCGCCAGGGAACCAGAAGCAGCCGCAGATTCCACCACCACCGATTCCACCGCCGCCCATGCGATATATCCAACCCTCCACTGGACAGAACGCGAGGGAAGACGATCAGCAGCCGGTTCGTTGTACGGCAGGTCCATGTCCAGTCTCCAAGAGCGTCCTGGTATGTGAAACCATCGAGTGACAGTGCGGGTTAGTGCGTAAAAGTCAATCCGAAAAAGTGTTGTGACAATATGGAAACAGAAGTAGACTTTCATTGTTTAGCTCGTAAGGATTGTATTGTTGCAGTCATGTGGTAAAACCACGTGAATATGCTGAATAGAATTTAGGTTATTGGGAAGTCCAATCGGACTGATGATCATATATATGAGCGTGAAGGTGGGTCTAGTGCCCCTAGATTCCCCCGCTGGTCAGAAGTAGGTAGATGGATCAAAATACACATAAAATACCGATTGTAGAAAGGAGCTTGGTTCCTTCCGAACCCCGCTCTTTCTTTAAGGTGAGGGTGATGTAATAATCCTGGGGATTATTATTTTTTCACGATTGAATCAAAGTAGCGTAAGCAGGGGAAAACTCCTGAAAATTAATTTACTCTAAGTAAACCAGGTATACTTGACACATGAGAGTACATCTCGAATCATTCAGTAGCGTGTAGTTCCGTCCTTACGGGCATTTCAAAACCTACAATTCTAAATCCCTGACAGGAACAGACTATACATAGACATTCTGGATTCAACAATTAGAAGTTTTATTCTGATTTAAATAATGAAATTCCTTGCCGGCGACATGAAGTCGCCACCCGATATCTTTTACAAGTTGTACGTGATTTTTAAGAATGAGAGCCTTCGAGGTGCTATTCCGCGGACCTTGCACTTTCTACGAAGACGGAGTTAATCACTTAGTCAGCAGGGTTTGGAGAAATCATTTTTTGTGGTCACTCACTGCCCCTCGATGTGGGAAAACAGGCAACTCTAAATACAGATTTGTGTATTAGTGCAAAGTGCAACGGGATACAACCAAAAGCCAATTTCGGGGGGAGCCGAAGTATAAAAATGAAAACTCTTAGGAAAAAGGGCAGCTCCTTTGTCGTGCCTTGTTGGGTAAGCCTAGTTCCTTGTACATATAGCTGAGTCTCTCTCAAAACCAGATCCATTAATTCTTTTAATCGATATTTTTAACTTAGTCATTTGATTGTTTTTTTTGTGTATTGCAAATTACAAGATTTCTATTGTTTTAACTATATTTTCCTTTTGTTTATTACTCAAAATAATTTAATTCATTCGAATCAATTTTTATCATTCTTAAAGTTCATTTTCATTCGCCTAAAATCATTCTAAGTATCAGTTTCAAGAAAACTTGCTTTTTACTTTAAAAATCATTTTCTATTTAGTGAATATTGTTGGTAACTAGAATCTAAAATAACCTGTAAAAGAAATTGTGGATAACTTCATTGGTAACTCGATAATAGAAATCTAAAGTAATTTGATATTTTGGAGGAGAATTTGTTCCCTTTAACGATTTGACAATTTGATCTGGGTGCGAGAGAGAACTAGCTCCGGGGTGTAATTTATAACTTAACAAAAAGACGCCGCGTAATACATTTTTGTGGAGGCCGTGCGTGAAGTGTAAGCTCCAGTGTCCAAAGTTTACCCTGTGGATTAAGGATTAAATACTGAGTCAGGGTAAGTCTTTAGAGAAAGCTGTTTAGTCTGTGTTCAAGCCAAAAATTCTGAGGTCATCACCCCCCCCCCTTTCTCGTTTTTGTGTTGGTATATAGAGGACTGTAACCATTAATAGAGTATTTTGAGGTAATAGAAGTATATTGATCCATCTGCCGAATTTCTCATATTTGGTAGTACATATATGAGACCTACTCAAGATAGGTATAGTTGAAATTAGGGTTATCGTAGGTGTAAAGTCAAATACCTAATTATTTGTGGGACTATTGGGAAGGATCATTATTTAAAAGTTGTAATAAGGGTATTTTATTTAGAATTTGAAGGTTTCTTAAAAACCCCTACTGAGACAGCCATCAGCGGCGAATTTAAGAGAAAGTGTTAAGAGTTCATCTTGAAAACTAGGGTTTCATTATATTGTTTAATTTGTTGAATCAATTTAATAGATCGATATATACAAAGCGAACCAGGTAGTTGTCAAAAAGGCATCAGAGCTGTTTGTTAGAGAATCACCCTTCTGGAATCTCAACCTTACTATCAGTGGCCCCTCTGGTCCATTTCATAACCTTAGTTACTCCATCAGAGTGGTATATTCAATTCAAAAGTAAGGTTAGCCTGCAAAGAAACAACTCTCTGGCTACGTTATATCAGGCGAATCAATAATTCACTGATTGATCATACTTCATAAAGTTTTATCAATTTATTATATATGTTTTTATTTAAACCATTCAGAAACTTGCATCAAATTAATTTCGATTAATTTGAATTTTTATTTTTGTTTCTTGTTGACCATTCGTCATATTTTCCTCTTTATGTATATATGAATGGGACTTAGTGTCTATACTTGTTAATTATTATTATTGTTTTTGTAAACGAATACTTTTTCCCAATATACAACTTATACTGTTCTCATTGTTCTTCATTGATACACCATCCCTTAAATAACGTTATAGTGGAATAGAATAATCCTGTCGTGATTGTCATTCCGAACATCTTCAGCAACGTGAAGCTGTCATACTAGCCTAGTATATAATCGGCCAGGAAAGGCCCCGCTACTAAACTATTTTATACCAAGTGCTACTGGAGAGGAACTCCTTCGAGCTTAGTTTCGTTCCCTGAACTATTCTCTAAAACATCTCAAAAGGGAACTGGTGGCAGCTGAATATAATCCATTCTACCAACGACAGGGCACTCCTTGTAGGGCAACCCTGCAATTTTCACCCTCCGCAACCCTCGAGTTGCATAGTAAGGGTAGCTATTCTAGCATAGTTACAACAAGGTTTCCACTCTCCGTAGCAGCATATGATCCCATAAGGCTTTGACCTGAGGGAACAGTAAACAAACATAACCTAGTAATATCTTGAGCTGGACTTGGTATACCTGGCTTGTGTGCCATAACATTATAAATAAGTTTATTCAATTGCTCCCAAATACCAGCTTTCCAGACTATTACATTACGTTGCTAGATCTCGAGATACAGCCTCCGCAAATTGTTAATTTTTTGACTGGAGGCTAACCCTTTTCAAGTTGCGGTTACTTGAAAAGCATACCATTCTTATATACTTCCACCATGTGCCATCATTTTTATCTTGTCCGTTTATCAGGCTGTCCTGTTAAAATTGGACTGAAAATGGACTGCAAGTTAACCCTCCCAAACCTGGTGAAAATGTTCATTAATGTTGGTAATTGTTAAGATACCCTATGCCATCAAAAGTTATCGTTCCATTTCCGAGTAATTGGCCATTATTTGCACCAAAAATTGTTTTTTTCTCATTTTGTGGCTAAACTTTGCGGATTACAAGGTAACATGATGGCAATAGCTTTATTGGAGGTCAAATAAAGATTTAAAATTATTGTCATCACTCCTTGCCTATTTTAACCCACCAAAACCCTCTAAAACCACCCCCAAAACAAAAAAAAAAAAAACTACCGTTTCTATTTTAAACCCAGCCAGAATCTCAATAATTGACTAATTTATCATAAAATTGGTCGTATTATCCATATTGTTCGTATTTTTTTGGGGGTGGTTTTAGGGGGTTTTGGAGGGTTGAAATGGGCAAGGACTGATGGCAATAATTTTAAATCCTTATTCGAACTCCAATAAAGTTATTCAACATGTTACCTTGTGATCCGCCAAGTTTAGCCACAAAATAAGAAAAAAAAACAATTTTTGGTCCAAATAATGGCAATTACACACATGGTGGAAGTGTATAAGAACGGCATGCTTTTCAAGTAACCGCAACGGTTAACCTTCAGTCAAAAAATTTGCGGAGGATGTATCTCGAGATCTAGCAGCCGGCGAAAAATTCAGTCTGTGAGATGAATTGGTCATTGAACCGTCGTCTAACAATAAGCCATAGTGCCATCGTGTTAATGTTCAGACCATCAATATCTCTGGCCCCTAGATTAATTATACATTATTAACATTAAATACAGAGAAAGTATATGCCAATGCTTCTAATGACCCTAGAAAAAGAAATTTCGATAATCGCTTGGCTGACAGCCGATCTTATTTTAAAGAGTATACAGTTTTATTATTTATGGATTTCAAGTGGTAGAAATTTATAAGCGCAGCTTAAAGTTGTACTGAACCATTGAATCGATCCACCAAACAAGATAAACGATTTGAATCTACTCAGCGTTGAATCTATTCAGAGTTGAATTGATTCGAAATCGCCCATCCCTAACACAAAGTCTAGATATATTAGATTAACTTGGTATGGAAGGTAAAAAGCTGCGATCAATCGATAACTGACTTCCCCCACTTTTGTTAGCAAAATAGCTTCCGGGCACTTCTGCGGGTCAAATGTATGATTGTTGGAACAGTAAATATATTGGAAACTATTTAGAAGCGGCTAATGTTTGACGTTAAATTATACTTTACTTTACATTGAAATTCCATCCAATTGGTATGCATAATGTATTTCACAACCCTATCTTTTATACTAACACATACATGAACTATCAAACAAAAAATAGACTGAGACGTTACAACGATGAGGTCAATCAATCAATCAATCAAAAGAACGGCGGACAAGTTCAGAGCATTCAGACCGCTTGATTGTCTCCATTGTGCGATCGCTTGATAGAAGACTCAGTCCAGCAGTCCTAACGCAGCGCTGAAGACTAGGATTCTGTATGGACTGATGTTTCTTGTCTCAACTATGAGAGAAGCCAGTGCTGGATATTCCACTAGGATATGAGAGACCGCCTCTTCGCATCTACTACAACCTGACTCAACAATGCCGAATAAGCATAGATGTCTGTTTATAAGACAGTTTTATGCCTCTACTGTTCATAGAGAGGAGGATTTTCGAGCGTTGGGGCAAGAACTCCGCAATGTGCCTCATTCTCAAGCACTACGCTAAACCGAGAGCTACTGTGAATCCAGTAGCTCCCTGAAGGCGTAAAGCCCGGTGGTGGATGAGATTCCGATCGTTGAATCGGGGCCAATGGCGCCTGGGGAACCCCGTTTGACAAATTCATCGGCCACATCGCTTCCTTTCACGCCAGAGTGTGCGGGTACCCATACTATCTGAAGTTTGTTTCTTTTGGCTATTTCAGCTAGAGAAGGTTCCCTGCACTCCAAAACAAGCTTAGAAGTCACTCTACGATTCTAAAATGAGAATTTCAGATTCTACAGCAGGTTAAATATATGCGTGTGATATATATTGATAACCAGAAAAACAATTTTGTCATTATGGTTCAATAAAAAAGTACTACTATAATTTAAAATGCATACGACCAATAGGAAGTACGCAATCGTCTACACAGTTTTTACCCACACGCACGCACACACAGACATCACAAAATGAGTCCAGATCGATTCAGAAACGCTCAAAAACAAACAATAACTACGAGTAAATGAGAAAATCAGGAAACATTTTTTTGTGTCGATTACAATACTACTCTTATGATACGTATAGTGAGGGAAGTAAAAAACTCAAATCACAACGTTAAAAAACTGTTGATAAATTTCCACTATATTATTAAACCAAAATATGTGCAATGATGTGAATTTATCGAAGACTACTTAGTAAAGAAGGTCGATTTACATGAACGTGTAACTGCATAAATATAAACATCCCAACAGCTTATAATAATGGGATTATCAAAGATAAGAATTACGAAAGTATGGCAAATACAAGAACATTAATCCACCGAAATTTTATACAGATTGAAAAAAATTAATAAGGATGAGTTACTGCAATCCCCCTGGCCAATAAATAGTCCCTGAGTATTGTTGTGCCTATTCAATTTCAAACCTTCACCCTCCGAATGTTACACATCGAAATCGGCATCAAATTAAAGATTTAAATAGTTTGAGTATATTTTTTGAGTATCAAAACTAAATGTATGTTCTGCAAATCCAATTCCAATTTCTGGAATTTCTATAGGTTGTTCCCATTTTAAATTTACTGCATCAACAAATTTAAGTATGTAAATACCCGATTTTTTATTTTTATTAACTTTTGATTTACCTATTTTAATATATTTTTCTAGACAATTATTGGAAGGAGAAGCAATAAACAATTTTGGTTTCATCAAAAGTTTCTCACTCGGATCACCAATAGCTGGGATGATGTTTTTTAACAATCGGATATACTTTTTTTAACGCATGTTGAACTTTTTGTAAAAGAGTTCACATTGTGGATACACTATAATACTATGAATAAACCCTTATCCACTAAAACTACAGTTGTGAGAACTGAGGACTTTTCAGCTACCAAGTAGCCATCATCAGAGTAAACTGAATTAGAAATCAAAATATGCCTGTATAAATACTATTTGGAATTAACAGTAAGTCTGAAATTTGCCAAAGACGGAAACTTTATCAAAGGTGTTGCCTAAACGGTTTTTCAGCTTGGTCCCACATATAAACGGGTTGTATTGGAAATTTAGAAAACAAATTATGGAATTTATCTATTACTGAAGGAAACTTTAGAATTTCATTGAACTATTTGAAGGTAGTGGCTATGTGCTCAAGTTTCTCAACTTAGTTGTTATAATTTCGCTGGCTCAAAGGGACGTTTAATAAACTATGAACAAGACTATTGAATGAACTATTTTATAATTGGTGTAACTGAACCCGCAGGAGTATACCTAATAGGTATAGGTTGGACAATGGCTACGACAAATCTTTCCAATAATGTAAGATTTTCTGAATGAATCAACGGGCTTACGTGATTTGACATGAATAAAAGTTCGATTGTATTTTTGGGATGGATACTAGTGAAAATATTAATAAAGATTCTTGACCCAGTATGAATTATATATAAAAATTCTCGGGAAATAGTCACATAACACTTTTTTATACTTTAATATTGACGATACAATTTCGATTATTCGTGGTTCTGTTCGTTTCGACGACGTGGGCTTTTTTGATTGAAATTTGTGCGATATGGACGCTTGTGCTATAATTAGTTTTAATAAACCTTTTTTGACATGATGAGTCTTCTGATGATGGTCGTGAGACCGAAACGTACGTAAAGACGGAAATTTAAAACTGTTAATGTGACCTATTTCCCGAAAATTTTTATATATAAGTGAAAATATTTATAACATGAAGAGAAATAAATTTTTCATTCGATAGTTTAGTGATTCTAAAGAATTTCTTGTCGAAAATTTCGGCTTGAATGAAGTATACGATTTGATAACATCTACTAGAAAATGTGAAATTTGAATCGAGAGTACTGAACAATACTAAACAACCAGCCGAATATTATTGGTTTAAGTAATTCAATAATTGGATATAGTAAAGAAAGTTGGCAGTTTAGTTTCGGTTAATTCTTGTTTTCCTAGATTCAACTGAAATTTATTTGGCGGGCCATTTTCAATATTTGGAATCACTGAATACAAAAATCATTAGTTTTTACCTCCTTCACCCTATGTATTATAAGGGAAGTTTTGTGATCGAACCGAAAAAATTCCAGGATTTTGGTGGAAGTATCCGTTTTGAGCCTTTTTGAATCGATCTAAACTATTTTTGAACTGATATCTGTGTGTTACTTGATATGGTTCTTAACACAAGGTTTTCTCCTGTTTTCCTTATGATAAGTTACAAATACACGATACCATATTATAATTCATACAGGACGTTTTCGGTTCATATTAAATTGCAATTAGTTATCCCCTAAAAAGACTATCAAAGTACTGAGAACCTTTCGACTACCAAGTAGCCATAATCAGATAAACTGAATTATAAATTAAAATGTTCTTGTTTGAATACTATTTGGGGATAATAATGTGAACAAATGGTTACCCTCAGCTGGAGATAAATCAGAATTTAGTAAGCTGCTTTTTCGTTTATAAACAGTGTTTTAGCTTTTGCTCACATCTATAAACTGGTTGTATTACGAATTTAGAAAACAAACTATGGAATTTATTAATTACTGAAGAATAATAACTCAAACTTTTCAATTTTATTGAAGTATTTGAAGTTGATGGCTCTAATTTGGCTAGTTGGCTACGTTCCAATTTCTTTTTTGTTTCGAAATTAAATTATTGATCAAAGATTCTTGGTAACCATGTTCCAACGCAAAGAGCTTCGTTGTTATGATTTTGCTGGCTCAAAGGGATATTCAATAATCTATGGACCAGTCTACTAGACTACTAAACGGAACTATTTTATATCCAAATGGTGTAGCTGAATCCTCCGAAGTATACCTATTTGAGTGGGTCTTCTGTATATGTCGAAATTCAAGTGATTACCATCTTTTATAATGTTAATATCAAGGAAAGGAAGCTGATTATCTGTTTCTATTTCCACAGTGAATCTCAGTGAATCAAATTGGCTATTAAGCGTGTTGAAAAAGCCATGTAAATCACCTTTGATAAAGTTTCCGATTTCGACAAATCCGGGATTTACAAAATCAATTGTGAGTCGTGTTCAAAATGCTATGTGGGTCAAATTAGGAGGAACATTTTAACTCGTTCTAAGGAACATTTCGCTAATATAAACAGTAATAATGTTGAAAAATAAGCGGTAGCCAACACATTTTGAATACAGGTCACACCATTTCTCAAGAAAGTTTACCACTTCTGAAACTCATTACAGACAAATATCTAGGTAATGTAAAAGGATAGAAATGTATAAACGAAAAAGGAATTTATTAAATTCCGACTTATCTCCAGCTGAGGGTAACCCTTTGTTTACATTATTATCCCCAAATAGTATTTAAACAGGAACATTTTGATTTATAATTTAGTTTACTCTGATGATGGCTACTTGGTAGCCGAAAGGTCCTCAGTACTTTAATAGTATTTTTAGTGGATAAGGGTGATTATTTTTTATCAATAGTGTTATAATATATGCATAATGTGAACATTTTATAGTTTATTTATAACTAGATTATCAAGTAATTCTGATTATAACACATAAAGCTAGTTTATCCCCACCAGACAGGTATAGTTCACTTAGTCGAGCACGAGTCACTTAATATTTGTTAGTGAAATCATGTTAGTTATTTTCTGAAGGTGGTTAAATAGTAAAGGCGAAGTCAAGTTTTAACTCAGATTAACTTCTGTTGAAGTCAATATGAATTCTTATAATTGGAATTCTTTATTCGGGTAATTGATTTTCATATTAGTTTGAAGTTAATTCTGGTGCATCCTGAGTTCGAGCTTATCAAGTTTATTCAGTCTTTTATTTAGCATTTATCAAATAGTAAATTACCGGACAGTTCAGTAATTATTTTTTGATTAAAGTAAATTGGTATTAAAATCCTTCTAGTATATATTTGATTGAATATGTATCAGTTACTTTTTCTTTCATGAGAAAATTTATTGTAAAATTTGTAAAATTGGTAAGTATTGCCAAAATTAGCTGGAAAACTTCACTGAAAATTGGCGAATTTCCGGTTTAACAGGTGAAGAATGGTCGAGCGACTGGATCTTAAAGTTCAATATCGTTCAGTCTCCGTCCAGGAACGATTTGCAAAAAAAAATTAAGTTGATTGGTCTGTTTGGAAAAACTTCCGAGCTTTTTTGCTAAATTGACTCGACTATATATAAGAATGTAGAACTGAGTTCACTCAACACTCCTTTGTACTAAAAAGCAGTGCATTTGTAGTAAGTACAAATGAGTTTTAAGTGAACTCAGTTGTTGATTATGACCACGCAGTGCATTTATAATACATAAGAATTTTAAGTGAACTCTGTTCTTGATTAAAAAAGAATGCGATTAATTGAATTTAAATAAATAGACCACAGAGAAGGTGAAAAAAGATTTATTACATTGACGTAGCTGTGGAGACGCCGTTCATATTGGTCGCATGGGTTTTGAAATTTTACAAACCGCGTTCAAATGTATATTATTTTTAGGCGTGGTATCTCCTTGCGAGTGGTACTTTTGACAACCATTTTCAGTTTTTCATATGGAACTGTACTATTTTATTGTTCGAAATTATTATTTTACGATCAAGGTGTGACTTCACATAGAACTGCATAGTCTCATAGAATTGCACAGGTCGACATGGTGGCATGGTGCTGATTGGTCTTTGGAAAGCCACAATCATCCTGGAACCCCAAGCGAAGTGCGAATTTACAATTACATTGTCTTGACTTAGAACGGTTGTAGCTTAGGTTCGAAACTTACAAACTAGGAAATAATTCTTTTCAGGTTACAATTTAGTATGTGATATTACCTCCAAGCTCCAATTCTAGGTTTATTCATTAGTTCACTTTTAGATGCAATAACATCAAGCATAGCAGCTAATATTGACAAACAGGCGCGGATCCAGACTTTTGTTTTGGGGGGGTCACTCTCAGACATGCATACATTAAAATTGACAAAAGCTTGTCTCAATCACATACGATATTGTTTAAATTAAAATCCTTGTTATAATCAAAATAAATTGGCTTACAGATGTAGTTACAGATGTAGTGCTGACTTTACAATTTTTTGTCGTTTATCATATCAGTTTGTTCTCCTAAAATTTTTTTTTTGTTCATCATTGGGGGGGGGGTCATGACCCTGGATCCGCCTCTGTTGACAAACGAACATAATAAGCTCTGAACTGCGTACACGACAAGTAAACATAAATTTAATTCTAACTGATTTGCTACGAATAAAGTTCATTTCGGGGCATTAGAAACTTTTCTTACAAATATGTAGATATAAGTCATTCGAATTAAAATGTTTCCATTAACAATACGTATTTTAATGAAGGGTAATAATTCATTCGTATACTTATAGTCTGCATTTGGTAACTATCTGACGTAAAGCACAAGTCATTTCGAGCTCTTTGATTAGTATTTAAAAACAAATTCTTTGTTCGACGGGACGTTCTCCAGTTTTAAAGTCATTTGCATAAGTAAAAATTGAATTGTGTGGTTAACTTTCTGGCGTTATGAAATTATGATCTGGCAACATAAAATGTATAAGAATGTTCATATGTCAGAATTTATCAAACATAATTGTTTTTATATGGAAAGTACGTACGTGGAAAATGCGGCGTATGGTAACCACTTAAAAATAATAAAATATGTCCGCTTATTCATCCCAAATTTCAAAAAAAAAAACGCAAAAAATTAAAAAATTTAAAAAATTTATTCAAAGGGGAAATTTTATATTAAGGTTCAAAACTGCACCTAAGAATAATTTGCGATACATAGAATATGTTTTTTATGACGCTGAAAAGCTACACCTATCACGAGCCGCTTCAAACCTCATCAAATATATGCATTAGTTCGTCAGAATGGGTGACGAAATAATCCATATTTTTGATGAGTTGGATGTTGGAGCGGGTGGGGGTGTGTCTAGCTTTACGGCGTTATAAAAACATGTTTTATATATCGTAAGCTGTTCATAGGTGCAGTTTTGAGCTATGATACGTATTTTTTTCTCTTTGAATAAATTTAAGAAAAATGTAAAAATTTTCTTGTACATTTTAGACAATTACATAAAACTGACCGGCGCTGGCGTTTGTTATCAATTCCAGCTTATGACTTATTGCTATTGTGTATTGTCCAACACATTTCTGATATTTATATATACCTAATATTTTATGGCACATTGAGTTACTGATGTATGTTTTATCTATGTTCATTGTTGTATCTATATGTTTTTCATATGGATACTATTTCTAAGTTTTTTATATTATATTTCCGTGAAATTATTGTACTTTGTATTATTGTGTTAAGGTGTTTTTTTTTTGGGTTAATCGTTAATATTTGTTAATAATTATTTCAAGTAATATAGCATTTACATATGCATTTCTCGTCCCGCACAAATGCATTTCATGCATTTTGGGATTTAATCCTTATTAGCAATAATTATATTTATTTTAAGATTTTATTCTATAATTGAAACTTTTAGTTATTTTAATTTTATAATTAATAATTGTTATTCTCTTGTAATTTATTGCTAAGAATTTTCTATTCTATATCTGAGAAAAATACTGTGGGGGTAAAAATATTCTTCGATTCTTTAGTTTGGGCATAGTCAGGTACAGCTTTTAATACAATGAATGTCATTACATCAACCCTTGTAAAACATACTATGATGTCAATTCGAATGAACTTTCGATGAAGTAACATTCAATATAATTGAACGTCTTTTCCACATCTCAGTACGTTTTTAATCGTTTGCAATATATCCTCGGTCCCTACTCATTGACAAATTAAATTCAGGATACTTCAGTCCTATCGCGTTATTGGATTAAATCCTCATTTACAAGAATACCCATTAGGTTTGTGGATTCCTTAATTATGGGAATACCACATTCATCCGTTGATTTTTCCACTTTGGTAGTTCCTCCCGTATAATCTCTCTATGAATGATGAAACATTGCAATCAGTCATATCAAAGCTTTTTGAAATGAACTATTGAAGTTCGAAATTGCAGTTGGAAGGTTCAATGAACGGAGTGATATTCGATAAAGGGATTTATTATTATTTCTCTAAAATGAAATATCGTAACGTATCGGACAAATTAATTCAAATTTTATCTTCATGGTACTTTTTAATTTCAACTACAATAAAATTGAACTACAATAAAATTAGTAAGGATTTTGATAACTCTTGTTTATTGTTAACCTATTATGACGTGATTCCCATTATATTCAACTACATGGCTAATGCATATTCGATTGTGATTGCAGCCAAATTAAGATCAAAACGAAATTTTTGAAATCCATTCAACTCAATTGGGCTATGAAGACTGTGTTAAGTATTTGAATCCACTATCCCTGAAATGAATCAAAACAGAATATTTGCGCTCATTAATAATGTTAATGACCGCATGTTGGTTGATACGTTAGAAGTTGGAATTTTTCATAGCATTGCACATTATTATTATTATTATTATTATTATTTCAACTTAAGCTATACACTATCTCAGCGTAAGCTGAAAAAATTTTTATAGACCCCTCGCGCGCGACTTTGGGGTTCGGCTCGGTGAACAGCAACGAAGTTCATCATGACCTGTCAGGCCGATGCTAATGGGATAGGAACCTTCTGACGAGGTGGCATGTTTGGAGAATGCAAGCTTTCTGCATGATGCTGAAAAGACCAGAGGGTAACTGTAAAATCGCCAAATTGTTCATCACGATCGGTAATATGACCACATCTTTGAGCTTCCACATACGCTTAATTTCAATTGCTAGATTTTGGTATTTTCTACACTTTTCTTGCACCGTTTTTTCCATGTTATGGGTGAGTGGTATAGCAATTTCGACAATCCATGCATTCTTTTCTGATTCTTCCCACAGGATTATATCTGGCCGATTAAAATCTACTGTCTTATCGGTTATAAACTGGTCTGTCCCATTAGAGGATGATATTTTCGGACTCAAGGACTGGGTTTGGTACATATTTGTAGTATGGTTCCAGATTGTCGACCAAATTGTGTTTGAAAGCTGGCTGCGGATGGATAATTTGTGCTACTTGGTTGTGCCTACCTAGATAATCGGTTTCTGAGAGCTGGTAGTTTTTGGTTTTAATGACCTTGTCTTGCATGGATATAATAAATTCCTCGATTTCAGGTTGTAGGTAACCAGGCGAATGAGAGCTCTTATCGACGTATGCCTCGGAGATTTGTGTTGGGTATCTTTCGTGGAACTGCTATTCACGCCATGCTGTGAGTCTCTCATTCTTTCCTTCTATTGCGGTGTTCAATTCTGCATTTGACAGACTTAACGGCGTAAAGCCTCGATCAGTCTCTACAACTTTTCTTATGTTGGGATGTGTATGCTGGGAAGTATCCCTTAATTTTTACCTCTTGATTTTTGCAGAGGGCTTTGAGATTCAACAGACCGCGGTCTCCCTCTTTACGCGGTTGATATAGGCGTTCAACTGCCGTGTAGGCATCGAAATTTTGTTAGTAAGCGTCGAGTGAGTCTGTCAAGTTCGTCGATGTCTGTGTTTCTCCACTTGACTATTCCGAGTGAATACATCAATGGCGGTACTGCCCAGGTATTGAGGGCCTTGATGAGGTTCTTTCCATTCAACTTACTGTTCAGCAGCTTAGTTACCTTAATTCTGTATTTTTCGGTGAACTCGCTTTTAAGCCGTGTGTGGGGTAATCCGAGATGTTAGCGAAAACCTAGATATTTGTAGTTGTCCGGTGGGAATTTTTCATAATTCTGAACTATAGATCCTTTAGTCACGTGGATGGTAGCACATTTGTCGAGTCCGAACTTCATCTTTATTCCATCACTGAACAGCCTCGTTGAACTATCATTATTATTATTATTATTATTATTATTATTATTATTATTATTATTATTATTATTATTATTTCGACTTAACCGATACACTTTCTCAGCGTAAGCTGGAAAAAATTTTACCGACACCTCACGCGCGACATTTGGGTTCGGCTCGGTATTATTATTATTATTATTATTATTAATGTAGGTGAAACCGGAGAGGTTCCTTCATGCTTAGGCTAAGGCCTTTTTAACCCCATATCTCCTAATATAGCGGTTCCCACTTAAGTGTTCACCAAACCCCCGAGGTGGGCGAACAACCACCTATCCATCACCGTGTGTTCGGATAGTTGGCTAGTCCCCTAAAGAGGCTTAGCACCGTCTTAGTTTTTATTTCTGCACGGAATTTGCTTTGTTGTTTCGTTTTCTTATTTGCACCACCTCCACCTTCACCTTCATTATCAATCGCTGAGATTGATTTTGGGGAGGTGTCATTCAAATGGTCGATGTCCCGTTAGTATCTGTCAGTAGTTTGGTATCGGTTATAACAATCTTCCTTGATTACTGAGGGCAGTCTACCCTAATGTGCTTTAGACTGTCTGCAACCCTTTACTTGTTGCAACTCTTTAGAATGTGGTAATCTGATATTTTTACTCTTCAAGATGCCCATCATCGCTGGTTCAGGGCCTGTTAAGAGTCAGCATAAGGTGAGTCTTGTTCAGCATGTTAATGCAATCCCACACGACTTTGATGTTATTCTCATGCTATCCAGCGCAGCAAGAGCTGCTTTGCGTTCATTCTCCAAGCGCTGTTTGGGCATAGCGCGTTATAGCAAGTGTTTTCGTTTGGAAAATAGTGGCGCGTTTCCCTATAGATATATTAATACCTACGTCTGGGCGTTTCTGGTATATCCCCACTCCCGCGTGGTTTCTGGCTTCATCAGTGGAGCAGATTTCACCATTGATTGACATGACTGATTGATTGTTATTATTGAGCCAATCTTTTTTGGAGGGCATACTTATTCGTTAGTTGTTACCGAAAATTTATCGTAATGACAACTCATCCGTTCTCATTGAATAAATAGGTTGTGTTTTTACACTAATTGGTAGTAAGTTGTGGTTAGCTTTTGCTTTCCACAACCCTATTGACATAAGTCTGTAAGCGTCTCTTATTGCCGCTCATTGTATAGTCAGGTGGAATGGATTCACCTTTCTTAGAGCTTCAAGTGCAGCAAGGGAGTAGTTTGCATAGCTCCCGTGGCCGCCACTAGAATGAGCTTCCTCTGATGTTCCAGGCCAGATTATACGTTTTGACCTGTGTTCTTTTCAATCTGTGTTTAAGTATCGCTCCATGTTTGGGTTGAAGCCTCAATTGTAGGAAATGACCCTCCTGCTCAATTAGGAGGCTGCAGTAGTTTCGCGGCACTGTTGTACTGATTGTGCTTTCCATATGAGTTTTTAGTCTAAGACGACTCTTAAGTATTTGACTTGTTCACTGATGTTAATCATCTGACCTGCTGAATTGAGTTCTATGGTGGGTAATATTTGGAGTTCCTAGTGGAAATTACAATTTCTTTTTTATTAGGGTTGATGTTTTAGTGACTAGCAACAACTTTTTTTTCATCCCTCTTCACCGATTGACAATTGGTGTTCTTACTCCTTGAAACCGGGGAAGCTGGTTTCCATCAGGGGAAACAGTATCTCCCCGTCAGATGGAAGTACTATTTGTCCAAGCCAAGCTTCCTGGTTGCGAACTATTGTTTTGTTGAGCCTAGTTTCCTTCTTCACTATTTCAATTTCACTACAGGCTCGCCACCTATCTTTCTGAGAGGATCTCACCTGCACTCTGCATTATTAATGTTGTATCCAATCTAGTCACTGTCTGCATCCAATTCAAGTTCTCGAAAATAGTTATTGAAAACCAACAAGAATGAACAAAATTGGTCACATTTTTCAATTGATTACAGTTTTTATTTATTCAAATTAGTAATGACAGTTTTTTTGACGATCAAAACCGTTGGGTGATGATGTAGTGGTAGTACCATTTTTATTTCAGATGATATCGAGTACACAGGTTTTTCTATTCTTCAACTCTCATCGTCTATTTAAACCATACAATATTTGTAGTTATTATTCCAAACACTAGTTTTTAGTGAAAATATTTCATGCTATTTCAGAAGAACGAGCTATAATAATTATAACAAAAGAATAATTTCGGTTGCAAGTTTTGACTAAATTGAATAAGTTTACGTTTTTATGGTTCCATTGTCCTAATGTCTCTCATTTGTTGATCAAAATAATAAATACAAAACAGTGGAAAGGTTAATCTATAGTATCTGTTCTTTCGGTTCAGAAAACTTGAATTCGTTGGAAACATATCACAACCGAGGAAGTTTCTTATGCAATTTGGTTTTATACTCATTTATATTTATACGTTTTATACATATTCAGGTTTTTTGGCCGATTTAACAATTGAATAAAAATCTACAGATATCGGTACAATATGAATTGTAGTGTAGAACTGAATACGTTAGCTTAAAGCTTAAGTAAGTATTTAGGTCAAAATTGAATATATATAAAATATGAATTTAAATTTCTCTTAATAAGACCGTCGCGAAGGTAGTAAATATATTATTCTCTACGAGATAAACATTAATTAGCTTGAACGTCCGGATCAGCCTGTCGTTAATTGAATTTAATTGGCGCATTGAGAAGGATCGAGGCCACTAATTGTTAACTTGAATTACCGTTTTCGATAATGCTGAACAGTTGTCCCTGGCTAATAGCACTAGGATACTCGGCTATATCCTCGTGCGATAGTCCTGCGGCTTTTGTATCTATTGTTGTGGTCGCTGTAATCGCCAAATCCTCTTCCTTCTGACTTCCATCCTTGACATCTTGTATTGAGACATCTATTAGTTGTGTTGCGGTGGATTTCCCGGAACTGTCGAAGCGGTGAGGCGTATTGGTGTCCAGAAAAGCATCATGGCTAGAACTCACACTGGTGACCTGGAAATAAGAGTAAATAAAAACGTAACAAGTCCGAATGTCGCTAGAAGCAAACAAGAGCGTAAAGTAAAACGACGAACGGACAGTTTGGAAGTATTGAGGAAACTTCCACACAAATATATTTTGTAAGTCAAATACGGAGACGGCCGTTCATTAATTTTTCAATATTCATCCAAGTTAAATAATGTGCTCATCCAACCCCTTCACATGTCACAAAAGTTTTAAATGTTCATATACTAAGTAAAATAGTTGAATAATGGAGACTAAAATGTTACTAGATGATAGTGACTGCGGTGTGAAGTATGAAATAATATTTCCAGCTAACACAATAGTTCGAGACCCTCAAATGAAAATTAGAATAGAAATTACGAAAGTAATTTTTCAATTAACGTAATTATTCTTGAAATTAGATAAATATTGAAACTATGTCATATCAAACTGTCTTATATCTAGCTGTTTTGGCAGCGGTTGTAGTAAGCTGTGAGCATTTTTGATATTATTACCATGAGACTACACAATCAACATACAATGGAACACATAGAAGAATGTTTTCAAATGAATTTTGACGTGACAACTTCTTATAATTCGATGGAGCCGGCTGCACGCACGAGAAAACATGACTCATTTGCCGTTACCTCGCTCTGACCCGCTGTGCGTTACCTCGCTCTGAGGCGTTCCATTTAAGGCTTGAAGTGCAAGCGAGCACTCCTACTTGAGTGACCGATGCGATGCGCGTGGACAGCTGCTATACAATAATACATTTACATGTTTTCGTAAGTGCAGTGAAAAGTGAATGTGGTGTCAATTGTTTATAGCAACGATAATTGCGGCGATAGAGGTAATGATTCTTTCGATATTGAATATATGTTCAGTGATATATTGTCGAATATTCCTGCTTTCATCATTAAAATAAATAGCATCGGTCCGCTAGTGCAGCGATTGTAGGTTATGCTATAATTGACAAAACTCTAACAATAAGTTAACAGAACTGTTTCACAATGAGTAAAAAATCAATTGCTTTACTATTCGATCGAAATAATTATCGAGCGTAGCTATGATTTCAAAAAATTAAAACGTAAATGTTAAATCTTCCACATATCATAACAACGTGTCTGAAATGACAGGTAGGACCAGCCAGCCGTCAAAGGGAACAATTTTCTCCTATATCAAACACATTGAGGCGGGCTTTTTAGAAGCTAAATTGACATAATTGTATTTATGCGTACAAATAAATGTAACTTGATCAATTCAATTGTGATTTCCATTTACCTCCTTCTCTATATCCATACAAAATATCTATCAAACAAATAAAATTAAAATTTTCTTTTGAAAAATGAAACCATTCCATCAGTATTTTCTTAAGACGTTGTCACGTTCAACTATCGTCAGTAAACCGACTTTACAGACAACCGATTTTTTTAGTGCACTAATGAAGAAAATATTTTCACCAATCACAATGTTTTCATTCATGATACCACTACTAGTCTAGGAACTCGAGCGATTACCTGGACTGGGTGACAACATGATGTCACTATGGTTTATTGTTAGAGGACGGTTCAATGATCAATTCATCTCACAGGCCGAAACTTCTATCCTAAGGCGTTTTCGAGATACAACCTTCGCAAATATTCGATTTTTTGATTGCGTGACATTAGTTACTAAGTTGCGGTTACTTGAAGATTATGTCATTCTTATACTCTTCCACATATTCCATAATTTTTTTAACAAGGTTTATTTTTTTTGGGTGGCCATGTTAAATGGCGGCAAGAATGGATTGCATGACAACGCTTCCAGACATGCTGAAAATGTTTATTGTTATTGCCAATTGTCGAAATACGACTCTACTGGACTTACGAAAAGAACAGTTGGCTATATATTGCAGTTTGTGAAGTAATTTTTTACTATTGCTTAAATCTATTTCTTTTCTATAACAAACTTCAGAGTATTAGATTATTATTTTTTCACTTTTTTTCTTGGTAGTTTAAAATTCGATAAGTAAGTTTATACTTTCTTTTAAGTCTTTCTCTTTATTTTTATTTTCATTAGAGGTTAAGTATGAGTAGCATAAGCTAAACTTCGCCTCTCTTTTCATCGTATTTTCTTTTTACTTTGTACAAAAAAAAGGAAATTTATTATCATTATTGTTATACATGCCACTAAAAGTTACCGGGGCATTTCCGTGTAATTAGTTGGCCATTATTTGGCCAGAAAATGGATCTGTTCGCCATTATATTGCTAAAACGGACATATTACACAAGACAACTTGATGGCATCATGTCAAATACTTAAATTTGAGGTCAAAGAATATTAAATAGGAGTGTCTTTATTTTTTCCAATTCTACTCCTTTCACAACCCCAAAAAAATTAGAAATTTCGATAATTAAGCCCTCCCACCCCCACGATGAACCAACGACGTAGATAACTTATCGCGACCTAATGATATTTCGGGATATTTTTGGTGCAAATATATACTTATATACAGATATGGGTACATTGCCAGTTTCATGTTCGATGCGCATATAAAAAAATTAGATACCATGTAAAAAAATTAGTATAGATAAGAAAATAAAAAATATTAGAGCATGTTTCTTTTTAAAATAAAAAGTTTGCGAAAAGCATTATTTATATCATCAATCCTACTAATAATTATTAGTAATTACAAACCCTATAATTTTGTTCATATAACTAACTCGTTAGAGCCAACTAATCTTTTTCGTTTCGTATTTTTTTATATATCTGAAAGGCGTTTATATATATTTATATATATATATTTATATTTAATTTTCTAATTTTACATTCGATAAACTTATACTATACCATTCATATCTACATATGAATGCAGTTTATTATGCATTTGACATATGAATTTCTAATATATCGTATATAGTTGAATAAAATATTGTTACTTTGCTTCGCCGTTCACGCCAGCATTCAGTTCTAAAAAAAGTAGAGGGACGCATCCATCACTAGACCCTTTTCCATTCAAGAAATGTATATTGTGCCTCCAAAAGAGTTTAATCGAAATTCCTGTTTTGTGGGAATAGTTTTTGGGTTGTGGAAGAGGTTGAATTGGAAAAAAGATGGCAGTTCTATATAATATTGTCCAATTAAAGTATTTGACACGATGCCATCATATGGTCCGTCCGTTTTTAGGAATAAAATGGCGAACAGGTCCATTTTCTGGAGAAATGATGGCCAATTACTCGGAAACGCTGTGGTAACTTTTGATGGCAAGTGTATTTCGACAATTGGTAATACCAATGAGCATTTTCATGTGTGGAAGCATTGTCACGCAATCCATCTTTGCTCCCATTTAACCTTGCCATCCAAAAAAAATTACCTCGATAAAAAATGATGCCATATGGTGGAAGAGTATAACAATAACATGCTTTCCAACTAACTGCAACTTCAAAGTGTTCTCACGCAATCAAAATCTCGAAAAGCCTTAGCAAGTATCTCGAAAACGCCGTAGGATGAAGATTCGGCCTGTGAGATGAATTGATCATTGAACCGTCTTCTAACAATAAATCCTAATAACATCATTTTGTCACAGAATCTTGTCATATTGCTCCAGCTCCTAGACTATTAATGAAATTGTGCAATGAAGAGTTGTATTAAGTAAACGAGTCTTTAAGTGTTGCATCAGAACTCGCTGAAATTTCTTAAGATTAAGCTTTTGGTATGAAAAAAGTTCCCGGAATGAAAGCATTCATTTGATAAGAAAACAGAGGTGTGGAATTTCCAGCCATAAATGGAACATCATGATTCTATGATACAAGCACGTTTTCATTCATATCTATTCATATTTTTTCATCACGTAACAACTATGGTCATTTCTAAAATACTTCTTAAGATACTGTTGTGAAAAATAATTTTTCGAAGTTTTAACATCAACGGACAATTATTTAGGTGTGGATGTTCTTAATTGAGTTTTCTCTGATGCGGTGATTTCGTACTCGGAGCGAAATTGAAATAAATTCCACATTTGAATATTTGACGTTACCGGTATACTGTCTGAAGAATACAATTTTTGATAAATTGTGCCCTAGTTTCATTTCGACAGTTTTCAACTGTCACTCAAAATATATTATTTTCTGACAGTTGCTGATAATTTGATTATGTAAACAGAGATTGTGATAGGAAACATTTAATGTTAAAATTGAGTTATTATTGGTTCACCAGAACTTGATTTATTTGAGCAAACATTAAAGTTGAATCAAAGTGTGCAAAGGAAATGAAACAAATAGGTTTGAAAAAATTTGCAATATACAGGGTGTCCTCAAACTGCGTGGCCAAAATAAAACCGAAGATTCTTTGATTCGAAAAAAATTTGATGAGCCTTTTTACTTTTGCCTCAAGTGTCTTGTTTAGCCGGTAGAGGGCTTCAAAGTTGCAAAAATAATTTTGTTTTTTCGGTATTACTTGAGAACGTGATGGAGGACTTCTACAATATTTGGCAGGTGAGTTACTGTTGATAATAGCCGTTTCTGACAGTGGAGCACAGAGCCTTAGAGACCATAGAAATGGCTCAAACTTGAGGATGTAACGAGAAAAGTGTCCAGAACTTTTTTGTGGTCAATGAAATTCACTCTATATTTTTTACGTAGATAGCTTATGTTATTTGAAAACTTTTCTTACTCTTAGAAAATTTTGATAAAATCAACGGATTAGCTTGAAAAAATTAATTTTTGAGTCTCTGCAATTTTGGCTTACTAATTTTACTTGATTAAAATACCTTAGCTGCCTTTGCTTTTCTAATGTCATTATAAAATTATGGCTCAAAATTTCACTAACACTGAAATGGTTGATATGTTATTGATTTATGGACTTTGTCGTTGCAATGGCCGGAGAAGTGTACAAGCTCATAGGGAAAGATATCCGCACCGCAGAATTCCAAATCGGCAAACCTTTGCTAATATCGAGAGGCGACTTCGCGAAACTGGCAGATTTGAAGCAAATCGCAGAGAAACTGAACGCAGACGGACAAGAAGGACGTTAGAGCTCGAAGAAGAGATACTGGAAGCGGTTGAAACTGAACCTAGGATAAGCACACGACGTTTGGGACTTCGTGTTGGAGCCTCAACATCATTAGTTCATAATGTACTGAAAGAAGAACTGTTGTATCCCTATCATGTTGAAACAGTTCAATACTTATTGCCCATGGATCCAGTTCATCGGCTAGATTTCTGTCGGTTTATTGTCTAAAGACAAAACGCAAACCCCAATTTTTGTAGAAGAATTCTGTTCACGGACGAAGCTACTTTCACGAGATGTGGTCTTTTTAACCTCCATAATGAACATTTCTATGCTGATGAGAATCCTCATGAAACGGAAGTTACACATTTTCAGAATCAACCTAAGTCAAAGTTTGGGTTGGAATTGTGGATAACTTTATTATTGGTCCTACCGTTATACCCGATCAATTGAACGGGGAGAACTACTTGAACTTTTTGGAACAAAGGCTACCTGAGCTGTTGGAAGACTTGCCCTTACACATTCGTCGTGACCTTTGATTTATGCATGATGGTGCACCTCCTCAATTCACATTAGCTGTGAGGAGACATTTGAATGCGGAATATCCAGATCGCTGGATAGGTAGAGGACACGATGCACCAGTGAATGGCAGGCCCGCTCCCCTGATTTGACGCCCTGCGACTTCTTTCTATGGGGCGAAAGTTTATGCAGCTCCAGTAAGCCCATGGGAGAAATTGTTGCGACGAATTGATCATGAAGCGGATTTATTGAAGAATGATCCTGAAGTACTAGCCAGAGTTCAATTCACTTTTTTGAAACGAATTAATTTGTGTATTCAGGAAAATGGGCAACATTTCGAACAATTGATGCCTTAGCGATTTCCCAAAAAGTTTTGTTGTTTCTTTTAATTTAGCATTTGTTTTTCCTAAATAATCACATCGTTTCCCCATTTCTATTGTTTTTATTATTCGTGTTTTACCGAGATATTAACCATTTCAGTGTTAGTGAAATTTTGAGCCATAATTTCATAAAATTTGTACGGAAAGCAAAGTAAAAACTGACAGTTTTGAGAATAAATTCTCCAAATGCCAAAATGACGTTAGAAAAGCAGAGGCAATTAAGGTATTTTAATCAAGTAAAATTAGTAAGCCAAAATTGCAGAGACTCGAAAATTAGTTTTTTCAAGCTAATCCGTTAATTTCATCGAAATTTTCTAAGAGTAAAAAAAGTTTTCAAATAAGATGAGCTATCTACTTAAAAAATATCGGGTGAATTATATCGACCACAAAAAAGTTCTGGACACTTTTCCCATTACATCCTCAAGTTTGAGCCATTTCTATGGTCTCTAAGGCTCTGTGCTCCACTCTCAAAAACGACTATTATTGACAGTAACTCACTTGCCAAATATTGTAAAAGTCCTCCATCACGTTCTCAAGTTATACCGAAAAAACAAAATTATTTTGGCATCTTTGAAGTCCTCTACCGGCTAAACAAGACACTTGAGGCAAAAGTAAAAAGGCTCATCAAATTTTTTTCGAGTCAAAGAATCTTGGGTTCCATTTTGGCCACGCAGTTCGAGGACATCCTGTATATATTGCGCAGTCACTGAATAAACTTTGTCATTTTAAAAACTAGTTTTGAATTTTGTGGCAAATGCAATGTAATTCATAAGAAACTGTCGCAATTACAAATAAGGAGTGTTTCCTAACTACGGGTTTTGTATTATTTTGTTCGACAACAACAAATAGGTACCCATCGAGTTGCAACAGAAATGTTATTCGTCGTAGCACAATAATTTAATGTACAATATGTATTAAGAATTTTTCGTATCTGTAGACAGCAAAAAGAATGAGAGTATCAGTGTACTCAGGATATCACTAAAGCTCATTTCAAATATTCGTTCTTCCGAATTTGATGATACAACTATTTTCGCTAATTTGGAATTTCTAATATGAGCATTAATCTAAAAAGACAAAATTGCAAACATAAGCTATACGGATTTCACAAGTTCTAAAGTTAAATTATAAAATGTCATTTGATCTAGTCGAATAAAACATTTCTCAACACTATTTTCCACTTACCTCTGTATCATAATTGGAGCTGGTAGAAGTTTGTACGATGGTCAAACCCTCGCTTGGTGATGTTTTCGTATTTACGTCAATTCCAGATAAATCCGTTGTTGTTTTGAAAGAGAATGGACTTAAAGTATTTTCAGTTTCACGTCGATGCCTCGTTGGCATTCCGTAATCAATATCGATGGTATTTGATGTCCAAATCGAGGACTTCGTTGTTCTGGAATTTAAAGAATTCATTTCGGAGGAAATTTCTGAAGCTATGCTACTCAATCCCGTAGAAGGTTTAGTAGACCATTTATCTTCGAAATCTTCGACTGAAATTGCACAAGTTAGTTGCTTGAGAATATCCTCTCGGTCCTGTAATGAAAATATCTAGGTATAGTATTACTTTACTTACTTCATTCGTTCAATTTGTTCAAGAATCCACTATGTCCGTTGTTTTAGATTCTACACTACTCCAAAATGTGGGGAACTAGAGAGCATTTATTTATTTCAGAGTGAATTTGTAATAATAGCGCTAAGTCTCATTAATTATATGGATGCACGCAATACAAACAACTTGTTAGACACGTATTCTGACTCTGAAGCGATGGGATTTTAACCATCTAAATCCACTATATGTTTAATCCATTTGCTTCTAATGACAAAGAAGATTATTAACATGGATCTGCTCGATTTATTTCTCATTCAATTGAAATAATTCGGCGATTCGAATTGAATTTTTCCATTTGTTAAAATCTCACAGTTATTTGTATTCATCATTCCAAAAGGAATAGTCCGAAGATATTGCACTCAAATGATAGAACTCGGTTTCTAAATGCAACGTTAGGTAAATGATCTTAGTTCGAATTTTTAAAACATTATTGAAAATCAACTAGCAGATTCATTCCACCATTAGTTGGAGTATACTAATGGTTACGGAAATTGATGAGTATAATATGAAGTATATTTTCACCGAATGTGAGAAATCATATTTATGAAACATGACTCCTCTACCACTTTCTCTACATGCTTTATTAAAAATGCACAAAGATAATACTTCCTATAAGACCCGCTTGTTTATATATCTATGCCCCTGTCAAAAATAGCAGGAACATTTTTGTCAACATAGTATCAAAATATACAAGCTTTAGCCGTTAATGATAATAATAAGCTAAGTCACAGAAGGTCACAGATTACCAACCATAGAGTGTGGAGGTTATAGAATGGTGTGTGTGTACATACAGGTTGTTTTTAGGATGTGTTCGTCTTAGGAGGTGTCATGGCGTCTGTATGAGCTATCATGGTGGGTGTATGTCAAACGATGAACTGTCATGGTAGAACTTTCATGGCGAATCTGTGAACTGTTCTGCGTGAATCTATGAACTGTCATTGCTGTCTGTGCTCGCCATCCATGAATGAACCGAAGAACTAGAAGTGATGCCTGTCAACGTCAAGTCTTATCAAACGTTTTGTTACAAGTTATTTGTGATGAGGGGTGTCTGTTTGAGATAAATGCTGTTTGTGGACGATATCTATCACATGCAACTATAGCTTTATTGGTATCGAATAAAAGGTATTGACGAGTAGAGTATGAATTTCATGATTTCCAGCTGGAAAATATAGAATGGTGTCTATAAGTGAGAAAAATTTTGAAAACTGTTAAAACGAATGGAAAGACGGTTGAAACGATTGGAAAAATCGATAAAGACGATCGTACGAACGGTCGAAACGGTTCAAATGGACGAAATTATTGTTTTCATCGTTTTCTGCGATTCTGGGCTGAGGGTAGGATATAGATGCGCTGTCGCTCAAAATCTATGAAGTATGAATTTTACGATTCCCAGCTGGAAAATCTAAAATGGTGTCTATAAATGAAAAACACGTTGAAAACTGTTAAAACGAATAGAAGTTAAAACGAATGGACCTACGGTTAGAACGAATGGAAAGACGGTTAAAACGATTGAAAAAAACTATAAAAACGATTGTACGAATGGGTGAAGTGGTTCAAATGGACGAAACGATTGTTTTCATCGTTTTTTGCGATTCAAAGCCGAGGTTAGGGTTATAGATGCGCTGCCGCTCAAAATCTCTGAAGTTCTCATCTAGTTCGAGATGAAGAATGTAGTAGTCAATATTCAGAGCTTCCACATTTAATCACACGCAAATATAGTCAAGGAACTTATGTTGGATTGTCAGAAAAAGTCAGAGAAAAATTTTCAATTCAAATCACCTATTCCGTTGAACCCATAGTTCAAGTATACAGGTCTGCCGGAGGCTCCCTTCCATCGTTTCTCGCGCTAGGTGACGTCACCTAGCTCCTCCAATCACATCGCCGGCACGTAACAACATCATATTATATCGTCGTCAATAACATTAAATAAACGAAATAAACGACCAATCAGCTTGCACTCGGATTTTAAAAAGAGTAGAAGGGAGGCTCCGGCAGACCTGTATACTTTGACTATGGTTGAACCAACTCTCTAAGATTCAGATGAAGAGAATATCAAATGCCGAAAAATATCATGGTATTCTATACAAGTCGGGATATCAGGAATGTAATCGAATGGAGAAAATTCTGAAGGAAAATATCGATTCAGACGGTGTCATATATGTTAGTGGAATAGAAAAAGCTTCATTTCTTCAGAAGATTCTCAAAAAATGGAGATTAGATAGTATGAGAGTGAAAAATTTAGAAGATATGTTCCCGAAATTCGTGCGAGGAAATTGTGATTTTAACTGTATTCATCACTCTCGTAGTAAGAATCCTATATGTTGTAGTACGAATAGCTGGAAATTATACAAATTTATTATGAGACAAGATGTTCTATGCATTGCAGAATAATATCAGTATCGATATGTTTTTGGAAGAATGCACACAATTCATACTCTACGCGTCGATACTTTCCATTCGATACCAATAAAGCTATAGTTGCATGTGATAGGCACCGTCCAGCCTGTATCTCGAACATATACCCATCATTATAAAAAAAAACCTATACAGTCATAAAATACGTCTCAAGACGATTGATAAGTTTGACGTTGACAGGCTTCAACTCTAGTTCTTCGGTCCATTCATATATGGCGCGCACTGACAGCTATGACAGTTCATAGATACACCCGTGATAGTTCATAGATCCGCCATGACAGTTCATCGTTTGAGATACACCCACAATGACAGTTTATACAGATGGCATGACATCTTCTCAGACATCAAACACGTCCTACCAACCACCTGTATATACACACCATCTATTCTATAATTTCTACACTCTACGATTTGGTAATCTGTGACTTTCTGTGACTTACGATAGCTCTGGGTTAGCTGCACTTAGACCGGAAGTGAAACTGCAACTTCCTTTCAAGACAGCGCCATGTGTATCTACTCGCATTCTCTTCTGAAGTTTAATTTTTCATACCTCTGTTTGTAACTCTTAGTTATAAGAATAGTTTTTTTATATTGTTTATGAACCTCTTGTAAGATGTATGCAATGATTCTTATAAGTTCCACTCGGTTATCGACTAAAGAGTGAATTCAAAACCGTACGTAATGTGTTTACAAAAGCAAGTAGGTTCTTTAATTCATAGTATGTTGAATATAATTACCCATATCAATACCATCAACACATACGAAGCAACAGAAAATGAAATACAGGTAAAAGCAATTAATATGAAAGATCTTTTTTCATCCTACTAAATAGTGGTACCGAGATAATCTGAAGCAAAATTTGGAGATGGTGCATAGATTTGATTTGATAATCGGTTAGCGTGAGTGTTTGTTTTCAAGAATGATAATGCTTACTTCAACATTACAATATGTATGAATCAATAATATTGACTTGGAGGTGAAAGTTAATTTTCCATATCTTTTAAATCTTTCAGATGTAGGATCAGTTTTATTTCAATAATCGATCATGTAAACTCTCACAAAGCTTGAACATTCTGAAAAATACATCCTTTTTCCATTCACTGTCTTTCCGTCATGTTATCAAAATACATGATTTTTTGAACTATTGAATTTGGATTCGATTCAAGCAGAACGTGTCTGTAGGTACTTCATTTTTCTTCATGCACTTGGTAAACATTACAAAAGTTTGTGAATTATACTTAAAAGTACAAATAACTTGTATTATTTGATACAATAAGTGGAGAGGTCCTAAATTTGTTTGTATTACAGTTTATTGTATGAAATGGGTAGCTATATTCAAAAACCTGCTCAACCTGACAACAATGACTGACCTTGAGCAATGACGTCATTTATTTGTTTTGGGCGAACAAGCCGTGATATACTATATTACTAGTGTTCAGATTTGCAGAACTTCTACAAGTAAGTCGAGTTCCCGCCGTACAAATATCTAAATCTTATATTCAGATATTTGAACAACAGAAGAAATACAATAAATTCCACAATAAGATGGTGCAAAATGTGAAGAGGTTATCACACATACAGAAGTGAGGTGAGTCAGTAGAGGAAAGGTACATGAGCGACTTTCAAATTTATTGCCACAGTGAGAGAATTTCTATTATTCCGAAATGACATTTGTTCAGAATTAGGGCTGAATTGAAACTAAAGAACCTCAATTATCAATTTTAAATTATGTTTTTTCAATTAAAATTTGGATTCATATATCAAATTCCCGCATTTCTGGAATAAGTTCGAAGAAAAAAATTGACAACGCCTGCTCTAGAGCATACACTTCCTTCAGAACTATTCTTCCATAAAAAACAAACAATAGAAAGGTACGAGAAAGATCGAAATAGTTTTTTGATAGCAGAGAGGAGGATGTTGAACAGTTCATGGAAAACCTAGAATAACGGAAATCATTAAAGCTACGATGTTCTCTTTGGAAAGTATGTAAGTTTAATAACATAATCATCCCTCAGTTTCCGAAGCCGGAGGAGTTGCAACCGTTTTTCAAGAGAGAATATCCGTGATGGTGAAACGGACCACTTCTTTTGATAATTATTATACCTAATACACAATAATTTATGAAGGGTGTTTAACAGTCAGTTAGTAAACAAAATCCTTCATGATTTAATCCTAATAAAATAAAAGGCCAATTATGTGAGTTTGTTCTTTGTGTAAATTTACACAATTGTGCTAATCGGCTTACAAATTGTTACACGTCGTGTATATTGATCACATCATAAGAGTGTATGTAGAGGCAGTACTGGGTGAGAATTGTTAATAGTTTTTATGAAAACGTATTCATAAAACCTCGCATGGAGGGAGTCCCTGAAAAATAAAACGGATGGTGCCACAATGGAAAATCGCATGTGACATTTGTGATGTACCATCTCTATCTAGAACGCATTAAAATTTTCAGACTGATATGTCATTCAGTTCCGTTTTGAGACCCATCGAAAGCAACCAACCTTGAAGATTTTTGTAAACATGGGAAGAAGTGAATTTTGCGTCTTGATTAAACATTATTTGTTGCGTGGAAACAACATTACGAAAATCAAAGTATCGCTTGTTAAACATTATGGGGACTCTTCACCATCGATTAGAACGATTCACAACTGGTTTGCTGATTTTCGTTCTGGTAGTATGACCACAAAAGACGCCGAACGTTCTGGTCATCCAATTGAGGTTGAAATGCCATAAATCGTCGACAGAATCCATGGTATGATATTGGACGATCTGTGAGTTAAAGTACACAAGATTGCTGAGGCTATGGGCATCTCAGCCGAATGGGTACGGAACATTTTGCATAAGTTTTTGAATATGAGAAAGCTATCTACCAGATGTCTTCCGCATTTGCTCTCTGTTGACAACAAGCGTGACCGTGTGACTATTTCAAAGGAGTGTTTGGCGATGTTCAAGCGCGTAAAAAGGACTTTTTGCGCCGTTTCATAAAGTTGAACGGAACATGGTTCCATCAAAACACCAGAGACCAAATAACAGTCGAAATAGTGAAATTGTCCTGGCGAATCGAAGCCGAAGAGGCCTAAGTGGGTTTATCGGCCAACAAAGTCATGAAAACAATTTTTGGTATGCGCACGATATCGTCCATATCGATTACCTTGAAAAGGACAAAACGATTACCGGCGTATATTATGCAGAGCTGTTGGATAGATCCGAAGCCGATTTGAAGCGAAAGCGGCCACATTTAGCAATGAAAAAAGTGCTCTTTCACCAGGACAACTCACCGGCGCATAGGTCCACAGTCGCAGTGGAAACATTGCATGAATTGCGCTACGAATTGATTCATCATCCACCATATTCTCTTGATTTGGCCCCCTGCCATTTTTATCTATTGCCATACTTGAAGAAATGACTTGGTTGAAAGAGATTTGGCTCCAACGATGAGGTCATCGCTGTTGCTTGTTACATTTTTCAGGAACTTTTCACCTTGCCGTCTTATATACTGTTGTCGAAAATTGTCTGCTATATTTTCTGTGGCTGATTGATATGTAGCATAGCTGCCTTAATAATTATCAATTAGAATTGAGTTGTACAACAAAAAAAATTGCTAAAATTCAAGCTCATAGTTTAATAACACCCATGAACTTATAGAAATATGATATTCTTTGTTTCTTTTATATTATCAGGATTAAGTCAAGTATATGATTTCATTTCTAAGTTCAGCTGTCCTGTCATAAATTATTACAGTTATTCTTTGTGTCTGGGGGACGGAAACGAGATGTAAAGTTTCCGAATCCTTGTCATAAAAGGGTCATTATGATTGGTAAAATATCGACAAAGTCGAAATTATAAATCACGTATTTATTGCTTCAGAATCATTATCGTAATACTTTTTTGAGAAGTTATAGCAATAATATAAGCTATGATTCGAAATTGACTTGAAAAGATTTTCTATGAATAAATGTATCGAATATTAGATTCGTAGTAATAATTGTATTTCTTGAGGTTTTAGGGTCCAGAGAGGATTGTGGATATTCTTCTGGCCAAATTATTATACTCAATCTACTGCTCACTTCCGTGCACATGATACATTTTTCACCTCGAACAATCTATTTGATGAAAGGCCGTTCCAATAAATTATACTGGAACACGTATTAGAGAATGTTATAGTTTTTTCAGAAGCATCGATATACCTAATCGGGCTATTGTTTATGGCATAAAATATATTTCTTTGAAGTTTAACCTACATTATAAATTCATAATAACTAACGATTCAGGCGATTCAATATTTTGAAAAGAACATTAATAATAATCGGTCGTTGCCTTATTCGTATGCTTATCACAATCCTCGAGTTCCATAAAACAACTTAACTGTCATGGATTTATTATCAACTTCCATATAGAAATAATGTAATGTTGAAAATATATGAATAGATTTTTTTTTAAATTGCATCAAAAGAGCAAAGCACAATTTTGAGAGCTATTACAATTCAGGCTTAAATACACACATTTTAAATGTTAAATAACTCTCATTGGTTTTTTGAAACTTTTATTTGATATAATGTTAAAACATTGTGATCAAACAATCGTTTAAGTGATGGCCACGAATAGCTTGGCATATTTCCGCCAATTTGATAAAATTTCTCATTATTCTTTGTTTGGTCTTGTGGAAGCTCATCAATAACACGGCGAATCCCGTCTTTTAGCTCTAGAATTGTTCTGGGGTTATCGGCATACACTTTTTGCTTCACGTGCCCACAAAGAGAAGAATTCCGTGGATATGATACATTGTTTACTCTGAACAACCAATTTGATGAAAGGATATACCAATATATTATACTGGAACACATACAACAGAACGTTATGGCTTTTTCAGAAGCATCGATATACCTAATAAGGCATGAATTTTATTGCTTTGAAGGTTAACCTACGTTATAAATTCTCATAGTAACTAATACATGCTAGTCAATATTTGAAAAGAAGATTGGAAAGAATTGGTCATTGCCTTAGCCGTATTTTGTTCACAACCCTCGAGTTGTGTCTACTTTTCAGTGTCATGGATGACTATTATTATTATAATGTAAAAGAAATGCGATGATAAGCATACATGAATTGAAATTTTTGCCAGGAGACAATTTTTGGAGCTATTATAGTAATTTAGGCCTATATAACTAAGAATAAAAAAGGTTGATTTTATGATTAGCGTCGTGCTCTTTTATTTTTTATTCATTAGCATGTTACAGTTTGAATGTTAAATGAGCCGTTGGAATTGAGAAAATGTAGAAATTTTCATTAGGATATAATGTTGAAATATTTACATTAAACATGAAAAATGATATCATCCAAGTGACCGCCACGAGCAGCCTGAAGGCCTACTTCCACCCTTTTAACAAAATCTCCTATGAGTACAGTGGAATCTCGTCATTAAAAAAAAATCTAAATGTGTGATATCACCTTGGAGGATAATTTTGATCGTCAATATGAGAGATAACATGGCTGGGAAATTTTACATCTAACAACTGCATTATTTCTCTTTCTGTGTGACATCTGGCACAATTGGAACAAAATATTTTTCATATCAATGTTCTGCAATTAATGCTCAAACAAATTTCTTATCATGTCTCGTTGACGTTCACTATTTATGTACTGTTACAGCATCATCGTGATCATTTAAATAATTTACGGCTCAATCACGCCGCAGCCACAAAATCCATGCCAAACTTTTTGGTGTAACATTTCTTTTTCCTTTATGGCTCGTGGATCTTCAGAAACACAAATCAATCAGATCACATCGAGTTCAAAATACGATCCATCGCTAAGTAGCCGGAAAAATCGTCATCAATATATTGGTGCTTCAATCCCCAATTATCAAATCCTGACTCTGTACACGATAGGCTGCTCTTAATTACTGAGCCAATTGGATCTAGTAGACATGCTTCATATGCATGTGTTTGGTTAAAATACTCTGCGTGGTGCTATTATACAGATTTGATAAATGCTAACAGCGACGGCGAATGGAAACTGATGGATTCTGCATTGTTACTAAATGCAACATCTTCGAGTGATCGACCATTACGAGGATGAATTTATTGGTCTTTGAACATTCAACACTAAACGATTCGAACGTATTTTTGGATCAATTTGTTGACCGCGTCATGAGATAGACGGTGTTTATCAAAGTCATTTTGTCCATTTCGCAAATAGGTTTCTAATGCGTTCCTGCGTTGTGTCAAATATCAGCTATTCATTGTAACGTTATGAAGAATGAAAAATATTCAGCTGAAAATAAATCATCTATCGTCTTTCGACGCAAGAAACATATGTGAAACGTTGGGTTAGGTACCTCATTAAGAATTATGTTTCGCTTAAGTGTATGTATGTATAAAGTGTATGTACATTATGCCGATATAAAGAAGACTGACTGTTGTGTGGCTTATGCTCAAGAACATTGGATTGCCTTCAGATTTATGTTTAGAAGGTGATCATACATGAGCACCACCAAACGATGATTTTGGTCTACATGAATCGAATAGACTTCGCTTTATCACGTGGACATTGTCAAGGAAGGAGTAAAAGTCAGTGGCTGCTCATAAATTATGAAAGAGAGAAGGCTCAAGAAAAAATGTACCTATTTTTTGTATATTCTCGTATTTTTCATGTTGAAAAAAACGTCTACGACGGGATAGACTGGACGAAATTCTTTTCTATCGATAGGACTACCAATGCGTTCAATCGATCTTCTGATATTGTGCTTCACAGAAAATGTTTAATGCATTTGAGGGTGGAAAAAAAACCGTTCACATTCTTGTATGTCTCCGTCAAAACCTTTTTCAGGTTGTTGTCTGTTATGAAAACTAAAAGTGGCAAAATACCACCTACGTCACACATGTGATTGCGTTCATAAATTGCTGAAAGTTCACTTTTTAATTTTACACTGTCAACATAGGATATAATTCCACAGTTTCATCAAAATGTTTTTGTGGAAATGCATGTCTATAAGTTTTTAAATTCTTAAAATCAAATAATTTTGCTGCACTTAAGCGATCCCTAAAATCAAATCGGTCGCTAACATGGCTTAAAATAGTGTCACATACTTCCTTTGCAGTAGCAGCTCTGTAATCTCCAGCTTGTCATTCCTTGTCTATTCCTAGCAGGTTCTTCATTATTGCGTTCTTGATTTCCATTGTCAGTAGAATTTCTAATTCGAAAAACTTGCTGTTGTAATTGTTCAATTGCCTTTTGCATTTAAGTCTGATTTAATAATATTACAACATGGGGCATGATGAAATGACATATTTCCAACCCGGCAATTATAAGCCACTTTACTTCATTAATAATAACTGAATCCATCCCAACTTCGTCAATAATTTTGTCCAAACACCCTTTGAAAAATCCTGGTGTTCAAATAATATGTTCACAGTTCGACTGTTGAAAATCCAGCGTGTAGGAACAGCGTGTAGTAATCTACGTTTGACTATTTCATGAAGAATTACCGTCCGTTTTGTGATCGAGAAATAAAATCTTGAAAATGACTGCAATTTTGCAGAAGGAGAATTTAAAATAGTTTCATTCAGCAATGTTTTTGTTAATTCATCAGCATTATGTCCACCCGGTTTATAAGAGACCAAAAGTGTTCGAAAATGTTTCCATTGAATACGTATCAAATAATAACAATCATTTGCTGATGATTAGAGATGTAGTTTCATCGGCCTTCAAAGCAACGAAATTTACAGATTTAATTTCTTTTAATATTTTCTTCTTGTGAATTTGCAACATTGCATATTGCATTCCGTTCTGGATAGTTTTTGAGACGCCTTTAATCACCTGTGAACCGAACCTTCCATATGCTTTGCCAGCACAGTATCTAATTCGGCTGTAAAGTTGATTAAGGCTACATAAATAGCTCGATTTTCAGACTTCAATGTCTCATCATGGCCTCGTAATGGCAATTTGAAGGCTAACTACAGACTTCACGTCTTCGAATTGAATTCACACACTGTACACTATGGAGGCAATGCGTTTACTGGAAAAATGGTGCGTGGTGCCCCTAACCAACGGTATAAGCGGGTATGGCATAGACAACCGTAGTCAGCCGAATCATACTTGAAATAGGTACACTTCAGAACGTTCCTCGGAACATAGCTTTGATCGTTATCAATGCATGCGCCTGACATGTGGAATAAAATAATGCACTGAATTACATGAGAATTTCTTTCTGTGTTTATGTTAGTGGTTGGATGGGCACGCTGGTGGAGGTGGGCAAGTGCCGTTATGTCCTTTAGTAATAGCCGCCACTGGTAAAAGTTAGTTGATAGATGCTCTTATTCAAATTGTCATGTTAATGCAAAGAGTATTATCTTGATATAAAAGTTTCAGACTCGGTACCAGGTAGGTAAGGGGTTCGAAATGAAGAATAGAAACTGACAAAGTTTTGAACCCCATATAATGTTTGCCGCATTCGCCATCGTTTACGAAACAAAATATATGTGAGTACTAAGAGAGAGGATGAAAAATTTACATCCATAAGGAGTTCGTGGATTCATTTCTTTGCGAATTTAGTTTCAGTACAAGATTCATCAACACATTTTTCAACGCAATAGCTTTGAAGTTACGAAATTGAAATTCAGCCTCCAGTTATTTATACTCACCGCATTTCCTTTACACGCAATTCGTTTGGTTCCGTCTAATCCGCAATCGGATGTAAGTTCGACAGCCATTTGCTCTGGAATATATAACACTGTCAGCGATGGAAGTTCCGTCAATAAACAACCTTTCGGACCAGCCGCCCAAGATGGAACTGAAAACAAAATAATTAACTTTCTGAAAGATTTAGAATCGATATAGTATTTTACATTACTAACAACTTAAAACTGTTTTTACTGATGAAATGAGGATATAACAGACGAATCTGATGAATCCTTTAGGATGTTAAAGCTGTTACATTGTGTATTCTGTATAATATCTTATTGTTGTCACTCAATTCTGCATAAATGATAATTATAATCAAATTTTGATTCCTAAGATTACAAAAAAATCCTCAATAATTTATCGTATTGGAATCATTGCTGTGACAACGTATATTGTTTATTTCATTGTTTATTGATTTAGTGGAAATTAATGTGCCAGAAGTCATTGTCGGCGAAGCCACCAGGGTGAATTTACGTTTTCGCCTGAAATGAATGAATGCCCTGAATTCCAAACCTGGCAGAAAAAAGCAACGGGTGTAAATGGGGCAACGAAAAATGCTTGGTTGGCCTATATGAATCATTACTACATATTAGATTCATTACAAATACCTTATGGTAAAAGACTATGGTATGCGGAAAGAAGACCACATTCGTAACATAATGGAGCATATATACTGTAATATCAAAATGAATCGAATAGTTGACTTTGAACAATTATGGCAAGATCATCCTCCTAATAAGATCGCTAACAGCCGCCTGTTTGTATACACTTCTAAGTAGAGGTAGGTAGGTACACAGTTTTTTAATAATCTAATATGATTATTACTAATTGCCGAATAAGAAGAATAGGTTATTTGAGTGAATTTGTAAATACACTAACATTATTTCATTATGTCGCGGACTGTGGGAAAAACATCCTTAATGTGTTCAAATCTACTGCAATTTTTTTATCTCTTTTTTCATTTTAGTATCGTTATCTATATAATGATCATTGTTGATCCAGATATGAATTAATTGTAAATTCTTGGGAATAGCTCACATTAACAAATATGTCATACATATTCTCGCCTTTTCTCAATGAGGAAAATATATATTCCCAAGAACTTACGTATAATATTAGGTTCTTCATTTTTGTCAGGATAAGGTTATAATAAATCAATTACAAACACAAATTTACCTGTTTAGAATTAATTGCAATTTGTTTACTAATTACTTTTTTAATTGCTTTTAGGTCTGTATTATAGCAATTTTTTTGAAGTGAAAACTTCTCTAGGCGCATTGAGCTATTCCAGATGGGGGTAAAACCATGAGTCCGCCACGTACAGTTACGCTGTAGCTATATATATTAGGTATTATATGTACTGTTGCGTGCGCAACTACTCGGGTCAGGCGTCAGGCAGTCTCTCTATACGCTTACATACGTGTGCATATCTGAGTCGGATACTCGACGTTATTCATTTACGCAATCCTCGATCCTCATGCAGACGAAAGTTATATTTATACTGAATTTATTAATTGTACATTGTGTACTTAGTATCGTATCTACGTGCAAAGTTTTAAATATTGTGAATATAATTCTTGTAATAAGAATATAACATCAGTGATGTGTATATTCCACAACTGTCAGCATTTCAATCAACAATTATGTACATTTTTATATTTAATAATAAAAAACGGGCGGTACAATCCCTGTAAAGAGTATGAATGTAACCCGATAATCATTATAATAAATACACATTATTTTATTTTCAAAACATATTATTTATTGATATTTACATCGATGTAAATGAAAGTAATGTTTAACAGCGTTGGTCCGAATTGAATATGTCTACGGATGGTGGTAAAAGGAGACATCTTCAATTTGGACCAATGAATGAATAATCTAAAAAGGAACGCAAAATGTAAACATATGAACATTTCCGACAAATGTCAGTATGATCGTAAATTACACCACAAATAATTATTTGAAATAAAATTTTGTACTTTCGTATTAGTAGTATTACTTATACACATCACTAATGTTATATTGTTATGATAAGAATTATATTCACAATATTTAAAACCTTTGCACTTAGATACGATACTAAGTACACAATGTACAATTAATAAATTCAATAAAAATATAACTTTCGTCTGCACGAGGACCGATTCATACTCTTTACAGGGATTGTACCGCCCATTTTACGTTTTTTATTATTAAATATAAAAATGTATATAATTGTCGATTGAAATGCTGACAGTTGTGAAAACTAAAGAAAAACTAATTATATTAATTTTCATTTAAAAATAATAAAATTGTAATTTCGGATGCTACAACGAGTTCAACAACTCCATACTGAACTTCGTAGACAATAGTTGAATAGCTCTCTTCTGAATAGAATCCAAGGGCTTCAGCGTATGATTGGGAGCCGAACTCTGAACATGAGAACAGTACTCCAAGAGAGGTCGAATCTGTGCTTTGTAGAATATGAGATTATGAGGAGCTGCTGGGATGTAAAGTAGCTATTGGCACGGTATAGAAAAACAAGTTTATGTGAAGCGGTTTCCGCAATGGACCTCACATGATCATCTCATGAGAGGGTGCTGTTTGTGGTGAGCTCCCGAGATTTGTCATGGAAGAGTTCATAGAAATAGTTGTACCTGACATCATCATATCATTGATTGTGGGATCCGCCTCCAAGGAGAAGACTCAAGCTTGAATTTTGGTTGCATTAAACTCTACTATATTATCAGATCCCCATTTCAAAATCTTTGCCAAATCCATTAATTGCGTCAACCTTTCTCTGTCTGTCTGCGCGCGATTATCTCTTTCATCTATCACTTTTTGGCGGAAACTCTTATCATTAAAGTCAATACATTACCACCTTTAGAAAAATTTTTTGGAAATTGTAGCTCATAATCAATTATTAGAGCACACATCGATAGTAATGATATAGTGATTAGAAACCAATCCGGTTTCCGTAAAAAGCATTCGTGTAAAGTAGCATTGCAACTTTCTATAACTAAGTTCAAAAATGACGATGATGGCAAATATGTAGTGGCGGTTTTCTTGGAACTTAGAAGAGCATTTCAGACCATCGACCGAAATATACTATTAACTAAATTATATCAATATGGAATTCGAGGCAAATCACTCAAATTCGGAAAGTTAGTTGCAGGGAAGAAAGCAGAGTTAGGAACTCAACATCACGTGCAATTTACAATAATCTTGGGGTGCCACAGGGAAGTTTCTTAGGTCTTCTATTCTTCATATTATATCTAAATAAACTGTGAATTTATAAATTTATTTGCTGACGATACATTATTAGCATGTAGTGATGTATGCCTGAACACTGCTATACAAAAGATGAATAATGCTCTAATAAGTGTGAGTAGATATTTGAAAATCAACAAGCTTAAACTGAATGTCCCCAAAACCAAGGCAATGCTTATGTCAATTAAACACAAATATAGACAGATAAATGTGAATCATATAGATATTTCAATTAAAACGAGCGAACTGTGAAGTATCTTGAGCTTGAGCATGTATGTTACTAAGAAAATTTCGAAAAACTACCTTTTTTCTCAAGAATTGCTAAACAATTACCTATTAATCCAAAAATCATAACTCTATAACTTTATTACACCAATTCAGTTTAAATAAAATGCCACAGCTATGAATAATTACAAAATAGAGGCATGATGATCATTTTAAGCTGTAATCACTATACTCCTATCTCAAGGATGTGGAATACATTACAATGGCTTTCAGTTACAAAACTACTTTTCTTGCTAACGATGATATTCATTTACAAAATATTACACAATGAAGCACCTCACTATTTTCTTGAATATGTTGATTTCCAACATTCACCATCATTTCACACGAAATAGTGACAACATTCATGTACCAAGGGTAAAATTATCAAATACAAGAAATTCTTTGTTTTGAAAGGGATGATACGAGCTCAATCATCTCCATCATTATATTGAATCTAGTGAATCTTGTAAAATGTTCAGACACCAATTGTTGACACATATTAAAGAGCTAAATTAGAGTTATTTTTATTCTGTAATAATATTTTTCGCATTCTGTAAGATTGATAACATACCTACTTTATTGCTAATTCAAGGTTTGATTCAAACTGATTTAGTTATATATACATATATTAGTATCATTATATATTAGGGAAACCAATTTCAAATAAATATTTCTTCTTCTTCTTGAAGTTGTAGGGAATATTATATAATTTTCTACATATTTTGTTCTCATGAAATTTGCGAAATTTCATCGTTTTTGAAGGGCAGTTATTCCACTTTGTTTTTATTTTCTTCATACAAAGTGCTTTTCATGCTGGGAACAAATCAAATGTGAATAGTTTATCAATGAGAATATTCACGAAAATGAAGAAGCAGTACACGCATGATAATATATCATGTTAGCAAATTGCAATGTCATTCAAAATTATCAGTGAAAGCTTCAGACACGGACGTGCTAGTTATAATTTTGGGGAATTTGAGCGGATTGGATGTCACAGATATTTGGTTCTCTAGCGCTAAATCCAAAGTAAGTAAGCACGACTAAATCAACTGTACTGTGTTGGGATAAATTAGGAATTCGTTGGTGCCAAGCGAAAAAGTAACAGATATTTTGCAGCAGGCTCTCGGATTATAATAAGAACATCATAACACGTCATTACAACCCGATTGAAATAGCTCGCTGTCTATATGACTATGATATAATATTCCAAAAGAACGACCTTTAAAAAAAGCAAACTTATCCGATGTGTATTAAAATTGCATATCTAGAGCAATCACTTATCTAAGGATAGCCAAGTAGTACATAGATAACGTATCCAAATAATTCTCTCATTATTAAAGCATACTTGATTGAAATCCTCTCTCCATCTTATTTAATCAATACTTCATGAATTTCAACTGTTTTATTTAGCTTCCTCAGCCTACTCTCCATAGTCAGATTTTACATATAGGCTGACAATATGATTCTAAAAAGATGGAAGTTAGAAGCACATGAAACTTTTGATAAAGGTCTAGAATGGGCTGAACAAAATGGTTGTGATTTCGATGACATTCAAACTCAAAAAATTGCGTGAAAAAGCTTTACATCAAACAAACTTTTAGAAAAAAGAAATTATTGGACTTTTGTAACCGAAACTAATTGTAAGTTGTACATATGTATGTATTTACAAACATACATACATCAGTAAGTGTAGGTAGCATGTGTACCATACTTACTTATGTACATACATAATATTATACTTCTTTATTACATATAATAAATATATAGATCACACATTATGTAGTTACGTTATGAGTAAAGGGCGGAATATATACACGTCAATTCAGTTAAAATATGCGCATATATATGCATAGTTTTTCTTTGAAATATGCAACAATATGCATTTATTTGTCAAAATATGCAATCATATGCCTTGAATATAACATGGAAAAATGGAAATAAAGAAACGCCGACTCTTACAAAAATTATTTGTTTTAAGTAAAATTAAAAGAAAAATATAATAGGTAAAATTTTTAACCTGAAATAGTATAAAATACGTTACGTTTTTAAAAATTTTCCAATAAGTGTTTGCCTTCTGTCCGTAAAAACATGCTTGTACAAAGAAAAAGATCTTTCAACATCTACCGATGTGATCTGGCAATATTTCAATTTGGGTAGTAAGTTACAAGGTATTTACTTCGTTGGATGGTTTAGTATCAAAAATATTTTTGACTTCCATTAAATACTTAAAGCCTTCATTCTTTCCCACGATAACTTCGAGTTTACTCCTTACTTGATTTCCTACATCACCGGGAACTTTTTTGCATTTGTCGGAAAAAGTTTCAACAATATTGATTGATTCTCTTAAACTCATATTCCTATTTTCTAACGAAGTTATTATATCTGGTATAAAACTAAAATTACCCTTAATAAAAACATGTTCCTTAGCTAAATTTACATTTTTAAATACTGCTTGACTTTGCATTACACACTGTGAATTGTCTTCTAAATCTAAAACTATGTCTTTAATGGTTCCAAAATGGTCTGCGTAGAATATCGCGGCCTTAATCCATGTTTCCCATCGAGTAATTACGGGCTCTGGAGGTAAACTAACTCCTGGCAATTTCTCTCTATAGATCTGCACTCTTTCAAAAACACTTTCTTCACATTTGAAATTAATTTGTTCACCAAGGGATATGCTGTTCTAATAGTTTCTGCAACTCTGTTTATCCCGTGTAAAAGGCAAGTGACATGTACCATATTGGGATAAAATATTTTTAAGTTTTGGCCTACTTTAACCATATACGGCGCTGCGTCAGACAAAAACACTAAAAACTTCTCTACTGGAACTGGATTTGGTAAAAAAAAATTTGATAGAGACTGCTGGATGAATCGAGTTACGGTCACATTATTTGTTTTGTCTAACTGTTTAGAAGATATTAAATATGGCTTCCCTGGCTCATTTTCTTGAAGCCCTCCAATAATAAGATATCGACCACATGAGTCTGTGCTTTCATCAACAATAATATAAAAATGTTCATCGCCCAGTGAAACTTTAATTTCTTCCATTACGGTTTCGTATACTGTTTGCACATACCTACTTCTTTCTGAGTGTGGATTCGTCAGGGATGTTTTGATTACAATATTTTTGCAAAAAATCTCTGAAATGTGTATTTTGCAGTTTCTTCAAAGGTATATTTGCTGCGACTAAAGCTTTGCATAAGTCTTGATGGAACACCTCCTTTTCACTCTTTGGTTTATTTTTCTGCAACTCAGCTTTATGCATAGCTGTTTTCAAGTGTTGATCAATTTGGAACTTCTTTTCACAAACAATGATTTTGGCACAAACTTTGAAAAACACTTCATCCCCACTAAACTCCAAATCAGGAAAATATTTAATCCACGAAGTGGCTTTCGGCATTTTAGGCGTTTGAAATAAATATTTCCGAAATCACTCTTTTCACACTGGAATCTATCGACAAACTAAACTATACAATATAAATACAAAAGAAGAGACCACATTCGCTCTCCAATTAGGCACCGAAAAGAAACAACAAGAAGGTTCACTTGGCGCCGCCGCGTTCCAACTAGACCCCCGCGCACCGAACATAAGTTTCTGTTCGGTGACAATACTTACTACCACCGAACACGACTTGGCACCACCAGGGATTATTTAAGTGTGCCAGCGAAATAGACAACATTAGGGGTGGAGCTTCAAGTGAACCTTCTTCTCTTGTTTCTGTTCGGTGAATTAGGCAAGCTGATTACTTGGAAATTCCTAAACTTCCCATAAATGCCGGCAATAAACCATATAATAATAAAACCTACTCACCTTTTAAATTATTTCAATTATCTGCAAGGGTCTCACTTAATCTTTTGATAAAACGAAAAACATACAAATATGCACACAAATTTTATTTTTGCTGAAATATGCAATTTTTATGAAATTTGTAAAAATATGCAAAATATGCAAATATATGCACTTTGCATATATTCCGCCCTTTAGTTATGAGTAATTTTGTAACATATCCAGTAGCTTGAACTTTTCGGAAACGTGAACCTCACTTGTTTCAAATAGTTCACGTTATCGAGAGACTCTATGGTATATTCATTATGTTCCAGTTCGAAAGTTTGCGTACAATCAAAATGTGCAATAATATAATATAATATATAGTACCATTTAAATTAAGAAAGTTGACGAGTGTCTACGGAAAATAGAGTACCCTGTATATACAGAAGTACATAATTGTTAAAATATAAATCAAACTAAGAAACTTATATACGAAACTTTTTTGTTTACCTTGTATATTTTATGGGATAACGTAGTGTCCCAAGATAAACAGGCCATCTGTACATCATACACTAATCAATACAGTTATTGAAGACGCTTTGGCTGTTATCGTAACAATCAAGAAAGTAACATACATTTTGTAGAAGTACTTACATGTTCACTCAATGAAATCCGATTCTAACGCTTTTGTGTCTCTTATGGTTCAAGAAAGTAAAATTAAGGGCGTTTGTCAAATGTGTATCTATCTGTTTGTGTATATCCGAATGAGTTTGTGCAATGTCAGCTCAAATGTGATCCAATGAATTGAAAACGTTGATATGAATAACTGATTGCATTTTGGTCAATTTCAATCAATAGGTTTTGTCCCTTTGGATCTATTGAGCATTATCACTGTTGCCAAATTAGCTAAGTTAAATTAAATATCTATTAAAAGTTTGTTTCTCAATAATTAGGTACATGAATGTGAACAGTTACGCTAACACCGTAGCTCAAAAAAGGCAAAGCACACCAGAAGGAATATTATTCATATTCTTGTTCATTTCAGAAATGGTATCTAATTAGTAAGTGAATATTTTTTTTTGCATTTGTCAGTACCCATTCATATTGAACTCAAAGTTTGATAAGATTGATACTTCAGTTTTCTCATTAAATTCTCCCTGCCGCTTTAAGCAAAAAAGACTCATTCAAAGTTATAAAACATTTTCTTTGTGTAAACTATAATGAGGAAACGAAGAGTAAATGTAGTTACTTCTGAAACGAATGTCAAAAATTATAGAACCTTTTCATAATCATGCTCAACAACTAATAAATGTGTTCTTTTTACTAACTTTTAGTTGATGAAAGCGCTAGGGAGAAATTTCAATGGAGCTAAAATTTGTAATTTATTTCAAAATCTAATTACAAACACAATGCTACTTGCTTCGAATTTCCGGTGACAATCTAATGCGTTACTAACTTCAAGTTGATTTGCTTTCCGCTCTATTTTAGAATTTTCATCCATACATATCTATTTCATTACTACAGTCAACCGAAAATATTGATTCAATATAATTTCATTCCATAAAAATCTTCGGATAACTTCTAATTCAAAAATGGCTCGTAATTGAGTTAGACATTTTCATCATATTGTCCACAACGTGAATTGAGAACGCCCATTCCATCTTAAAAAACATTGATTCAGGTACTTTTTAAATGAAACATTATGTATTATAAATTTTAACCACTTATATTCCTCAGCTACTTTGGTCATATCTCCCGGTTCCCTGGTTCAAATCTTCCAACATTCAGGTTTTGAGATTCCAACTTGAAAAAAATTGAACGCAGTTCTTTGTTATTCAGTCTCATGTAATATACTTAGAATCAACTGAACAAATTTTTTCATACAAGCATAGTGTTAATTATCAGGAAATATACAATACCCATCATAACAATGATGTAATATAATGGTCCTTGTTTGTATTAGCTTACAATATTTTTTTACATATTTTGGAGCGTGTAATTTGATGTCATAGATATTACAAATGTTATTGCAAAATCAATATATAGTTATATAAGATATTTAGCAAGTAATTGGTACACATATAAAAATAACTTTCATTGATCATTGTTCAATAAACGATGAAACATATTTAATATTTATATTTATAACATGTCTAGTTGTAGGGACATAATTTGATCAGTATCAATCAGTATTGAAATATTGAAATCTGTATTCATTCGGAATGAATGGATGTTGTCACTTCTTCAATATTCCACCAAATTGACTGACATGTGCCTCACTTTAATACATGGCGATCCTGTGAACCCAATTGAATCGAGGGGTGAATTATGAAAGATTGTAGTAATGAGACGATAACTGACAATAATTGGAAATCTGGTAAAATCGACCAATGTGGAACTATGGGATCATATATGGTCCGGAATGGAGAATCGGTTCAAGAAACAGTGAGAACAAACTTCAATCAATATGGAACCTCTGACACCCAGTTCCTGTAAATACCTACTTCAAGGATCCGATCCTGCAAAAGCTCGATGCAAGTAAGTTGAGATGACCTGATGCCTGGAATAGGTTGTAGCCAGTGAGTACCTGTCAGTGGAGGGAAGACACAATATTTAAAGACAAAACTGTCTTGATATTGACGACTTCATAGGTCACATTAGATGAACAGGATTTGTAACAATCATTATCATATCCTCAAAACTGAGTAATATTGGGAGAACATAAGCCGAAATCAGTAGACGAAAATGAACTAATTCGAATTATTGATAAATTTCGATGTAATATATTGTGTTTTAAGTGTGTTTCTAGTCTCTTATTTCGTAGGAGCTTCCAAGTTTGTTGCTAGTTCAGAAATTCCAGACAGTTTTGAAATATTATATGGGTTCTATATCAGATTTTCCATTGAGAAACTAAAGAAAGGAGTAAGGAGTCCTGATTAATAAGCTGTCGTTGCTGAAGTGTGTGTGAAGTGTTCATGAATTTTCTTGAGTCTCCGTTGAAGATTGTCACTTTCTGTTTTCTGAGTTTGTTATTAGCCGTTCGCTCAGAATTCATATTAATAAACTAATAGGTATCTAATACCATGACGTTATCAAGCTGAAGTTCATTTGATATGGTCGATTCCCCGAAACCAGGAATAGCATATAGTTAGTACTCCAATTCGTCAGAATTGAAAAAAAATGACGTCATTTATATTATGTGAAGTATGTGCTGATTCTGTATCGACATTATCGACAAATTTTGTGTTACATCAGAAACGGCGAAAACAAAAATCGCTAGCTAGAGTATATTCGGCTCCGGTTCTACAGTAAATTGTGATGAAGTGAAAAGATTATCAGTCTAATTTTGCATCATTGTTTCAAGTGTAACAGTAGAAAGAATAAGACAGAAAATGAACGTCTAAAACCTGAAACTATAACCAAACTTGGTGAGGAACTCGAATGTCGTGCCAAAGAACAAACTCAAAGTTTGTCTCAACAATTTCGAATTAACATCATCACCTCGTGAAATAATATATCCCCAGATATTGTTTCACCTCCGATAAATTTAGGAAAAAGACGAAATTTAGGTAACCATGGTATTTTTGTAATATAATTTATGTTGAAATTATCTTTTTATCTTCGATGTCAGGGTTGAATCGAACATCAGATAACATGAGACATGAATGATACCCATTGCGTCGACAGGAGGAAGGTTGGCGTGATGTAGACAGAAAATTGAAAAATCGAGGAATACTATTTCTACGCGAATGGTCAAACATATCTCATACTGTAGACATTGTTTACATCAAGCTGTTGACAAACAAAATTTTCGTTCCGATTTGGAGTGGTATGAAAGAGAAAATGTTGCACGTGCCAAAAAAACGACGAAGATGACAATTGATGACTAATGTCCACATCGAGTCATTGATAGAACGCGTCATCATGCACGACAATATAGCTCATGGATAGGGAAACAATAATATCAATTTATTGTTAAGAAAAATATTGTTTTTATTATTTCAGTAAAGGAAGACATGGGAGTTATCAATGATAAGTTCAGATCGATCAGTAATGCCACAAACTTATGATTCCAGACAGCTGTTTCGCTCTTACCATAGAGCTCATCAGTAGTTTGATCTCTGTTGAAGGTAGTTATAACATGCCTACAACGTGGTAAAAAGACCAAAATATCTCACGCCATATATGAACAAAATAAAACAATATACCTACTAGATGATTAATACATTTTTCGAACTTTACAAAAATTAACGTGGAATTTGCGCCAGATGGCATTGGTTCGGCTTGGTGTTGCCATCTGGCGCACTCTAGAAGTCTCACATTCCCCTAAATTTTGTGAGGTTCTAGAAATCTATCAGTCAATGTAGTACATTGTTTTATTTTTCAGTAGGACATATTTCATAGATAGCTTGAGCTATTTTGGTCTTTTCACACGTTCTAGACCTGTTATGACTACCTTCAACAGCGATCGTTCAGTAACTTTATAAACTTGCTCGTTAGCTATAGCTATAACTTTAGACATTGACAGGTAGCCATGACTAATGCCGTCATGACAAATCATACAGCAGCCATAACAGTTCATGCAGATACCATGACAGTTCTCACAGTCGTCATGACAGTTTTATAACATTACATTCTATAGATCTATGGTCTCACATTTTATGCCCTCGAGCTCTTTGGATGGGTTTGTTACGCTTCGACTGGAAAGCTGCGCGCACAACTTCCCTTTTGCCATTCTGTGACAGGTATCTCTATAACCACCGATTCCGTGACGATGTTGTCATTTCAAAACATAGTTGATAGAAATCTCTAGGATTATAATGATCATGTGACACCTATGAGACAGATAGCTCATAGTTTGTTGGGCTAACCGCGTTGAATTGACGAACAGACATCACGACAGATTCACGGGTAATATCATTGATCATCACCAGCTATTCTACAAACTCATACTCTATGACCTAGCATTCTATAAGCTCGAACTATGTTGTCCGAGTTAACTGCACCTAGAACGAAACTTACGCTCGCAACTACCGCTTTAGAACTCACTATGTGTATCTACTGATATATAAGAATAGATAGTACTCAATTCACATTCCAATTCTCAAATCAATGGATGTTCAACAATGATGATAATTGTTGAAATAGGTCCAAAAAAACCTATATTAAGATTCCGCTTGTTAAGTAGATCAAAAGTAGTTGTTTCTATTAGAGTATAAGTATCTACCTACTCATATTTTCTAAATTCATTGTATTAGTACTTGAACCAAGTGAAAAAAATTGAGAATATGACTGGATAAGGTGAATAACAAAATTGCTAATGACTCGCTAAGGATAATCCGAAATAGCTTGAAAATAACGCCATAAACTTCGAATCGAAAATATTGCAATAATCTTGGACCATCTTATCACGGTTTCAGACAGTAATTTTCTCATGTTGAAGAACAATGATGAAAAAAGTTTCGAAGTACGTTAATATTTCAAATTGCTATTTCTTTCATTCCGAAATTCTGTTTAGTTTAGTTTTGAAGCGGATGTAAATAATGAGAAGCTCTGCTATTTCCATGCAGCTGAATTATTGAGAACAATTTCGGTATTCATTGGACTCCTGATTTACTTTCATTTGAATTTGGCCATCCCTATTCTATTTTATCCAATATTCGATTCCTTCATTTACATTCTACTGTTCTAACGGCAAACTGACCAATACGGATCGTTCATTTTATGCTGTGCCCAGTATTATATCTTACGCTCAATTTATTTCCGTTCCATTATTGGAGAAACGACTACAATCTTCCATTTTTAGAATACCGGAATTGTTGATATGCAAAGCACTAAAGTATAATAATAAAAGGTCTATATTGATTCGAATAAGAATGTTAATAGAGATAACATTACATAGCATTATGTTCAATTTTACTATAGGTAGAATCCATATCTATAATATACAGGGTTTATAACACGTTCAATATAAAGTTTTCGATATTAACATTCGAATATAATTCTGAAAATTTGGTATGAGGCTAGAGTCAATATGAACAATGTATTCAAAATATCGTCAGTTGCGTCAAGCCGGAAGTGCTATGAGCTTCCATATTTCACCCTATAATAGTTCGTTTAATATTTACCTATACTAGTCTAAAGCTTTTTCGAATTATTACGACTATTGTGAAACATTTTGAGCTGACACTAGTTGAAATTTTCACCAGAGCTATTATACATGATGATCTTGGAGTAAATTACACATTTTATCATAAGTTATACAGTGTGATTAGAAGAAAGTTATATCCACATTTGAAGGTTTTTGAAAACCTAAGAGTTTCAGATGAAATGGTCTGTATATTATTGAATAAATTGACTCCTAGTTCGACTGATTTAGGGTTTCCTATATTCACCTCCAGACGTTCTCGAGTTATGAAGGCTTTGTCATAAAAACGTTAATGAGCATCATTGATAGCACATTATTAACATAGTAGGCCAGGCCAAGCATCCACAAACGAAATAAACAATAGCGATATCCTGTCATGTATTCATGGGATGTATGCACGAGTATGTAGAACAAAATGAAAAACAATTATCCTAATAGTGATATTTTGAATTTAATTCCCATTCATGGAGAGGGTCATAACATTATTGAAAGATCTATTTCCACAAAAAATCCAATTCTTACATTTTGGAATTACTACAAAAAACATTAGAGTGTAAAAACTAGATTCTGAGAGTATTCGTCGAGGTAGACATCTTTCAAAAATTATCGAATGGCTAGTAGCGCTCTTTACATCTTATATTATGTCACAGTATGGACGCTCGTTGCAATATTCTGTAAAAGCAAGAAATTTTCAACATTTATGTGTGATTGCAATCTATACATCTATACTGAATTTCTCGGAATATCGATAATACCAAAATAATGAATTTAAATAAATAAAATATTAAAAAAAATGCAGAATAATTTTAGAAGAATAGTAGTGCTATAATTTTTTTTCGTAAAATTTTAATAATTATTGAAATGTTGATCATCCAAATTCTTACCTGAAAGTTCACATATGAATGAAGCAACTTCTGGTCCCCCACATGGAAAAGGTTTCCACAAATAGTCTGCAGTGGGATCCATTGTTACACAAAGGGAATCATCGCCAATAGGGATATTTTCTCTCCAATGTCCTTCTCCGTTCATGGGTCGAGAATTTCTTGAAGTAAAACAACATTTTGCTGAGAATTACTTAATAAATACAAATTCACGATTTTGATTTAAGCTCTGAAGTATATTTCAATCTTTCGATCATTGTCATGGATTATCAGAATATCAGCAATTCATTAGCGATCAGTTAATTTCGGTTATCATTAATCAGGTGGAAAATAGAGAGGGATATAATATATCTTCTACAAAATGATCCCATACATATGATAAAAGAATTGATGATGGGGAAAACTAATATATCACTCTTTAATTCTGATTTGACGATCCTTACTGTCTTCGGACGAAAGGGATATACTATTTGGAACAATTCGAAGGAAGAATATTGACAGAGTCAAAGTTACAGGGTTTGAAGCTTAGGTTCTTCGTAAAAACTGGAAAATGTACCTCTTCCACAAATTAGAGTAGCACCAAAAAGAAGGGAAACTTAATACGAAGACATTCAAGCTTGTTGTTCACGAGTATGAGGTTAAATTGACAGAATGATAAATAATGAACGAATGCATCCTACTTAATAATGAAAGTTACAAAAAAAAGGAAATGAGGAAATATTATATTCAGCAGTTCACGCCTTCACGAATGTTAATGTGAAATTTTAAATTTCAAAAGGTCGAAGCCCGATGAAGCTGACCAAGATTCAAGAATATCTAGTAATATTGGAAGAAAAAATACTACGAAATAATGTATTTGAAACTTTCTTGATTACTTGCATCAGAATAATGATATTTGGATACTATTGCATCCTATAAGTTACCGGAATGGTTCCCTAGAGCATGTAATTTAATGTGATATGCCCATTTGTGTGATTGTGCGCCTGTACAACACCAGCAATCAAGTATGGACTATCTGTGTTCATCGATAACTTGAATCCTTTCAGTAAGATTTATCGGAATTCGACTCCGGAATTCAATAGCCTCGCTTGCGTTTTATATCACCATATCTTAAAAACTGACGTTCCTTTTGAACTCACACACTGTAATCAAATCTCTGAACAGAGCTAATATTTCCTCCTTTATTGATGTTTCAAAAAAATCTACGAATAAGGAATGTACTACTACACGAAAGGTGACATTGGATAAACAAGCTCTATTGTCTATAGAGCACCAAGTTTAGTAGTAAAGGGAAAAAATGGACGAACTGTTCGTTCAAGTAAATCTGGAATCTTCACAATGCTTGTTTTCATTAAATATTTGAATAAAACATGACACTATGAGATAACAAAATAGCCGTCATACATAAAACTTTGGCTCAAAATTCTGGAATTAGTGGAGCATCATTGTCGCAAAATGAGGGAAACATTTTTTGCCAGATGAGTATAAAAGATCCACCGCAGACTGAGAAATGGAATTCCTATAATTTTTCTTCAGATAGCCAATTGAGTTAAGATTAAGTGTGATTTTGACTACTCTAACAGCAGTTAGCGGTCACAGTGTGTAAGACAAAATTTTATATATTCCATATATAAAGTGAATAATCGCTTTGATACATTGCGGTACATTTTGTTTCATTGTTTGCTTGGTGCTACGGACGTGTAATATCAGGTATTAAGTAATAATAAGTAATTATTGCAATTGTTCGTATTGAGTTTATCCCGTCATTATTCTCATAGTCTACCGATAGGAAGTGGGTCCTGTATCGATTAATGAGTTTAAATAGATTAAGTAATTATGCAGTGTCTGAAGTGGATATGGTTGAATGAAAGGGGCATTTTAGACAAATTTGCACAACTTTCCCCATTCCTAGAGTGAGAAGTATGTTGTATTGGAAAACCGGTAACAGAAGGGGTATTGCAGATGAGGTAATTAAAGCTTTAACACACTGTGCCCATTCTGGGAGTACAAACTCTGATTTTTCGGTAATCTGGATGTGCGAAGTATATGGAAAACCTGACGCTGTTGTACAATTAGCGGGGAAACCAACGATTGAGGAAAACCGCGAATATTAACTTTAATATGGCAGGATGAACGAATCAATGTTATCAAATCTTAAGCGTAAGGTACCGAAAGATTACGGATATTTTGTGAACGTGGGTTGAGCAAGTACTGATCTAGGACCGAGTATGCTATGTATATGCTATGTACCTCAGATTGCTCTGAATTTTTACTCATATCAATACTGATTGAATAATTACTGCATGAATGCTTGCTTCATCGTTATGATAATTAGCAACTCTACTTGCACCGATTTCTTTGTTTTGAGCTACTTAGCATTCTTTTCGTGACATGATGTAATCATTTCATTTGAGTATGTATTTGAATTCTAATTGTGAATCTCGAGAAATAATTCCATTATTAGGAGTTCCTCGTCTTATTTAGCTATTTCTGCTACATCTTTCAAAATTAGCTAAGTTCTAACCAAGTATCAGTTGTAATTGAAGCTTACACTTGTGATACTATTCATGCTGACCCGTTCTGGGCCCTGGTTATTACTTCACTGAGGCTATCCTAGGGACAAGGTTTTCTATAAGATGGCACTATGACGAACTTTGTGTTGACGAGCTTAGCAGGAGTTCTCGATGAGGAGTAAAACTTGACGAAAATCTGGTGTCCAAAAAGTCAATTAAAGTCAGATCTGATAGACTTGAAGGGAAATCGAAAATGTAGTGAGTATTAAACGCCAAACTAATAAGGCACGTTATGATATAGCCTTTTATCCTGGAGGAAATTTTCATAATATCTCGTCTTGCATTCTGACTCAATAACTTCATCTCAATTCCCATTATAATCAAATTTTCTGTTATTTCCGATAAACATACTTATTATCGGATATGTTTTTTAGAAATGAACATATTCAGTTTCGACCTATATTGATTCGATGTGAATGTAAGAAAATTCCAAGCATTGCAGTGGAGTGTGAATTGGGGTTAGCAAAGTTCAACGATTACGGCGCCACCACCCTAGAGACGTTCGACTTGTCGTTGATGGTCTAACTACATTACTACTTTGTGAAGTAGTTACTATGATTGTAATGGCTTGCTTCCATACAGCCACATACTTCGCAAAGAATTATCCTTCTTTAATCACTGTTCTGGAACCAGTATCGTACTGCAGGCTACCATATTGATATCTTTGTAATATCGAATGAAACGTGCAGATTTCAAAGCCATTTATGAACTAGTTCATAGCTCGCATTTAAAATGCCAATATCACTGTGTAACGAAACAATTATCAGCAATTAAATTTTGCAATTTGAATTTGCGTTTTACTTCACTATTCTACACATTTTTCTATTCGATAAATAGCTATAATTGTATTTAATTATTTGATTAATAAGATCACTATGAAAGTGTTTTTATATGAAAGAAGTTGTAAAATACAATTGTTTCGATCTTCCAATATGGCTAAAAATCATATGAGATGTATTATGGTGTATGTAAATGAAAAGTATGGGAAACATTTCCATACAATAAATAAATAAATAAATAAGCAAAATTGGTAGATTTTTGATACTCCCTTCCATCTTGTAACGCGGCCGTAACGAAAACTTTAACCATCCTGTTTATTATGCAACGCAGTACTGGACACCCCCCCCCCCCAACCCGCATTTGCTTAATTATATGAATTCATGTAACAGGTGGGAGACTATGTTGAGATATCAACGGGTTGACAAATACAGATGGAAACAAGTTGATTTTGAGAATTTGGATTTGGAATGGAAAATTCTGGACATTAACAATACCTAAACTGATGATTGTTATTGAAAACAAACGACTGGCCAGAAATACGAATTAGCACCGCTAAAGTTGAATGATTGGAAACTGTTTGGAACATAATGATTGTCTGTACAATCCGAAATAAATAAAAATAAACAAATCATCCTATGAATACATTGACTTATGTACATAACATTATTACTCAATATTAATCACTGAATATGGTTTGCATTCTTTTATAAAGCGATCCAAAGTGTTTTTGCTCAAAAGCGTAAAATAAATTTAAAATATTTTTTTTTAACTATATTTCTAGCGTTACGTGAATTAAGAGCAATACAATGCGGTCCACGGAAACCAGAAGCTATTTCGAGTACTTAATCAACTTTAAAAAACGCATGAACTCGTCAATTTTGTTAGGAAGGGGTAAACTTCCCGAGCATATACCGAACGGTACAGATTCAGGCCCGAAATCAGTCGAGTGAAGTCTTGTTTGAAAGATCTCTCTTCACAAGCGTATCTATATTGTATCTGTTGTTTTCGGCTGATGTTATAAAGGTAACAACCATCTAAGCCATCTAAATTCGATTCAGGCTTATGATCATACTTTAAATAGGCTCAGCAACTTTGAGGAAAATAAAAAATTACTTATCCAGTATTACTTTATTGAAAATGTTAAGCATGTATATGTCTTTTAGCAATTCGTGGCACCAATAAACTAATGAATATATGTTTTGAAAAAGATGAAGTTACAAAAGGTTCAGAAGGGACTAATGTGATGATTTTGAATGTAGATTAGTACGTAGACAGTGATTTTTTGGAGAAATTTAGTAGTAGTAGCAGTGTTCGGAAACTGTATCTGAAATTAGTCGGCGAAGTACCAACGGATTCTAGATACACGTCATTTCCATCTGTATAAAATACAATTGATGCAAGAACTACTTGAAGATGATTTTGATCGCTGCTTGCAATTTCTTGAAGTTATATCCTACCAGGTTCCGGATAATACCAACTACGTCTGTTTCTGATGAGTGATGATTAATTTATTTCCGTGAATGGTATTGCGAATCGTCACAACTGTCGACATTGGTATGAAGGAAAACCAGAATTCATCACGAGGTACATACCCAATATCCATGAAAATCCACTGTTTGGTTACCATCTAGCTTCTCATTTTTTCTCACCAGGCAATCTCACAGGGGAAACGTTATTACAATCACTGTTGTAACGGGTTAGCCGTTACGTGGATTAATACGTGAATTAAAGAACTCTGTAATGAACAGATTAGATTTCTTTTTGGCTAGGAAACTTGTGATATGATATCTCAGAGACATCTTTACTTTCAATAGCATCGATTACTGATATTTCCCGCATGCTCGATAGCGCGAATATCGCGAAGTGGGGTAGGTCTGAGGACGGGAGTCGGAAGGAACTCATTGTCGTGTGAACCTCAAACTGGGTAAGTCGAGATTTTATAATTCATTGACTTTGCATTCATTTCTTAATTTGTACTACCGAAATATAATTTACATCAGGCTACATATTATTTGATTTGGTTCTGTAATTAGACTGCTGGATGTTCAGTACCTGAATGTGGTAATATTTCGGTGGAAGTATTGCTCGACTTATCTAGAGTTCCACACAATCAATTTGTCTTTCATACTTCAGAGATAATCGTTTCCATCACTGCATTAATTGTTGTAATTTTTGTATGTAGACAATCTAGCGGGACGTAGTCAGATTTCAGTGATAACATTTCTTTGTTCTCTTTGTGTTTAATCCCACAATAGCACATGTTAATTTGAGTGATTTATTTTTGGATCGCCATTTTGTAGATCTGGTACAAGCGTATACAGAACTGTCTTTTTACTGAAACGTGCTGTAGATATTGTTAGGGATTATCATAAAGTAATTATTCAATTACTGCTTATTGGATATTTAATTATCAGGTCTGCTACGCTCGTGTGGGTTGTAGTGTAAATTACAACATCAATTCTTATATGTAATTTGATTCAAGTAATTCAGATTTATGCTAACTGGAAAATTCCAACATTTCAATTATTATTGTTTCAGACACATTTTGATTATTATTCTTTCAGTCACATTTTGATTATTATTCTTTCAGTCACATTTTGATTATTATTCTTTCAGTCACATTTTGACGTTTTGCCAATTTAAGTATCAATTGTAATAATTCAATTCTTTCAGATTAACTTTGATTGTTGTCTAAATTGATATCTCTTCAAGATTTCAATGTTGTAATAGTGTTTTTGCAATTTGGGAAGGTAACATAATCAGTTGTGGAATCACATGGTTATTCCAATTGACTGTGTTACTCGTCCTTTGAACTTAGGCCAAGTTCTGTTCGTTTTTTGAAATTACAGGGTAAGAACAACTGAGGTGCCTCTCTCCATCTTCTCAAGACGGTTTTGTGGATCTCCTGTCCGGACCGACATCCAGATCCATCAAGTTTTAAGGAGGGTAACATTTTTTAGTTTGAATGACCATAATTTCATTTCTCTAATTGTGTTATTCAACTGAAGTTCTATTCCACTAATTTTTTAGAACCTATTTTGAGGTTCATTTTAATTCTCAACATAAGATAATTTTTTTCAATTAAATATTTAATTTCAATCTATTAACGAAAATTGATGTTCATTTATTTAATTTATTTAGATTGTACCAAGTATTCAATTTCTTTTTTTTTTGGTGAATATTTCAAAATTCAATTTTTAATTTGTGTTACAAATTGGTTCACTATCAAAATTGTAATTATTTATATTATAGCTCAAATTCCGATTGGAATAAATCAAATTGTTAAGTTGAATTTGTATTATTTTTCTGAATTTCCATCAACTATAAAACCATCCCGTAGTGCTTGTATTCTGGACTGTGAATTCATTTATTTTTGTAGTTATTTCTAAGCAGTTGGCGCTCAGGCAATTCACAAGTCTAGAATCACAGGGCACGTTTCACTACGAGCCCTGAGATTAATCATTTTAATTTAAGCTAGTTGGGCCCAATAAAACCGACCCAAAGCGGTCCGTTTCACATCCGTTTCACTGTAAGAAGTCATTGACCCAACAGAAATATGAGAAGATGAAAATGAACAATCAGGTAATATCCCAACAAGATGCCGTCCATCCACATTATGCGTTACCTGTATGAAAGTATTTGGACCAAATGTATCTAGGTCGGCGGATTGGAAGGTAATAGACTATTACATGGTCTATACTTTCGACATATTTATCGCCTCTAAATTTTTTCTCTAGAATCCTTTGAAGAGTTAGATTCATACGACCTAACCAGCCTTCTTACATGATCTACAGGAAAGAATCACAATCAGTCAAAATACTTCTGAAATGCTGCAGAATGTGTGGCAGCGACTCGGGAACAATCTACATTATAGAATGAAAGTTGGTGGTTATGATTTTCTATATTTAATGAAGTGGTACTGAGTCAGTAGTTTCTTATTTTCTTCAGTGTCGCTGAAACTATCTGCAGCGTCATCATTTGACTGAATTAAGCAGATGCACCACACCCATAGCAAAGTTAGTTTTTGAACATTCTAAATTGAATTTTTCCAAAATGGCTGATCCAATTTAGGTAAATTAGGTTATTTTATTCTGAACTTCTAAACCTCGTTCACAAATCAAATTAACGAATTTAATTTGGAGATATACAGATTGAGCTATACAGTGGTAATTCAATGAGTGCTAGCAAGATTTGACAAAGATGGAGATGAATGAGGGTTCTATTCATAGCACACTTATCACACGTCTAGCTAGTTGCATCCAAATGATTCCGCCAATCTGTTGTATGGTAAGTATAAAATAAGTATCTGAACATGGTGCTAGACTGCTGGAATGAAATTGAAGTAGGGTACTGTAAATTTATTTCATTATTCATAGAACAGATTCAAGAGATATAAAAAATTCGGTAAGTGAATTGAACGCATCGCATATCGTTAGATGCAATCTACTGTAGTGCTTCATTTGTTTCTTTTGTACAACAATACAATGCGTCTGGCCAATACCCTCTATATACACAAGTCATAGGCGTTTATTTTACTGCAAATGTAAGTCTGACATCATCAACAAAAAGCTTCAAGCAGAGACGTAGCTCACGACAGTACCGCTTAGTCTTAATGACGCATGGCTGTATTGAGTGTGACAGGTGATAAATATAAGGATTGAACAGAGTTTAACCAGTTTCTTGCAGAAAATTGTATGTTGCACTTGTTCCTAGGGTGTCTCCGTGTGTGTAAAGTGTTTTTATCTGTGAATAGGTTATGACTGAATAAAGTACGTTGCAAAATGGTTCCCTAAGTGAATGTTTATGTTGATGATGAAAATTTAAAATTTCGTTTTCTGTCGGAACAGATTACACTGCAGACTTGCAAAAAGAGGTATGAATATTCTGGAAATGCTATGATTTTAAACTCACATTTACATACAATTAGTCCACATGCATATAGTTTTTAAGAAGTTCAAATGTATTAAATTTGCCGCATACAACAACTAGGTATAGAGACAGTTTGTAATTTATTTTTATTATTATACTATCCGGTACCTAGTTGAAGAAACACAAATGTTCCTCACATACGACCAAAATCAATTTGAATTTTGAAATAAAATTGAAAATGATATGATACTTTTATTTTAGCTTGAAAGGTAGAAAATATGATGCCCAATATTCTTTCAATTTTGTTCTTACGACGCCAGATGAGGTTAGATCTGTTGTTCAAGGGATGGGTTCGGAAGTCTATGGTAGCGATAGGATAAATTCCAAGATGTTGAAACTATGTTTGCCCACTATTTGCTTACATTTGACACATATAATTAATGGCTGTCTGGAGATAGGATTCTTCCCGACCTTATGGAAACTTTCCATTGTGAAGCCCTTGCCTAAAGTCACTGATCCTGAGTCATATTCCGATTTAAGACCAATAAGCATTATACCAGTATGTGGTAAAGTCCTGGAAAAGATTCTATACAGACAGATTCACACATATATTACTGAAGTGGGAATTGTTTCGGATCTGCAATCTGGTTTTAGAAGGGGCCACAGTACGGTAACAGTCTTGGCTAATATTGTGGATGATATTGTGAGAAGTATAGACCAAGGACATGCATCTGCATTGGTATTATTAGATTTCTCAAAAGCCTTTGATGCTCTGGACCACTCCCTTCTAGTAGCCAAGTTGAGGTTTTATGGTTTCAGCGATACAGTTTGTAATTTTTTTATGTCTTATCTTTGTGAGAGGACACAGGTTGTTGAATGCAGGGGTGAAAGGTTTTCGGTTCGTTATATTACCTCTGGGGTTCCGCAGGATTCTGTGCTTGGTCCCTTATTGTTTCTGATTTATACGACCGATATGTTTGAGAGTATTCGCCAGTCTAAGATGCAGATGTTTGCGGATGACACTCAGATTCGGTCTGTCTTTTTACCTGGGGACGTCATACATGCTGCTGCTGCTTTAAATCGTGACTTGGCTTCTATTTCTGTTTATGCGCGTGAAAACAATCTTAAATTGAATCCAAAAAAGTGCATGTATATGGTATTTTGTCCCAGGAACCGCAGGACTCATATCCTGCAGAACTTTGAGTTGATGATAGACGGTGAGCTTATTAAGTACGTAGAGACTGGGAGAAATTTAGGCGTTATTTTTGACACTAACTTGAGATTTAGAGAGCATGTCTCATATGTTGTGAAAAAAGCCTATCTTGCACTTAAATTGATGTACTCAAAGTACCATATTATTAACTTCAAAATGCGAAAAAAACTTTGTGAGTGTTTAGTAATTCCACTACTTCATTATTGCAATGTGGTATATTTCCCCTGTTTGGATAAACTATGCAAGTATCGTTTGCAGAAGATTGTTAATTCATGTGCTCGATTTGTATTTGGTTTTGCAAAGTTTGTGATGTGGTCATCTCACATAAGATAAAGGAGCTCAGATGGCTTAGGGTTGACCAGTTATACAGTTACCACTTCTCAATGTTTGTTTGTAAATTGTTGTCTACCTCGTCACCACTTTACTTGAGACAGAAGCTTACTTTTAGACAGGATGTGCATGATCTTCATTTGAGACATGTAAATACACTTTCCTTGCCTAGATTTCGTTCTTCCATGTTTCGTAGATCTTTTTCGTACAATGCGCCGGTAATATTTAATAAGTACTGTTTACAGCAGGAAAACTTGTCAGTGAAGAGCTTTCGTTTGAGGCTTAGAGACAGAATTTTTTCGGAGGGCTGAGAGTGTGTTCTCATTGCTCGTCATCATACTGGATCGTCATTTTCTTTCTTGTTTGTATTAATTTAATTTAGGCTTAGGTTTAGAATTTGTATGTATTATTTTGCTCGTCTGGGGGGTCAAGTTGAGTAGCTTATGCTTATACTCCCATTAGAGTATTTCTATTCTCAATAAAGTTATATTATTATTATTATTATTATTATTATTATTATTATTATTATTATTTGATGAGATCTATAATAAGCCATTTTTGGATTATAAAGCCGGAAATATTGTTGGTACCACTTGCAACAGCAAGTTACTTCTTTTGTGCTTATGAAAATTAGTATTAATTCAAAATTCAAACAGGTTGTCCATATTTGTTCTTTATTAAAAATGAATCACGAATTATATTGTTTATGTTTATGGATTATTTTGTAGTTAGAACTAATTGGATACAAAATTATCTGTATCATAAGTGACACTTAACAGCAAAGCCATGAACAATTTTGTTAAATATACAAAACCGTTGCTTTTGATTTTATATTCATAAAATAATACTCAGCGACCATAAAAACCTATTATTTGACACGTTGGGCGAGGACCGAGACAAGAATGTGAAGGAAAACGACAGAATTTTCATTCTTTTAGTGAAATTTGTACTGAGAACCATCACGGTACTTTATTATTCCAATAACACTGACTATAATTTTTTGAAATACAAAATAATTGAAGTTTGTCATGTAGAAATAGTAAATTTTCATTTTCCGGAGTTTTTCGAAAAATTATAGTCGGTTTTAATTATATGATCATGAAATAATACTCAGCTACCACGAAAATATATTATTACACGTTGGACGAGGAGCGAGATGGGAAATTGAAGGAAGAACGACCCAATTTTCCACCAACTTTTTAAAATTTTCCGTCTTTCTAGTGAAAATTGTACTGAGACACATCACGACCTCTTATTATTCAAAACCGAGAAAAAATGTTTGTTGATTAACGATGTGTGAGCCATCTAGAACACGATGAAAAAAGAATTTTACATTTTCATGCATTCTATAAAATTTCAGTAATGACCCCCTATTTTATCACACTTTTGATCGGACTAATTCTCAAATGAATAAGGAATAATTGGCCGGAATCAAAACCCAATCAAATTATGCTGTCTCACAACTCGAGAGACGATGACATTGCCTCATTTTATGCTTTTAAAGAAATGCATGGAGTAGAACATTATAAATTGTTAAAATTTGGATATTATTTGAATTTGAGAGCACTCTATCTTACAAATGTGGAGCGTCAAAACTTAAAAGTAGCCCTTAATTCAATGAAGATGTTTTTCAGGCTCTAGAGCATCCCAAATCGACAGCGCAGTTTATAAATATCATATTAACTTGGTGGAAAATAAGAAATGTAAAAACTCAAGGCAACGATTAAGGGACATTTTCCAGGAACCTAATGCCAAAAGTCCTGTCAAAATAGCGCTCAAAAATCGAAAATGAAGCTATTTTGCGAATCCGTCGCCAGAATCGGAAAATTCGGGAAAACTGTTACAACCAAAATCAGCAAACGGTGCTTCACTAGAGTAAAAAAATCACTCGGGGGTTTTCGAGGTCGCTGATCATGAATCCGTTGTCAGAGTCAGGGAATTTTACTTTATTGACCGGAAAGCTCGACATTTTCATGGAAAATCTCAACCAGAACGTGCAAATGTTGCATCGCGAGCGTAAAAAATTTCACTCGGCCGTTTTCGAGGTCGCTGATTACGAATTCGTTGTAAGAATCGGAAAATTCGGGAAAACTCGACATTCTTATGGAAAATTACAACCAAAATCTGCAAACGGTGCATCACTAGAATTTTCCGATTCTGTCGAGGGATTCGTGATCAGCGACCTCGAAAACCTCCGAGTGACGATTTACGGCCAATTTCCTTTCATATTTGTTTGTCAAATACATTAGTTAATTATCGGTCCAAATCAACAATTAATTAGAGGGCTAGTTGTTAATTAACAAATAGGGATAACAAAATCGCGGCTTCAAAAAGGGGTCTTCTGGTTCGGAGCGCCTTCCCGAACATTTTGCCACCAAGAACGTCCAAATCGGTCAATAGTAGCAAAATCACGATGTGAAAGGTCAATTTTACCAGACTACAATGGTAAATTAGAGGATAATTGGAAAATCAAAGTTCATTAAATTCGATAGATCCTGCGAGTCTAGTTCGACACATCATGGTCACACACAGTTCACGGAATTTTAAAAATAATTTCGTATTGTTTCAATGAGTCTAGTTCAAATAACGTATTGTTAGGATAATTCCAAACAAATGCATTAGAAGACAGGTTTTTACATTAAAAAAGCAAATGGGGTGCAACTAAGGACTCAGTTCAAGTTCAGGCAGCCTTGTCCTAATATTTATGTCCTTAAAAATGAATGAAATATTTGTTTTACTGTCGGTATTGCATCATTGTGCTGTAACGTACGGGTGAGCAGCTGCAACATTGCCTCTGGCGTCAGGTGCGAGCGTCCAGGTCTGGTGTATTTAGAGGGTATTGGATCGGCCTTATTCAAAAGATTCTGCACACACGGCTGATTTAAGCTCAATCTGTCTGTATATAATTATTGATTAAATCGGTATATGGTATATTTTTATACATGTTATTTGAATATGTGTTGTCCGTTAATCGATTTAACTTTTTGTATAGTCTAAATACTTACGACCAAGTGAACGTTGGTTTTTCAGAAGTCTTCGATAATCCAATCCAAACATTATCGTCGATATCCAGTTCCTTGAGGTAGGCTCTGATGGCATCGTATTGGAAAGATGAATCCGCTGAAAAGAAAATAGAAATTTTAAAATATTTACCAAATTTTAAGAATAAGTTCGCTCATCAAAGCTCTTTGCATCCAACATTTTCCCTGGTAATTGACAATTTTTCGATGAGTTTGATCGATTAGTCAAAAATCTTTCATGAAGCTTCCCTAAGAATCATCTAAGGTTAAACATTCATGCTCTTATTTAATGGAAGAAACTCTTGTTGAATGTATTCTACTTTCTAATTTGAAGAATATGATAACGGAAATGCATATCTACAAACCATACCCGCCTTTGTCCAAATTTGAAGCACGGAATAAATTATATTGATTTGAATAAAAACCGCAACAGCCAGTATTAGTTAACCAATTTATTTGGAAACTTCACATAAGATATATTTCGACATCACACAGAGATCATCCCTTCTTGTATGTGAATCTGGGGATTGTTGACGTTGCCTAGGAGATGAGGTAAATTACCTAGTTTGGTAGAGATCATATCCTAGACTTGTTCGATCGGTGAGAGATCGGAAGAACGTGTAGACCATGGAAGCTAATGTACATGAGCTTCTACCAGAAGAAGTCGTGAGTTGAAAAATTGTTTCAATAAAACCCCAAGGGAAACTTAAAGTGAACAACTGCCAAAACACATTACACCATAAACCATCATTCCACTTGTAAGGGTAGTTAGCGTACAACAGCTAGTTGTAAGTTGTGAATTTCTCCGTTCCCCACGGAAACGTTTTACCCTCTTTCGTCCAACATGGGTCCACAAACAGATTCGGGACTCGACGCCTTTCCTGCACCCAGTGTATTGGTTCAATACACAATTCCATTCGGAAAGAACGAAATTCATAGGAACTTATTCGTCGACATGCGACGCCATAGACATACATCGTTCTGAAGTTTCCGTTCCATAATTTACCAAAGCTTGTGTTGCGGAAAATCTGTCTCTCACCGCCAACATCCTCAGATAACGTAGTCACCCTAGTATGTACTGATGCGCGGCGACACCCACAGACAACTTCTTCAGATCACCGGACCCAACATTATAATTGTCACGATACATCCAAAAGTTTATCCTCCTTCATACCAACAATCCAGCCAAAATTCAAAATTACTTGATGGAAGATAATGTTGAATTTGATGGATTCTAAGCAATGTAGATAATGTTTGTTATAGAAAATGTAAAACTAGGACTGACCAGAATTTTTTAATCTTCAGCAAAAACCAATCCAAAACATCTACAATTTTTATAAGAATCACACAAAAATTGAGGTAACGTTGAAATTTTCTGCTGAAACGTCGATCATTTCTTTGTTAATACTTCTTGGGTGAAAATTTCAAATAAATTGCTCAATATGTACTGGATGTTGCGCTTTTTATTCAAATTAGTATACAATTTGATAATACGAGGGCAAGGTGAAAAGTCACTGAAAAATAAAACAGACTGATATGTTATTCAGTTCTGTTTTGACACCCAACCAAAGCGAACAGCCTTGAAGATTTTTGTAAACATGAAGAAAAGTGAATTTCGCATCTTGAATAAACATTATTTCTTGCATAGAATGAACATTACGCAAACCAAAGCATCACTTGGTAAGCATTATGGGGACTCCTCACCATCGATTGGAACAACTCAAAAGTGGTTTACTGATTTTTGTTGTTGCAGTATGTCCTCAAAGGACGCCGAACGTTTTGGCATCCAATTGAGGTTACAACGCCACAAATCGTCGATAAAATCCATAATATGATATTGGACGATCGGCGAGTTGAAATGCAGGAGATCGCTGGGCTATGAACATCTCAACCGAACGGGTACATAACATTTTGCACACATTTTTGAATGTGAGACAGCTATCTGCCAGATGAGTGCTGCATTTTCTCTCTGTTGACAACAAGCGCAACCGTGTGACAACTTCAAAGGAGTGTTTGGCGATGTCCAAGCGCGATAAGGAGGACTTTCGAGGCTCTTCGTAACCGTGGACGAAACATAAATTCATTACAATAACCAGAGACAAAAGAACAATCGTAACAATGGACTTATCCTGTCTATCTCGATTACCTTGAAAAGGGCAAAACGTTCACCGGCGTATATTATGCAGAGCTGTTAGATCGATTCGCCGCCGGCCCCGATTGGAAGCGGAAGCGGCAGCATTTGGCGAAGAAACAAGTGATCTTCCACCAGGACAACAAACCCGCGCACAGATCCGCAGTCGCAATGTCACAATTGCATGAATTGCGCTACGAATTGGAAGGGATCGAAAAATTAGAAAAAGGTTGGACGATGTGTATCGGGCTACAAGGAGATTATGTTGAGAAATAAAATAAGCTTTGACCAAATACATAATTTGTTCTTTCATTTTTCAGGGACTTTCCACCTTGCCCTCGTAAGAGAACACATTTGAATGTATGATACATATTCACATATGAATATATGATTATTATCCAATCCTAAACTCAATACTTGACTCGCGATGCTCCGATATTGTGAATCTTTTGAACAATAATACTTTAATAATGATTTTCCATTCCTAGGTTTAATTTTTATGGTAAAGCACTGCCCTTTCTACCTACCCGAAGAAGCCGCCACTGATAATGAAATATATCTTCCATTTATCAATATAGTCAAGGAAATAAAGCATTCCACATTTCAAAGTCGGCGCAGCTGGATGGATTGAGATACAGTTTTCTGCATTCGATTCAGAAAGTGATTTAGAAATTTTGTGGGGAAAAAACTTAATGCATTTCTACAGCCAAAAAATGCATTTTTCTGAGTGCACTTTTCGAGGGGAATAAAAAAAACTGATTCGAATTGGTTTCTCGGAGGTTTTTGGGGTGGCTGAACACGAATATGCTATCAAAAAAATTCCTTGAGGTCCCCTTGGACCATCCCCGGGGTATCCGGGGCACTGGTTAACTGTTCGAGAGGTGATATAAAGGTTGCTAGTGATGATTACGACGTGAAAAGACTCTTCTGCAATACCTGGTGGTACCCTGCGACCGGGTATCCACGTCATCTTCTAGGAATTGGTTAATTTCTCTTCATAAAATGAAACAAATTCTGACATGAACGTTCTGAGTATCTCAATCGTGATCGGCTACTTCGAAAACACCCGAGAGACAGAATTTGTTACCTTTTATGAAAAAAAATTAACAAATTCCTAGAAGATAACGTAGATACACAGGGCTACAGTGAGCCGAAAACACCCCCAGGTAAATTGCGGAACATTATGAGTGTCATAGTCGCGATTGGCGACTTTGAAAACCCCCGAGACCCAGAATTTGTTACATTTTATGCAGAAAACTTAACAAATTCTTAGAAGATGATGTGGTTACCCTGTCACAGGGTACCACCAGGTGTTGGAGAAGATATTTTTCACGTCCTAATCATAACTAGCAACCTTAATAGCATCTCTCGAACAGTTAACAAACATTAAAAATAATTTTCTGATGGAATTTATCGATATTCAGTGCGCCAGGACCCCGAATACCCCGGAGATGGTCCAAGGGGACCTCAAGGAATTTTTTTGATAGCATATTCGTATTGAGCGAACCTAGAAACCCCTGGAAACAAATTCGAGTCCGTTTTTTTTATTCACCTCAAAAAGTGCACTCAGAAAAATGAATTTTTTAGCTGTAGGAATGCATACAATTTTTTCCGCGGAAAGAAAGTCCGCCACAAAACTTCTAAATTACATTCCGAATCGAATGCAGAAAACCGCATCTCAATCTATCCAACTGCGCCGACTTTGGAAGGTTTGACCTATTTTAGTGCTTTATTTCCTCGACTAATAGTGTTATATGAATTCTAAGTTTTTGTTGGAACCTGCTCGGGTATCAAAGATCTTAGTTGATCTGCATACCCTCAAGGTTCTTTCAAGCTGCCACCACTAGGTGTATAATTCAGCACCTATAAGTTGTTTCTGATTACGTTGCCTTGCTCCCTTCCCATATACCGTTCATTCTAAAGTTCCTTCTGAAGGACGCTTTCGCTGACAGATGATTAGGAATTACCAGCTAAGCTCGTTAATCCAATTAAATGATGAATATATTGGATAAAAGTTCATAAAATTTGATATTTAACAACACAACAACACGATTATAAAATATATTTGATACCATTTGGAATATGACTCAGTCATTAAAACTCTAATTCAACCCATCATATATTCTAAGGCAATATAGGCTGGCAAAAACATCTGATGAATCGTAAATTGGTAATTTAATTTTGAATATACATTCTTGTGCTAATCGGAGGCAGTTTATTAGGAGTCAATAGACTGAATCGATATTGAATGGAAAATAAACGTCATCCTACGAGCAACTAAAACATGGATGTTACTCCATAACAAGAATATACTTCATTATTCCGACTTGGGAATGTAATTAATTTTAAAATATGGGCGAAATTTCTCTCCTGTTTATGTTGTTTTCCCTTCAGGGCATACAATATGTGATTGTGTGTTCAACAGACCTCGACCCGTAAAGCAAGCCGACCGTGCGAATATATGAAAGCGATAAACCAAACATAAAATTTAAAACTGCGTTTTATAGGGCTTCAGGAACGGAATGGAAGCTTTATATGACCATTCAAACGAGAAAGAATATGGAAATAATTTTTTATTCTTCAATCGCATTATTCAGCGTCTCCTGACCACGAGAGTTAGCGTTATAAAACAAACGAACATTCTGTCGGATTCTATGAATATTGCGTTCATATATTTACTTCATATTCTACAACAGAATTTACTAATCACAAAATTCTGATATAACAGGATATAACACTGGATCTTCGTATAAGAATTGAATTTATTCTATACATATTTAAATAGATTGGTGATATCGGACACTAAGGGGAAACTTTTGTAAGTTTCTTGACTATTCATAAATTAAAAAAAAACTTTATACATGGTCAATTTCTTTAATTCGACAGGTAGTGCATGGTCAAAATTTCTCATGATTCATACACGTATGTGAACGTAACTCTGATATGAAGTTGAACATAAATTAATGTAGGTATAGCTGAAATAAATGTTAAATTTGTAAACTATTCAAAATCAACAATGTCTGTCATGTTATACACTAGCTATTTTCCGTGGGCTACTCTCGCAGAATTAATTAACACCCGTAGTGGCGTCGTACTGTCGGTTGCAAACTATAAATTGAATAGGAACTGTTATTATCTCAACTCGTAACATGTTCCCAAACATCTCAACAGATGAGTGTATTCCTTTAACTAAAGATATTCACCAAGAATAATACTTCCCCACATATTATTGTGGAATTTTGCAATCAATTACAAATTTGCTTACTTCAAAATTATTTTCAGTATGAATCAAAGTTTTATAGCTATTAGCAGCTATTTTCATGAATAATCTGGAAAAATCTATCATGAACAATTCTTTAACACAAAAACATATCCTTTTCTGGTACCGTTATGTTGACGATAATTCAGTTAGTTTCCAAGGTTCCAATAGACAGATAGATCAATTCGTATACTTCCTAAATAACCATCATAACAATATACAATTCACTGCTGAAATCGAGAACAACAGTTCCATAAACTTTCTGGATTTGACAATTTCTAAACAAAATAATAAGCCCTCATACAAAATTCATAGAAAATACACCTTCACTGATGCGACCATTCCTATGGAATCTTTCAGTTATATCAGTCATAAATTAGCAGCTCATAATTCAATGATCCACCGAGCGTTTTCTATGTCTTCATCAGAAAAAGATTCCAAGACAGAAATCAGTACAATTAAACAGATAGTTTTAAATAACAATATTCCTATTCACTTCATTAATCAAATCATTGATCGTAAAGAATCACAACAAATTTCGCAGTTATTATATTCCGTAACAGAAATACTAGAAAAGAAATATGTATGTTTTAGTAATGTTGGCGAATCATCAAACAGAATGAGTAACTATTTTCTAAAATTTAATATAATTACTCCTGTTTCTAGCGGCTTGAATCTGAGCAAATTACTATTTAATGCCAAACAAAAAATAGACAAATACAAAAAAAACAGTATCCACAGAACTGAATGTGGTGAGTGCCCAATGGACCGTGTTGGGCAAACTGGTCGCAATTTCGAATCACGTTTCAATTTTACAGATTTTGAAACAATTAAATGCTCATTATAACAATGGTCATTCATATTTTTCAACAAGTGTAATTCAACTTATGAAAAGTAAGAAAAGCTTATCACGTTATAAATCGTTTATTCTGCGTAAGAATTATTCAGAATATGCAAATGAAACATTTTAATCTTAGCCCTAGAGAAGACATTAAGATGGTGAATACATTTTAATGAGATCGAGGTAAAAATGATCAATCATATAACATTTAAGTGAACAAAAAAGTAGAGCTAAAATATTTGAGCCCATAGAATTTTAATGAGAAATAGGTAAGATAATGAATTGAAGTAAAATAAAAGAACATAACCATGTAAAATAAATGTTCCAACTGATACCCATTATTTTCAACATATAGATCACATATCATCTAAATAGTTCTTACTGCATCTTGAATATGAACGTTGGATATTATATTCGAGCCACTGTTTACAATTTCCCCTTAATTCGACATTATTATTATTATTTTTATTTCAATTATTTATAACGAATCTCACAAAAAAATTAGTCACTGTCAAATCGGGTGAACCAATGATTCATCAAACATTCAGATACCATTCTTGTGATAAAATGTTTCTTCCCGCTTTATAAGTGAAATTCATCAAAAAAATTATCAATAATATCGTTTCATTACAAATTCGATAAACTAACTTTATTGTGAGATATTGCACACAAATACTGAAACCAAAGCGACCCTGATTTCGAACATCGATGGAATGATGGGGATTAACATCAGACCACCAATGCTCATTGCGCCTTTTGAAAATACTGGCACTGCTGACATATATGCTTCATCCGCCTAATAACTTTTTTATAACATGAGCCATCTCGCTGAAATTACCGCAAATACCAGTTACAAAACTTCATTCAATCCATTCAGGATTGGAGTCGTCGTTGTTTCCTAATTCTATAGAACTTGAATTCATGTTTTTTCAAGACTGACAATGCTCGCTCTCGTATCACACCAGATTGAGCATCTATTTGAGGGCTTAAAATAGAACGATTCGCAACAGCCATAGCAATAACATTTTTAGGAACTTCTTGAGCATCTTCAATATTATATTTCATAGTTCTTAGTTTGAAATGATCCATAATTAATGAGATTTTCATTCAATTTTATAAAAATGGTTTTGTTAGGTTGCCTTCACTCTGGTTATCGATTAAAGTATGAATCACTTGCAGACTTAATATTATTCATATTAAAACATTCAATCATATCATAGTTTTTATAATTTCCGAAAGCCATTTTGCACTGAGAAATACTAAATGTAAATTGAGTATTCAGTTAGACTATCGACAGTGATTATTGAATGGCATAAATTCTTTCAAATTTTAGAACAATGCAGTGTTAGATTGTTTGATCAATTATGCATTTTCTAAATGACAAAGCCTACTGTTTAGGGTAAAGAAATTTTAAGAATTATTCAATGAATACAATTTTCTCTAAAATTGACATTTGAAATTTTTTTTGATAAAGTAACAACACCGCACCCCACATTTCACTTTCATAAGTTCCTGATAGAATGTAGGGATTATTATTTCATTCCAATTGCATAAATAACTGAGGCTTGAAAAACGAGAATTCGAAAAATCAAATCCCCTCAAATACCTGGAAAACAGAGGACGATAGTCAATTTTCTTCACCTTTGACATTTTCCCCAAAAAGGAGTTCAGTTTTTGGTATCTCTTATACCTATCGAGATTTCCTATTGAAGCATCGAAATTTAGCAATCCTTTGTAGTGAGGTGAATGATTCGTAACTGAGTATCTCACTGGAAATACACACTTCCGTATTCCAAGCGAAAACGTATGCAATGCTTGAAATGTGCAAGAGAACACAACACGAGGGCAGTGCGTAATGCCCATATCGCAATATTCACATAAAGCCAGGCGTCACTGAAAGCAAAAGTGATATCGAGACTGATATGGGGATGCGGAGAAGAACCTGTTCTGACAGAATACAATAAACTAATTTTGATGAGAGTGCCAAGACACTGTGTCAAAGAAAATAGTGGTGAAAAACCAGAAACGGCACACCAAACCCATATATTTGCCAAGATCTTATATATTTAGAGTGATAAGTGCCGCTGTTCGAAGATGCACACGGGACTGGGCGAAATAACAACAAAGGAGTGCTGGAAAGCTTCTCGCACATTTCAAGGGGACACATTTATTACTAAACCGAAGAACAAATCAGTGAACTGTTGAATAGGAGCCAGGTCGGCTCAGCTCCTGAACACAATTGGGTTGTACAATGGAAGACTTTCCCGCAGACAATGCGACAAAGGGACAAAAACTGCCAAACACATATTGTGAGGAGGCGAGACATCACTTTTCAGAACACAAGCAACATTGCAGGAGCCTAGGCTTTCACTCGGAGAGTACAACAGTCAACAGGTGGAGAACCTGAACGAATTAATACAATGGGACTAGAATTACGGAGTAGGTGCTGTAAACCATCCTACCGGAATGCCCAATAAACCCTAGTATCTGAGGTGTGATTGGTGACAGCATCTTTAAACTCTTAACGACTTTGTTTACTCTACTCATTTTAGGTGATCTGAGCTTTACTTGATGAATATTTGTAATATTATTCTCCACTAATGAGTTTTATTGCTTGTAATTCAATATTGATCATCTATTATCCCGAGAAGTAGTTGTATGAGACTTATCAACTGTTTCTATGTGACAGATTAGTAGAATCTTAGTGAATTGAATCATCATTTATACAGGGTGTCTCACCACGAACTGCATCGATCGATATCTCGAAAAGCAAACGTAGAATTTTTTGAAAATTTGGCAGCTGACCAAAGTCAATGTGTACTATTTATTGAAAATATTTTCAAGATGCGGCACTTCCGATTATACCGGACGTCCATGACAACTCCGATATTTTAAATGGAATACCCTATAATTTATTGCGTTTTTGTATTCTACGGAAAATTCTAGGTACATTTCATTCATCATATCCCATACCTAAATTTAACTATTTTTGAGATATTTGAATTTTAGAGAAAAAATTAAAGATGCAGAGCAGTACTCAATTGACAGTTTCTTCATAAGTTGTTTTAAAGTAGCCGTATTCAGCACAAAAAATTAATGTAACGTTGTGTTTGGTTCCCTATACCTAAGTATTATTACTTTCGATTTTTTTACAAAACACTAGTTTTACACTTTTGTCAAGCGGGCGTTTTTAAGTTTAATAAATCTAGTTGGCCGTAGCTGATCATACGACTGTCAGAGAATGAAGAAATGTGATTTAGTTTATAACTATTGTGAAGATTGCCGGTACAGTTAAATTACATAAACGAAGACTATTCAAATTTGTTTATTGTTTATGCCGAATGCAACAGAGTTTTAACAAGAACGTGTAATATTTGCTGTTCGATATCCCGAAAAAGAGAAACCATCAAACACTGTTAAGCGAATATTACTATTTATTGTTGAAAACAGAAGATTTTTCGAATAAGAAAATTACTTTAATAAATGTTTGAATTTTCTTTTCTGAATTTCTACAAATTTTTCGCATCAACGAAGTAATTCAACATGTCTCGCTTTCCTGATTCTGGATTCAAATTATCGAAAGCGTTTCTTACTCTGTCCATGCAATCTTCTAGGTTGGTTAACGGAATGCTATAAGCCAAATTTTTTAATGTACCCGAAACGACATAATCCAGAACTGACAGATCGGGGAACGAGGTGGTCATAGGAACGGTCCATCATTCGCTATCCCAATGGTCATAAAATACTTTCTGCAGGAATTTTTTTAATGAGTAGGCATTGTGGGAAGGTGAGCCATCATGCTGATAAAAAATGTTTCGATGTTTGACCAGAGGCAAATTTTCTAAGTAATTTTTTTCGAAACTCCGCAAAATACTTAGATATCCTTCACCTGAAAAATTATGATTATCTAGTTTATGGTTATTATTCCTGATTGCACATTAAATTGCCAGCTGTTTTGGAAATTTCTACATCTAAAAACATCATGATTCGAATCGCTCCAGTGGTGGCAGTTTAATAATCCATTTTTAATACATCCTCCCAAATGATAAAATTCAAAAATGATTTATACTCTTGAAACCTCTTCAGAATAAATTCTCCCAAATTCACTCGCTTCAGGAACTCGATGGATTACAACTGTTGAACCATTGAAAATGAATACGGGTGAAACTTATGTCTTTGTAATATTCTGTTAATTGAACATCATAGTCCTGACTCTACACAACACTGTCTCATAGATTTATTTCGATATGCCGCGAAGAATCCCAAAACGGCTATTTCATTATCGGCGTTGTTTAAGATTGGCTTATCCTTTTGTATTGTTGCCTTGACGGTACCGAAATTTTAGAAATTGTGTATTATTCGCTCAACGAGCAGCAAATGTATCAACGTTTTTGTTATAATTGTTACATTTCCATAAATAATAAATAAATTTAAATACCTAGTCTTTGTTATGTTCAATTACAACTTGGGGCGGCGCAGCCGACGCATCCTTCTACGGGTATTATATGTTTAGCACGCAGACAACAGCTAGACTATATACAGAAAAGAGAAATACCTTTCACTGTCTGGCTCACTCACTCTTCACAAAATCTTAAAAACTATAAAGCGGAACGAAGTGAAATTTGGCAGATATGTTCCATATACGACGTAGGCACACGCTAACAATAGCTATTTCAAAACTGAATCCCAAACGAGGTAAAAGGGGTTCGATGTATTTTGATGTTTGTAACTGCTAATATAATCACGTATAATTTACGTGATCCATAGATTAATGGATAATTTCACATATCACAGTTCAGACTATCTATGCTATGACAGACAACACATAACCTATCAACAAGGCAGGTAACGCTTTCGTGACATACAGCTGATAGATTGACAGTCACATAATGTCCGTGACAGACCGTTCCATATCATAGATATAACTGTCAATTCAAATGAACTTCCATATGACATAGAGTATAATCTTACGCCTTTCCACTCATAGAAATATTTTTATTAAATATGCAACTTGGGGAGCGACATCGCAGTGGCGCAGCTGGCACTTTGTTCTACGAGTATTAGCTATTTCTGCAGGTGTAGTCGGCGAACAACCGCTGGTATTTTAATATAACCCCATCAATATGAGTAACTTAGAAACTTATCCCTGGCCAGGTTACTATGTCTATTGGAAGTTACCAAGTTGAGCGCACTCGAATAAGAGTAGATTTATGCAAACGACTGAACTTGATGCTCATGTTGGTAAGAATCGAAATCAGTGAGCAGTTGATTTAATTACGAACGGAGTGCATTCAGCTAGTTCCAATAATTCAAACAAATAACACATTAGCTATTTACGCATCAATTAACAGAATACGTTACATCGAGTTTGAATTACCTCTCCGGGATTCAATCGATCTCTTCATACTTGCATGAACTTGGGTATAGTACGAGTAAATAGTGAATTCAACTATACGGATGTGAACAAATATGTGTGTGCTTAAGGTTTCAATTTCGTGCAGGATTAATGTAGTACCTACTATTGCAGTGAACTAATTCATAATGATGGCTTTTATCAGACATTTCAGGTGACATATTGTTGAGAATAACTTATAAACATGTTATAAATAACCTAGTCTTTCATTCTTTGGCCAACCTCTTTCATGTTGGTTTGAACATTAACTGAAACCAGATTTTCTACGAACACAAGTATGGTTCCATACTTTGTTAGCAAGCTGTAGAAAATGACCACTTACGTTATCTGGTTTTGAGGATTTCCCCATATTAATTAATTGAATAGTCATACAAATTATTGAGAAAAATACTACCACAGACGAAATTCGCAAATTCTATAACAGTTATTGATCTGAAATACTCGTATATGCTCGAATAGCAATGAAATTCGATTTGATTGGTGATTAGCAAAATAAGTTGAGGAATTCAAGTTTGCAATGGATGAGTATGAGGAATATAAGCATCCTCGAAATTAAAATCCATTCCGTTTCTCCCGGCCCTCACAATAAGCTGAAATTTTCAGGTTATTATTATTAGTTTTCGAACAAATTAAGGTAGAGAGACTAGTTTCTTTCAAGCGCAGTACAAAACAATTTTTTAAAAAAATTGTTAAAAACTAGAAATATGTTGCCGCTTGGGGAATATATAAATAGTGTGCTTAGCTAAGTTACTCTAAGTTACCAGTTTTATAAAACTGGTTCACATTCTATAAGATACATCTCGCATTTGTGTAAAAAAAATGAATTTAATTATTATTTTCATTATCGTTACACAACTGAATGATATTCAAATCATTAATGTTCTTAAGAAATGCATAGAGCAAATTTTCCGTTTTCAACTCAACAGAGTGGGAGCCAGCCCCTAAAAGTGTGGGAGAAGAAATGTAAATGGTGGAGAAAAAATCTGAATAAATTGTGTTGAATATATACAAGTTTTTCATTAATAACTTTTTCTCAAATGCTTTTTGTTCGAGTTTTTTCGGAAAAGTTCTGTTTTGGACATTTTAGGGCTTTCAAAATAAAATATTCAATTCAAAGAAAATGAGAAAACTCAGACGTATACATTGAAGCCTATTATTCAATTTTTTTTGGAAATTTATCTAACATTCATATTTTCCGAGTTACAGAGAGTTTTCCCGATGACAAATGTACAAAATTTCTAGTACATCGAAAAATTCGTGAAATAGGTTGAATTTATATGTATTATTGTGAAAAAATATCAAATCTATGTTTTAAAAGCATCTTCAGATGTTAAAACAAATTTTCAAACTAGAATAGTAGAAACATTTTCCGACAAACTTTTGTTTTTTCCAAAATATTTATATTTAATGATAAAATAGTTAGAATTGACGATTGAAATAAGACTTTTTTGAATAACTTTCAGTTCCGGTATCATCATACCGGAACTAAAAGTAACAGTTTTGAAAACGACACAATTTTTTGATAATCCTTGGGGTGGTCGCTAGACCACACCGCCGTTGCATATAAGCTGTTGAGCAACGGTGTAAATTTAAGTTTACATTTGTTGAAATTAGGGAGTAAGCAGTTTTAAATTAACTTACATTCACTGTTGAACGTTCGAATCGATCCTATATGTATGCTCTGCGAGTAATGATTCTTTAAATTTTTAACCCTTCAGAAAAGGGTGTGCTTTTTACATAATTTTCCTGAGCAACAATAGAATTTGTCACCGAATAGCATGAGACTTTTTGCCAAAATTTGAATATGATGGAACCTTTCGTTTTTGAGTTACACACAAGCTGTTCGTGTCATATATCCAGACATATAGACGGATGTTTTGAAAGTTGCTTAAAATGCGATTGGAAATACTATGGTGAAGGAATTGTAGCTCTAATGCTTTTTTAACGATTTTAGAAATAGCTTGATTGCACGTAATATACCCTTCCGACTTCCGACTGTTATGAAACTAATTGTGCAGTGTTATGTTTAACTTTAAATATATCGAGAAGAAATGACTTCAACACTAAGAAGGAGAAAGTAGCTTAATTACATAGAAAGTATTGATGATTTGAAAAATTATACTAAAATGATAATTCAGTAAGTTTCTAAGTTTTCTGCTGAGTATGTTGGGGTTATATCAAAACGTGTTGCACTAATGGCCGAAAATCATTCTCTAAAATTTTCACTTATAATCTCTCCCTATGCATAAATTATTGGCGGAAATATTTTCGAGGTGTCAATTTTTTGGAACTTTTCTCAAAAAATTGGTAAAAATTTCCGAAGTATTAATTTAAGGTCGTGGGAACTTCGATAAGAAAATTTTGTACCAAAATTATATAAAAGTGAATCAAATTAGTGACAGACAAACTTATGTAAGGGACTCATAGTAGGCTGTTGTTAGTGTTGCATAGAAATGGTAAACTAATTGGTATTTTCACGTTTGCCTGATAAGTTTCAGAAGCGTAGTCGCGTTTATTTTTTATATGAGACACAAAAAAAATTTCACGTTTTTGGACAGAAAATAGTGAGATGATAATTTTTAAATTTCCTTGTGCTCAAGTAATATATGGCTTAAATAATTGAATAGAGTAGATAATATTTTACCCATATCACACAAATTCATAGTACTCGAGAAAAGGGAAAACGATTTTGTCCTATTTCTATCAGATGCTAATGATTTTATATAGGTGGCACCTTTATTTATTAATTGCGGTTTTGATGTAAAATATTTTAATTTCCCTATGTTGTAGTAGAATAAAGTTTAGATAATTAAATGAAGTAGAAAGCATTCTACTTACCTCATACAACCTTATAGTACTAGAAAAAAGAGAAAAAAATACAAACCTTGAATGATAGTGGGTATTATATTTTGGTGAATCAGAAGCAGCTTTAATTGAATTTTTATTACACTCCCTGTGCTCTAGTGAAAGAAGGCTCAAGTGTTAATATAAATAAATTTAATTTTTCATAGCTTCCATAATTTTATAATACTAGAAACAAGGGAAAAGTATTGAAAGAATTAAACAATAATGCATGCAAAATAAATGATAATTTTACGTGTTATAATAATATAAATTTGGCTGTGGCTCAAATCCCTGTGACAAGTTCTTTGAAGTTATTCATCTTGTTGATGTTTGGGTATCGTAAAAAGCGAAGCTAATTAATTCAATAATAAAATGAATTGCAATACATACAATCTTTGTTCCTTTTGTACAGAATCTGAGCATATTCAAATTTATCATAAGAATCCTAAGTATTTAATGTATTTGGTGAACAAATCTTGCCTAGATCCTGAACAAGAAGATCTGCTTGAGAATATGAGTGACATTCTTCATGAAATTATTCCATATCTCACTCATAAATCCAGTGCTTTTATTACAACTGTCAAGCCAGGGAGATTTATACTTATTAATATTACAGCTAGGTGCTTATGAGTAGGGTGATTTTCGGAAAAATTAAGTTGTTGTCATAGCAATATGTCAAAATGCAAACATCTGGTTGGCTACAATTGATGGGCATACAATTTTAAAATAAACAACGTTGTAACTGAGTGAGGAGCCATATTTTTTTAGAATTCTCCAGTCATAATATTTTAAGTACAAACATTAATGAATCACCGTCTATATTTATTAAATCTCAAAACACAAGAGGATGTCAGTTGCTTTGTGGCAACACTTATTCTCCGGTAGCCAAATATAAATCCCTAAAGTTGTTTATGAATTGAAAATTGCATATAATGAACGAACTTAGATGAATTATTTAATCAAAACACGAAATAAATTAGAATTTTGATGATAGAATAACCATTGTCAAGTGAGGATTACTTAATTAATCTGGAATTCAAAAATATCAGCACTTGATATTTCATAAAATCGATTAGTAAATATCTAGATTCATTGTATATTGATGGCAGGTATTCCGAGCAGTCTCGTATGCGGGTTGTTTTCGGTTCGACAGGATGTAATTAAACATGAATTCGGTAACGTTTGTATAACGGATGATTGATATATTTAACCATCCTGGATTATGCTTTTACCCGAATTCACCGCTACAACTTTACCCAGAAACGAGATCACATTTTCAAATAGGGAAAGGATTATACTTTATCGGAAACATTTGCTAAATAAATATGTTTCCGCCAGAAGCAACTCCGGGTATGAACTTGCGGAAAGTAACATCTGCTTGTGAACTACTTCAATGTATAAATATGTTGCTTTTGTAGAGGCAAGATAACGAATTACTTGAATCAATGAGTGTACTATGTTGAAAACTTATTCAATATATTTTAATCCGTAATCCGTGTATCTAAGTAACTCACGAAAAATGTAAGGGGTGTCTTTGGTTTTATATTTACTGAAAAAACCCTCCCCTGAAGAGCTGCATCCCACCAAAAAATAAAAATAGAATAGCTTTTATTTTTATCTTCCCTGTATTTCAAGCTAAAGAAACGAAAATTAGTGAACATTATCTGTCAATAGGACCACTTTTTTTTTGCAACTCTGAAGTATTTTTGTGAGGAGTTGAAATAAACAACCCCTAAGACAGTTTTACTAAGATTTTTTTTCCGATATAACCTTTTCCTTTTGAAAAACATGTCTAAAAAGCCCTTATCATTTACTAACTTTTCGATCTCCAAGTTTTTTCGAAAAGTGAAGGATTTACGGGAAAAAAATACATGTATTGCAATGCATTTTCAAAAAGATGAGCTGTTAACGCGAAGGTATTTTGCCGTAAGATCTAGTCGCCAGTTCTTTGTAATGGAATCCACATAGAAACAATTGAAAGCGGAATTGTGCAATGTCATTTATTCTTTATTTTTCTCAAGTTTCAAGATTTTATATACTAAATATTAGTTGATAAACCTAAATTATACATACTTTATGTTGAACAGTAGCCAGAGCGTAGATTGCCACATCATACTACGTTCACAAATATTCACCAATGCCTGCGGGAAGTTGATAATTTTGAAAAGAAGTTATGACTCTGGCTATACCCGAGAAGGTAGAACTGACGCTGCAGAAGAAGCCGTACCTAATTCACTTGAAGAATTCACAGAAACTAATACCATAAAAACAGGTCGTGTCCTAGATGGCCATTCTGTAGATTTTAGAATTTTAAAAGAACGGCAGTTGTATCCCTATCATCGATCAACACCTTTATTTAATCACTTCTTACAACCTTCCGTGAAAATGCATTGCAATAAATTTGTTTTCGTAAATCCTCATCTTTTCGAGAAAACTTGGAGAGATCAAAAAGGAAGTAAGTGAATTGAGCTTTTTAGACATATTTTTAAAAGGAAAAAGCTCCATTAAAAAAAAGTTCTAAGAAAACATGTCTTAGGGGTTGATAATACGGTTTGAAAAAATTTCAAAAAGTTTAGTTTTATTGGTAGGTGGTGTTCACCAAGTTTGGTTTCTTCAGTTTAATATACAGGGAAGATGAAAAAAAAAAAAATTTTATTTGAATTTTTGGAGAAGTGTAACTTTTCAGGGAAGGGTTTTTAAAATAATTTTATACCAAGGATTCCCTTGATTTTCATTAGACAATCACGCCTTACATTTTTTCGGTGTTATTCAACCCTGTATAATTTAGTTTATCCCATCACCCCTTTTCCATCTAAAATTATAATTTATCTAAAAGACTTTTCAACCGCAATGCAGCTATTATCAAAGACATATAATGTCAACTGCGATGTAGCCATTACGAAGTCTTTGGTAATGGCTGCATCGCTGTTGAAAACTGCATTAGATAAGTTATAATTTTATGTGGAAAATGGGTGATACTATGAACTAAATTATTAAGACTGAGTGAGCGTTAGCGGATGAGATCTTTTCTTGAATTGGGCTACATGGCACAAGGTATGTCTTCATATAGAGGCCAAACGGTGAATGCAATCCACTTGAAATATTGGAATAAACTAGATATGATGCTCGAAATTTACTGACATGAACATTTAATTATTGAGCAGAGTGATCCATCGAAATACTCAACTTTGTGTGCCAAAGCCGCTTTCTTTTTTTGATGCCGACTGATTCATTTTCATGGATTTGTAGCTTACTATGATAGTCTATCCACTTCCAAGATAGGCCGCACCTATACAAATGCATGCGGCGTTCACGTGAACAGAATACTCAACAAGATAGCAAAAAATATGGATTAATCGATTGAGCGATTATTTGATTAATCAAGCTATAGTAATCATCACTAAATAATCTCTATATAATAATAACGTTTATTCAAAATATATGGATAAAAAACATTAATTCACATAAACTTGTTTACCTTGAACAAACAGTAATAGCCCATTTAAGACCCTAGAGGGCTGCGCATGGGCACATGATAGGTAAAGAAAAATAGGTAAATACCCTGAAATTAACTTATTTGCAGTAGAGCTTATATTATATAATTTTTTGTTTATGCTAAGCTACTTAGCTGGACAATTATGCTTATACAAAAAAAATGTGCTGAAGTAGCCTTGAAGGGAAACAAGAACAACCAATGTATAAAAACAAACAATGATGTTTAGTATAATAAAATTTGTAACCAAAATGAAGAAGTGAAAATTTTTTTTTTAAATTTATTTAAAGGCATTCAGATCAATCAATTAGTTTATGAATATCATGTCTTGAAGTGTGCTTCAGATAGTTTTTAATTTGTTTCTTAATGAGTGGCAGTAAGTGTATGGTAAGAATATACTCTTTGTATATATCAGGAAGTGCATTATATGCTTTACTATATAAAAGTAAGTGAAAATATGTTGGCCAATGGATTTTTGGGTGAGCGGAATTTTTATATTCAGATGTTGCTTACTGCGGGTACAATATTTGTGGTCCACCTTATTCAGGAGAGTTTGTCGATTTTTGAATGTGAAAATGAGAGGATTATAAACATAAATCTGCCTAATATCAAGGATTGTGGTTTCTTGAAAAAGTAAATTGGTAGAATACATGATTTTCTTTTTGAAAATTACCTTAATAATTCTTTTTTGTATCACATCCAATTTCCTTAGATGATTTCTTGTTGTTGCACCCTATGCTAATATTCCATATTGGAGACGACTCTCCACAAGGGCGAAGTAAAAAATTTTTTAAATGAGTTACGTTTAAAATATTTCGTAAGTATCTGAATTTATAAATTAAAGGTCTAATTGTTCTTGTAATATTGTTTATGTGAACATCTCAATGTAACTGAGAGTCTATAATGACACCCAAGTATTCACAATTGCTTTTTCCTCTAATTTCACATTCGTCATCTCCACTGGTTATTTTCAAGTTCTCGTAAGTTGGAAGATTATTTTTGTAGCTTGTAAAGGGGAGAAAACATGTTTTATTTCTGACCGAGATATTATAAGCTTATATCGTCATAGTTACGCTATCAATAATGAGGGTCATAACTCCCTTGGGACATTATAGATTCTATAATTCCCTCTACCTTCCACAAGTAAAAAAGTAAAAATAAAATAAGAAATGCTAATACACATATTTATAAATCTGATGACATCTTTAGGAGATGAAACAGCGGACTTTTTCGGCTCATAACTCTTACTCTTCCGTTTCAAAAAAGCCTCTAGTTCATTGAACTTGATGATATCTCGTTTCTCATGTATAGTCACCATCGATTTTAGCACTGACCATTTAGGCCATAAAGAATTCGGACTATACGTTTCTGACTGCAACGAATAAACACAATTACTACCAAATCTACCGAAAAACATAGAAAATTCTTTACCAGTTCTTGAAAATATGCCAGAAATACAGTTTCAGTGGCATCTTTTGGCATAGCATTTTTCCGTGTCAGCCACTCCAGATATATTTTATATTATTTTTTGTATACGGCTTCACGTTTCGATGGAAATAATGATTCTCTTGCTTTTTCAACATTTTTCAAAATATCCTCCATTATATGTGGGATAGAAAACACGTTTTTAACGCAAACACAACTTGATAATAAAGCTTTGTTTGTAAACAAGTAACATAGCAACAACCTAGCAACAACAAAACTCCTATAATCAACGGTACCTGATTCAAATATAGCGGGAAGGTAATGAATTGGTGCATTTATTCCGTTTTAAAACTGAACAAAATTTTATTGAAATCGGTCAGAAATAAAATTATCTATGTACCACGGGAATCAATGAGCCTTAATAACCTCACGTAATTGCTGTCCCCCGGGACGCAAAGTTTGTCATCGGTTATTGAGGCCCTTATAATTCCCTTGATACATAAATAACTATTATCGTAATTAATAGTTAATTACTTGTGTAAGAACCATTTAGTTATTTTTTCCAGGTATTTTTCTGCTTGGTGTTTTAGAGCTGTCCAGGTACTGTCGGAGTAGATTATGGCTGTATCATCAGCGAAACTGATAATTTTGCCTGTGGTGTGCAATGAGAAGAGGTTATTTACATATAGGGAAAACAGAAGTGGTCCCAATACTGTCCCCTGAGGTACACCGAACTCAACCTTCTTCCAGCTGCTTACTTCGTTTTGTATTCTCACATCCTGAGTTCTATTTGTTAGGTAACTCTCAAGTAATTTTAGTGGCGTTCCGCGCATTCCAGCATCCTCCAAGGCCTTCAACTGCTGCGTATGGGATACAGTATCAAATGCCTTGGCAAGGTCAAGGAAAACACACAGACAGGGTGTTGTTTTATCAATTTCTTCATATACCAGGCTCGCAAAAGCAGCGATTGCGTCCGTAGTTGATACACCCTCCTTGAATCCAAACTGGCTAGTACTTATGATATTATATTTATGGAAAAATGAAGTAATTTGGATTTTTAGTAATTTTTCAAATATTTTTGCGAAAGTACTAATTAATGAAATAGGTCTATAGTTAGTAAGATGTTTCTTTTCTCCATTTTTGTATATGGGTATAATAATAGCTTTTTGAACTCTAATGGACATTCACCCTTTTCAAAAATATTATTTATCAGATGAGTGAGAAGTGGTGCAATGACGGTACTAATTGCTTTGACAGTTTCAGCTTGTATTCCATCCTCTCCAGCACTTTTTTTGTTCTTTAGGTTTTTAATTATTTCTATGACATCTTTTCAATAGAACAAAGAAAAAATGAATTTTTGAGTTTGATATCAAACGTACAATTAATCTAATATTTCAGAAAATAATTTCATTCCAATCCATGTTCACGTAATAATAAAACATCAATGAGTACATCATACGTACTACATAATACTAATCATTCGTTCAACCAAGACCTGTTTAAGATTTGAAAGTTTTTGAGGTTTTAAGCAGAATTTACATCTCACTGAAACTTTATTGTCTATTTTTTTATTATCAATACTTACCGTTAGGAGGATGCATTCCGACGAGAATCGAATTGAAACATCAAAGAATGATGTTTGATCAATACCAAATGACTGAAGACCAAATCTATACTAATAACGAGCTAATTATTTTAATGATAGGGGAATCTATGTGTTCGCTATAATAATATAGTCATCAAAGAATGTAAAATACAGAAAAGCGTAATTTGGCTAAATAATATGGTATATCGTTGTGGTAATTAGCAAATGCGTAACTCCAAACTCGCAAAATGAGATTCTTGTGCCATCTGTTGGGGGAAAAATCAATGAATGTGGTGGAAAATCGCCTAACTTCAAATAAATTTATTTACTAATCTAAACTGAATTCGGAATAGGTCGTAACTTCAACGCGCCATTTTCTGAATGGCAATATTCGTATCTCCTATTAGTTCAAAGTTCATACATGTTTATACGTGCAGTGTTTTAATTTAATGTCGCGCTCTGCTTACATGTGAATTTGTGTCTACTGTCTAATATTGTGTTGTAACATTGAGAGAGGTAATTAAAATAATTAATCTCAATTTTGTATGTTTAATAATGGAAGGTATTTGCAAGAATCAATCAATTTTGAGTAATAACTGTCGCCAAGGAGAATTTTTCTGCTACCTAGATGATTTATTTTTTGGAGATACGTCATTTGCGGACAGTTCCTTTTTCAGTGCAATGGTGTTTTAATGTTACATTTTCTTTTATTTTAAGCTAAAATAATGTCATCTAGAACGTTAAAAATGCTAAGTATGCTTAAAAACACAAATGATAACACACATAATTTAGAGTTACTAGAAGATACCGTGGATACTGGTAAACACTCCTTTCTGAATTTTCTTTTCATTCGTGTGGATACACGAATATTTTATGCAATAAGAAGATGTTTATTTCTTTATACAGAAAATTTGCTCTATAGAAAATGTCCTCGTCCATGGCGATTACGGAGAAAGTTCAAAGACATCACCGAGTATGTAAAATTATGTTGCAAATGCTACAAACGGAGACTTCATTTTGGTGAAAAAGCAATAATAATTAAAAACCCAATCATACCAAGTGTTGCAGATTCCGAAACTAAAGGAGAAGAAACGAGAACTGTTGCAGATTAGTCAGAACCTTCGGAGAGTATCACTATGATTCATCCTGACGTTAATTTTATTTTAGAAGAAGGAAAAGTTAATTCAGACTTGGATATACTCTGACGAGACACTACGACATCTAATGTCGGTGCATTCCCTCGGGTCTGATGACAACCTCATAGTCACACCACTCGAGGTCTTCCGTATCAACGCGAGAGCGATCGACTACAGGATGGACTCGAATGTGGTGAGCTGTGGAAGAGTGCGCTGAGATATTTCGAACTGGGTACCCTACAAAAGATGGGATCTTCCCGACTCTCTTACAAAAGGGCTTGAAGCTTATCATCATCCCGGTGCTCCGGATATTCCGATTTTGCATCGCCTCCGGTTTCATACCTAAGGCGGGAAGAATTGACTTTACTCAGGCCAAATCTTTCCGCTCTATCAGCCTCACATCCTTTCTCTTGAAAGGGCTGGAGAGACTGACCGATAGGTATATCAAAGACGGCGCATTAAAGGTTTTTCCGCTTCACCGTCGACAGTACGCCTGTCAGGCGGGCAAATCAACCGAGACGGCCTTTTATCACCTGGTTACCCAGATTGAAGGAGCTATTAGTCTCGTACAGTGCGCTATAGGCGTTTTCCTGGATATCGAAAGGGCGTTCGACAAGACCTCCTTCGAGTCTATGTGTCATGCTGCGGAGAGACACGGAATCGATCACACCTTGGTCAGGTGGATCGAGAACATGGTCTCGCGGAGACTGATAACAGCGCACCATGTACACAAGTCACCCGAGGGTGCCCTCAGGGAGAGTGCTGTCTCCGCTCCTGTGGTGCCTGGTGGTGAACAGTTTGTTGGTCGAGCTGATTGAGGCTGGGTCTTACGCTGAAGCCTAGACAGACGACAAGGCAGCTGTGACCCTCGGAAGACATGCGGCTACCTTGTGCGAGCTCTAGAACACTGCCCTTGCCATCGTGGCTCTCTGGTGCCAGGCCGAAGGACTCAGAGTGAATCCTGAAAAGACCGAAGTCTATTAGGAAGCACATATATGCTGCTTGAAGCAATAAGAGATATCAAAATTTTAGCCTTCGGCACTGCCTTAGACCTGCTGGACTGATTCTTGTACCAAGGGGCACACAATGTACCCAATAAAGTGGTCTGAGTGCACTCCCGTTTTGATTGATTGATTGATTGATTGAATGACTTTGATGAATACTTCGACAAGTCTGGAATTTACAAAATTGATTGTGGGTCATCTTCTGAGTTATATGTAGCTCGAACTAGAAGGAATATTCTAACACGGTATGAAGAACATTTTGGCCATATAAAGAAAAATAATAGTGAAAACTCAGCATTAGCAGAACATATTTGAAATATAGGTAGTTTTTTATTATTAACACAGAATAAGGCCAGAGAGAGAATCTCTGTGAGCCCAAGAAAATATAATGGAAGTATTCATGGCAAGCATTGAAGCTTCACAAAGTATAAAGCGAGTTTACATAGCAACAATAATTACAGACGTCGGTAATCAAGATAATAACAAGATCACAAATGGAAATACATAAAAAAATGTTGCGTAATGATAAGGATTGTAACCTAGAACGCATTAATAGAGGAAACAATATGTTCAGGTAAATTATCCCATGCATTGAAAATTCTATTACCAAAGAAAGATTGTCTGATCTTGGCTTTGAACTTTTCTTTTCCTAATTTGAAGATGTGGTCACAACGACTGGTGTCAACTTGAAGGAGAAGCAGGCATGATAAGCTATCTGGAAGGAGATGATGTACGATGCGATACACAATGAAGTCACCACAAAGACGTCTCTCTTGGAATGTGGGTATTTTTGCCATTATGAGCCTTTCTTCCTAAGAAGGTTCAATCCTACCAAAGGGAAGTTTTGTTTGCCAATCTCTGGACACATTCCATTCGTTTTTCATCAGGTACGAGCATAGGACACCAAACTGGACCATCATATCCAAGGATAGGGCATACGTGTTTTTTATGCAGATGCATGGAGGTTTTGGATGAAAATGTGGAGAATGACCTTTTAAGTAAGAACAGCTGCGAATTTGGTCGTACGCAAAATTTCGTGATCCGCTCTGACCATGCTGGATGTAATTGTGACACCCAAATCATTATGCGAGGACAAAAAATTAAATTCGGGGGGTTAGCTTTACCTATATGGAGGACAACACGCTTATCGACATTAAAGGGAAGTAACCAGTCGGTGGACCATGACCACACGTAAGTAGCATCCAGTTAGAGAGACTTGTGTTCAGAAGAGGAACCTTTAAATTTAACGTCATCTGCCAGGAATGTAGATTTGTTCTGTACGGCAAATCACTTTCAAAAACCAGGAATAGAAATGGACCCAAAACAAATTCTAGGAGCACTTCACTCATTATTAGGACAATGAGTTGACCACTTTCACTGTGAATTCAGTTGCCCATTTTCACTGTGCATTTTCTGTTAGTCAGGTAAAATCGTTTAACCAAAGGTGTAAGCTACCTTTAATTCCAGCGTGTTCTAATTTGATTGGAATACGACGTCTTGATTTCCTATCAAAGGCTATCGAGAAATCAAGGTAAATTACATCTGTAGAGTATTTATGATCTAGAGCTTTGGTCTAATCGTTGAGGCAATCTAGTAAATTCGTAAGGGTTGAGCGACCCTTAACAAGGCCATGCTGTTGTACAGGAAAGACGTTTAGTTGAACTAAAAAATCGCATCTGGGTTCAGCTATTATTGAATCCATAACTTTACATACTATTGGCACTAAACTTATTGAACGATAGTTGTTCGGATCTAACCTGTCTTGAATAAAGCTGCAATAGAGGAATTTTTCATATTTGCGGTAGGATCCCGTCCCTAAAACTAGCTGTCATTATCTTGACCAAGGGATCTGCGATTGATTGCAAGCAAGTTTTGAGGAAAGAGGCAGATAAAGAATCTAATCCAGGAGCAGAGTTTTGTTTGAGGTTCGATGGGAATTTTGATGCTATTTCTTAGGTAAATTCAACGTTTACTAGTTTTGGACTATTGGTGGTAATATTTTGGGTGATCTTTGATTATCGAAGCTAGAGTGTTGGAAAACCTTCTGTGAGCGCATTTCTCTTGATTGTGAATGTTTAAATTTGTCACCTAGACGTTTCTTGTATTTAAACATTGTTATAAGTTCAGTATTGATCCAAGGTTTGGCTTTATTATGAAGAATATTTTTCCTACTAGCATTATAAACTCGGAAGTTTTGTTCAAAGATATATCCCACATGCTCCGAGGATCCAGGCTTACTGCATTTAATAATTATGTTCAATTGCGGTTTATATGAGCTGATACTTTAATGAAATCTGTGATTTCGTAAATAAGATGCTGCTTGTTGTTTCAGCATAATACCATATCAAATTGAGTGTGTGTAGTTATAACGACGTGGTCAGATTTACCTATTGAGCTAATGTATTTGGGAGCAGATAAGAGATGTTCATCATTTGTAATAAGTAAATCCAATAACGAAGGGTTCCTGATGTGCAAGAATTAACTGGTGGAAATTTGAACGTTGAAGAAGGTTTATAAAATTAGTGGTTGAATCGGTTCCATCTGGGATGCTTGTGATAGGTCAGGAAATGTTAGGAAAGTCAAAATCTCCGGTAATAACCAGGTTTGGAAGTGAAGATAGGTAAGCTAATTTCTCAAAGAGCAGCACGTCATCCTGTGGCTAAGTTCCATTGGTCGGTCGATAGTACTACAACATACATACTACAATAACGAAAATCAGTGAGCCACTTGTGAATCGTTCCAATCGATGGTGAGGAGTCTTCATGAGTTCAACATTCATAATGTTTAATCAAGATGCGATTCACTTTTCTCCATGTTTACAAAAATCTTCAACGTCGCTTGCTTTCGACGGGTATCAAAACAGAATTGAATGACACATCAGTCTGAAAGTCTTAATGCGTTCTAGTGAAAGATGGTACATTACAAATGTCATATGGAATACTCTATGGTGGCGTCATCTGTTTTATTTTCAGGGACTTTTCACCTTGCCCTCGTATAAATATATTTGTCGCGGACTTGTTGCTATATGGGATAGAATAAGCATTTATTGCAGTATTATCTGATACGAATAAAAAGTATATATAATAAATCTGTAGAATTTCTATAATACTCTACTTATATCAGATAATACTGCAATAAGTGCTTTTTCTATCCCACATAGCAATATGTCGGCAACAAATATATTTATACGAGACATATTGTTATCTGGGATAGAAAAATTACTTATTGCAGTATTATCTGATATAAGTATCTCAGTGTCTATCTTCAAGGCACATCTTGGAGTGAATAAAAAGAATTTCCAATGTTCTCAAAATGCATTCTTAACTCCGTTTTTACTTCCACATCCATAGCGAATGAGTGCAGGCAAATTCATCAAACAAGATTGACATGATTTGTTATATAGTATGAGTTTTCATATGATGAGGGTGCGTTTCTCATGTGATATTGACGAAATTTCAAATTTGGCTCATTCTTTTATTCCAATCATCAATCAACCGTTATAACGAAGTTGGAATAATTTAGAAATGCGTGTCCGTCGTGATGCTCAAACGAATATTCATCAAAGAAACGAATCCATCCAATAATCTGGTTCAAATAGACCCCACATTGAGAAGCGAGATTAATTAGGTTTATTGTCTGTACACGAATTCGTTTTATAAAAGTTAAAAGCTCTATAGTTACGCAATGTTCCATTCGAGAGTCCTTCAGTACATTCTCTATCAACAATTTCATCTCTCTAGCTACATAATTAATTGAAATATCCTTGATGGCGTACATCATTGTTGAAGCCTCTTCCAATTAATTTGAGATGAAATCAATCTTTGTGGAGGTGTAAACCACTTCCGCATTGATACATTATGATTATACTCCATTGTATGGTCATTTTCTAATAGAATCGATGAATTTTGATTCTTGTTGGTTATATATTACATTCAATTTCTTAATTGTGCACGAAATAGTGATTATCTTCCTGGCATCGGAAAGGCGTCAACACTCTTCGTGGATATGCACTCTCTCGGCACCTCCTCACATGTACAGTAGGGTACTGTGCCCCCTGTTTGGCGTAGGCCTCTTACACGCCCGTCGTGAGCCCATAGCTTCTGTATGGAGCATAAGTTTATTTTGAGTTCAGAGAGCCTTTTATGCAGCACCGCAGTTGAATACTTGCCGTGCTGTAGGTTAGCCTGCAAAAATTTCATTTTGCCAGCCATAGTACTGTTGATCACGGCCCCTAGCCTAGGCACGTGGTCTAGGGAATGAGTGGTCCTCGAACATTCATTCATCTCGAGGTAGCACTTTGCACTAGTCTCTTCTTCATCGCAGAGTGCCAAAATTAAGGTACCTGGCCCCCGGTGTTATGATGAATAACTAGTCCACTAGACAAGACGCTTAGCTCCTCGGGGTCGCTCGATGGTTTAAGAGATGATAGTAGACACCAGTGGCGGGTCCTCGAAGGAGGCTAAGGAGGCTCAGCCTCCTCACCAATTTATCTTAATGATCATTCTACATTTTATTTCCTGTTTCTCTGATAATTCTTTAAATTTTACAATTGATTCCCCGTTCTCAGTAGTTATTTTTAATCCGGCAACAGTGGTCAGAGGCTAGATTCTCTATATATCTCAAACGCTGAGCATGTGTTATTCAACACAGTTGCCGTTTTTCCGACCAGTCAATCGCCAAATAGCGTGAAACGGCGAAAACGGCAACAGGGTAGGGAGGCTAGCTTTTCGTACCCATTCGTCGGTCGAATGAAATACGATTACTTGCGCTCCCGCCTCCCGCTGCTAGAAGAATGCGGTTAGTTGTTGTTTTTATTCCACGAGGCGTAGTAAGGTTAAGTAGTTAATTTTTAAGTTATAATTTATCTAATCGGAATCGGTGAACGTTAAAATTATGAGTGACTTAGTTGCAGAGTTCTTAGAAAATCCATTTAGTGGATTAACATATGATAGAAAAGTGTTCTTCAAAAACAAACGGCCTTTACCGGATTTGAAAGGATTAGTGATGGCAGGGAAGTATCAAAATCGATCGTTTAATACTGATAATCATAAAAAATATGTATGCTTAACGGGATCTGATGTACACAATAAATTATATTGCTGGTATTGCTTGCTATTCACATCAGATACAACTTCATGTTGGGGGCACTTGGGTTATAAATGATTTGAAAAATTTAGCTCGTGGCCTAGAAAGACATGAAAAATCGCAGGAACATATTACATCGTGTATTAAGTTTAAATTAACCCGTAAACAGAATATTGTTAATGCGATTGATTCTACACGAACACGCGAAATCGAAAATCATAATAATACAGTTAAAGAAAACCGCGAAGTTTTAAAAAAAATCATTGATTTCTTATTGTATTTATCATTTCAAGATTTGGCTTTTAGAGGGCATGATGAAACTGAAAATTCAGTTAATAAAGGTAATTTTAGGGAATTGTTAGATTTGTTTTGTAAATACGACAGCTTCGCGATTTTATGACTAACGCGTCAGTATTTGCAGGCATTTGTTTTGTTTTATGCGGGTATAATGGTTGAGTGACACCACGCGAAATAAGGTTAGATTATAATTCGTCTGTTCGGTAAATTATTAATTGTAAAAATGGACAACTAGTGGAAAGATTTTTAGGGTTCTACGATGTTAGTTCGGGAAGAACAGCGGTCAATTTATTCAATTTTTCAATGGAAACATTTCAACGATTCGACTTTGCGAATAAATCAGACTTACGACGGCATCTGTAATGGCGGGACATTTAAACGGTCTTCAAACAAACGTAAGTTTTAAATAACATAGTAGGAAACAGAATTCCCTGTAATGCTCGAACTCGATGGAATTTTACATCACATGCAATGTTTAGTTTACTATCCATAAAAATAAAGACAAATTAATTGAAATATTTGATTTTATATTAAACAGTGATGACTTTTCAACAGATCAGGTTTCATTGAATGCTGCTGTTGGTTTAAAATCTTATTTAGAAAATGTAGAATTTTTGTTATTTCTTGATACTTTCAAATTAATATTTGAACAAACTGATCTTATTTTTCAAATTTTACAACATAAATTCACTAATATAATTCATTCAAGAGATCGTTTAACACATCTCATTGATAAAATTTAAGTTTCCGTTATACAGAATTTCATTTTAATATTTTATTTGGAAATTATTCAACTGATGAGGCTTCTCCCGTGAAAAGGAGGAAAATATATAATTTGGTAGACAAGAAACTACATTATAAACAACTTTTTTATGAAATTTTAGATACTATTAAAGGTCAAATATTGAGATTCGATTTTCCGATTTACATGAATTGAAGTTTTTCGATTTGACGAATAGGAGATTTTTCGAATCTTTTTCAAAAGAGTTTCTCAATACACTTTCAGATAACTTAGTTCTAAAATATAATTTTTTTGATAAAATAGCTCTGCACAATGAATTATGCGTTGTATACTGGGATAAAGATATTTTAGGCCAGTACGACAGTCACGCCGATATGATAAAATATATGATAGATAATGATTTGCAACAAGTCTTACCTCAGTTTTATAAACTACTTTGTTTGACAGTCACCATTCCTGTCACGTCGGCATCGGTGGAGAGATCATTTTCTACTCTCAAACGAATTAAAACATACATGCGAAATACAATGGGCCAAAATCGTTTATACAATGTTAGTTTAATATCTATTGAAAAAGATTTAGTAAAACACTTAAAACATGATACATTTTATGATAATATTATTGATCATTTTTCGTAAATTAAAGACCGTAGAATTTCGTTAATATATAGAAAAGTTGATAAAATTAATAACAAAAAACAAAATATGAAAAATTCCAAAAAAAAAGAAAAAAAATTAAAAATCCAAAAAAAAATAAAAGACAAAAAACGAACGAAAAAAAAATTTGTGGGCAAGAGAAACTCTATACCTCCACGTTGGTTCTTGCTGGGTAACAATCAATTTTGTCACTGAAGGTTAAATTAATTGGCTGAATAGAGTATATTTTTACAAAAACGTTTTATGTCCAGCCTCCTCTCTCAAAAAGTTCACGAGCCGCCACTGGTAGACACTCTAACGCTTCCAACGTTACTTGTTTAAAGAACACTGTAATTGATAGATTAATGATATCTCTTCGGTTAGGAAACTTGTCATATGATTTATCAGAGACATCTGCCCGGTCAATAGGTAATCGATTATTGAAATTAGTTCCTCATGAACGCTAGCGCGAGAATCGCGAGGAGGGGTAGTTATCAGAACGGAAGTTTCAAGTATTCATTGTCGTGCGAGTGTGACTAGAGGTAGGTCGAGTCCACGGTCGTATACACAGGTCCGGAAACTCTATGGTTGACATGAGTCTCTCACGCGCCGCCAAACTCGTAGTCCCTCGCTCAGCCACTAGCTAGCGCTTGGATCACGAAGTGGTAAAACGATTTCTTCCCGGAATCGCAAGCAGTGTTACTGAATATTCTGATTTGAGAGAGGAATAGAACTATTACTCTTGTCAAAATGTATTACTCACCTTAAAAATAACTTCCCCTTTTTCGCACACATAAAGGACCTCGTTAAATCACATTCTTTCCGGAGTATGTACTTATTATCTAAGACTTTTTTTGGTAGTAATTTAAAAAGGAAATGTATGAAAATAATCGATCGCATATAAACATTTTTTTAATTAAATTAGGATTACAATCAAAATACATGTATACTAGTTTAGTATGTTGTCTTTCATAATGTTTACAATCAAAATACATGTATACTAGTTTAGTATGTTGTCTTTCATTATGTTTACAATATATACATTATATACTAAAACCTCCGGTACTGTACACTCGACGGGTCCGGAAACCTCGGCTATGTTGACACTGCCAATTTTTTTCGTTACGCAATATTTACTATTCTGATTTGAGAGAGGAATATATCTATTACTCTTGTCAAACTCACCTTAAAAATAACTTCATAACAGACCTCGTTAAAACGAATTCTATCCGGAATCGCAAGTATCTACTTTCAACGCATTTCCGCATCTTTCGGCACTTTAAAAACAGAAGTTTCTTGATTTACACTTTTGTACCCCGTTTTGCATTTCGGCACAATGCACGATTTCGTAATTTGTTTATAAAAACGCAGGTATTCCTTGTTTACTACTACGACCGTGGTGTTTCCAAGTCAACTGACAGTTGTCACGGATTACTCTTCATAGAGATCAAGATGATACCCTTACGTAACGCCTTTCATGATACTCGCTTAGCGTCGACTTCTCACATAGGACACAGCCCCGAGTTTCCAGACCTGTATGTACGGCCGTGGTCGAGTCTCATTGATTCTTTGTTTTATAGTCATTTTCTCAAATTTGTCATTAGAATATTATTGATATCAGGGGCTATCTAATTTGATTTATTTTCGTAATTAGAATTCAGGATGTACAGTCCCTGATCGTCATTATATTTCCGTGGTAATAATACTCAACATACCTCTCAGCACTCACCACGAAATCACTTGTTATTTAGCATAATTCATAGATAATCTTTTCCATCTTTGGATAATTTATTTTAATTTTTATACAAAAACAATCTAACGAGTTGTAGGCATGCGGGTGTAATAATATTTTTTCCCTCTTTGTGTGTAACTTCACAATTAGCACGTGTTTGTATAGAGTTATTTTGATAATCGCCATTTTGTTAACCTGGTACATGAGTACATAGGGTTTGTCTTATTAGACTTAAACGTGCAGTGAATATTGTGCTGGGTATCATAAAGTAGGTAACTCAATTACTGCTTATTGAGTTCGTACTTAACACTTCTGCTACACTCATTCAAGTTATAGTATAATTACAAACAACAAATCTTATGTGCAAATCAATTCATTTAGTTTTATGCTAATTGACAAATCCCGACTTATTAATTATTGTTCTTTTCAGTTACCTTCTTAATTTTTACCAATTTAAATATCAATAGTAATGACTTGATTCTTTTCAGATTAATTCAGATTGTTGTAATAATACTCTCTTCAAGATTTTAGTACTGTTTATATAGTGTTTATACAGTTCGGGAGATAACATAATCAGTTGTAGAATCGTATGGTTATTCCTATTGATTGTGTTAACCGCCCTTTGAACTGAGGCCAAGGTACTGTTCGTTTTTTTAATTACAGGGTCTGAACGACTGAGGTGCCTCTCTCTTTTTTGCCCGTGACGGTTTAGTGAATTTCCTGGCCGGACCGACTTCCAGCTCCTTCAAGTTCCAAGGACGGTAACATTTTTTAGTTTCAATGACCATATTTTCATTTCACTGATTTATGTTATCCAACTGAATTTGTATTGCACTAAATTTTATAGTAATCTATTTAAAGGGTTCACTTAAATTGTTGTTTTTGATAACCTCTTTAATTAATGTAATTGAACTCAAGATCTTAACTAAATTTATATTTCATTTATTTCTTGTTATTAAAATTATATCCTAAGTATCTAATTTCTATATTTTTATAAATCAAAATTCAATGTCGTCTATATTATACCAAACATTCTTCAATACAAAAATTGTACCTCATTTAAATTATTATTCAAAATTCCTTATGGAATAAAATCAAATTGTTAAGTTGGACTTTGCCTTATTTTTCTGAATATCCATCAACTGTCATCCACCTCGTAGTGCCTGGATTCTTGACTGTGAATTCTCCATTTTGTGGTTTATTCTTAAGCAGTTGGCGCTCAGTGCAATTCACAAGTCTAGAATCACAGGGTACGTTTCACTACTAGCCCTGAGAATGAATATTTCAATTTGAGCTAGTTGGGGCAAATTATCACTACTGATCCTCAGGGACAGAGTGATCCATAACCGACACAAAGCGTTCCGTTTCACTGGCGCTCAACACCCGCGTCCGTTTCAGCACCGAGAGAGAGCCCACCTGCAAAAAGGAAGGAAGGCGCCGAGGAGGATCCTTCCGGGGGTTGGAAAGGAAGGTTGGAGGGAGGAGGTGGATCCTCTCAGGGTTATAGGTTTTTTAATCGGGTTCGATAGTAGTCCCTCAAGCGATGAGGAAAGGTTGGTCTCCATTCGCAGAGCCGCATACGGATGGGGGGTCTGCATATTACTGGAATTCGGCCCGGTTTCTCAGAGGAACCGTTAGCGACACTGTATCCCAGGGTCAGTTAGCCTTCAGAATGGTAATCTCATACCTTGGCTTGGGACATCTGACCCAGACTCCTGATTCAGTATATTCGGGAGTCAGGAGGGATCTACTTTGTCTTCTTCTTTCTGAAGTTCTTTCAGTATTGTGCTGGCGCTTACTCTGTAGAAGGGTTCATGTTCAAGAAATGATGTTTAGGACCCTTTTTTGCGGTTTCGTCTACTTTTTCGCGGTTTCGTCTACTTTTTCGATCCCTTCCACTCTGTTGTATCCTGGAATATATAGCATTCACAGACCATTTTGGAGCTGAATATATGAGAGCTCAGCGCATTGATGGCTGCTTGAATATCTGACATAATGATTTTATTTTGTCTAAGCAAGTTCCTTTCTGCATTGAACTGCACACATTTTCCCACAGGCTGAATTACTGTTTGGAAAATGCTCGGGTATTTACTCAAACTTTCAAAGTATTTAGTTCCAGGCCCATATATACCTATTCCAGTTTTTCGTGTTGTTTCATAGCTATGAGTCTACGATTTGATGCCCTCTTTGCTGAGTCTTTAAACATGGTATTGGTCAATTCACATTTGGGACTCAACTCCGCGTTAAATTTTTTCCCGAAGCTATACTTTCACTTTTCATTATCTCATCTTGAAGATACTTACGTTTGGCGATTCTCTCTTCTGTAATTCATTTGTCGTCCTTTTCGCCTTCCTCTCTACTACTATATGAAGTGGTATGAGGCTTGGGATTATTTCTATAGTAGCCGTTGGGCATTTTTTCATTGCACCTGTCATACATGCACATGCTAGTATTTTGAATCTCGATAGATTTATCCTTGTGCTATCTTGACCAGTTCTGATACCCCAGACCACCTGTATTGCAATGATCGGTCTCACTATTTGAACGTACATCCATTTCAGGATACTAGGATTACATCACCAGTTTTTCCAGCAAAGTTTCTGCACACAATAAGGGCGTCCTACAGTACCTGGTAATGCGGTCTGGCGCATCGTTATTGATTTCAATGAGTGTGATGAATCATAATTTTCTGCAATAATATACGAAGTAGGAAAAACATTTATTGAAACTGGGAATACGTTTTCCTAACAATTTTTGTAATTGTTCTCCGATGGGAAAACGTGATGTGCTTTTTCGCTTCTTAACGTTGTAATATAATCCTAACATGTAGTTTCAATTTCTCAATATTTGATTGGTAGATGTTCCACAGGATGTAGATGTATACTCACTTCAGCAAAGGCTTTCTTTATTATCATATCCTGATTTCTTCATCACCCTTCTACAACAGAATGTCGCGATGGTCAACATTGTTGAATATATTTTCCTGAGGAGTTTCCCATAGGTATCTTCGTATCTACACTATATTCAACGACAGTGTTAGCAAACATTCCCAATTTTGATGGTTCGGAACCGCTGTTACAATCAGAATGGAAACCGGTAAACATAAAGTGTTCATGCATATTTATCAATCAGTTGTAATTCGTTTCCGAAAAATGCTTCGGATTCTACTGTAGATTGGCAAGATTAAAAGATTATTTAATATCAAGCATATTATTTTGATATAAGTTACTATTTAGGAACCTCGTGAGATAAGGCGTTGTGATAATACTACTAATACACAGATCTAAATTCTTGAATAATTATTTAATGAGAAACACGTAGATTGGACATAAATTTCAGATTTCGTTTAAATCAGTATTTAGAATTCATAATTCTGAATAATTATATTGTTTTATAGGAATATAGATAGTATCCAGCATAGAAATCCATGTAGTTTAAATATCAGATTTGCATACATTTCGATTCATAAACCACGTATATTTGATTTCATCCAGAACGGAACAAATGTAATCATAAGAAACACGGCACAGAATCTAGGAGCTGGTGGAGCTTCATGAACGTGAAATGAGCAAAGAAGGGCTCGGCTGTAGCTGGTGTAGGTGACTTGACCAGCACCTTGATTGGTATGAAAGAACGCCTGGCAAGAGTTGAATTCATTATAGATTATAGTCAGTGAGCTAGACAACCTAAAGAATCAGTGAGTGGAAACAACCGTTTATACCGCCGAAATCAAAAAGTTAGTATTCCAACAGCTACCATTGAAGTAGTAGGTGAATAGTAATTTTACTATTCGAGTTAGTACATTGAATTCCATTGTTTTGCTCGTGGTACGGCTTTGTAATATCAAATATCGTTTAATTAGTAATTAAAATTGTTGAAAAATCTCGATTCCGCGTCAGAATAGCTCGACTTGATGACGACGTTTCGCCAACCATCACAGGTGGCACCTGGCCAGGGCACCTCAATCTTCATCCGGAAGCCAAGATTTTTCAAGATTAGTTATCCCCGGAAGTCTACTATTCAAGATAACTATAATTGTTGTATTGTACCTGATAAGCTTATCCTGTTCAAATTCCATAACGTCCCGATGAAGTCAATGGTTTTCTGTATCGATAATCGTTAAATTGAATTTATTAAGTAATTGCATTGTGTCAGAGGGTGTGAATGATTAGAGTGAAACGGAATCACGAGACACCAATATACATTGTGTACCCGGGAATAAGGGTGTGTGGTAGATAGTCCACCTCCACAGTCTACACGCTGTGTTCACCCGGAAGTAGGCTCTGAAGGAGGTATAGAGTGAGAGTGAATCACGACGCACCAACATACACTGCGTTCACCCGGAAATAAGGATGCGTCGTAGATAGTCTATCGCCGGAGTCTACACGCTGTGTTTTACCCGGAGAAATAGGGTGAAAGTGGATCGCGACGCACCAATATACATGTTTACCCGTAAATAAGGGTGCGTCGTTGATAGTCCATCGCCATTGTCTACACGCTGTATTTACCCGGAAGTAGACTCTGAACAGGGATGTATGTTTGAGAGTCGTAATATCCTCTGTACAAGCTGTGTTTACTCGGAAGTATAGTGGTATTGCTGACGAGTAATATAATTATAACACGCTGTGTTTATCCAGAAGTAAGAGTTATAATTGCCAAAATTATGTGTGGGTAGTATATAATTGCCTGGCACTTATTATTGTCGTACAATTACCGGTGAGACCGTTTCCGAGAATCTACGAGGACTAACCTGGAAGAAGTGCAGGATAAATGAATCTCAGTATTCACCATTATTGAAAAGTTCCCAAAAGATTACTGATATTACGCGGGCGTAGTGAAGGTATTGCGGATGAACCATTACAACTCAAAATCTGCTTCCATTTGCTCTCCTTGAGTATCTCATGCATGATAATTAATTTGGTAACGAGTAGTTAGTGCATGAATAGGCAGTTTTAATACTCTCATGACTATTTGTTTTTTAAGGCTATACATTAAGGATATAGCCTGCTTGGATCGCTTTCTTTGCCATTATTGTTTCTGAGCTTACTTGTGCTTCCCCCGGGTTGGCATAAATTATTATTTTATAGAGAGTCAAATATTCATCGATGTTAAAGCTTATTATTGGGAAGTTCCGAGTTTGTCTAACATGACTTTCTGCAACATCATTTAAGTAGTCAAGAAATAACCACGTATTAATTGTAGTTAAAGCCTGCAATTCTAACACTATTCAGTCTACCCTATTGACCCCTGTATACTTACTTCACTGAGACTACCCTGGGACAAGGCTATTCATGGATATCACTGTGATACGCTTTGTGGTGAGGGCCCTCAACGAGGAGTAAACCTTAACAAAAATCTGGTGGCCGAGAATTTACCATAAAAGTCAATTGGATTCAGATCTGATAGACTTTAAGGAGTATTGAAGCCGTCGTAAGTAATTATCGCCAAAAAGTAATAAGGTTCGGCACAGTATAGTTAACCAAACAACTTGATATTTGATCAATAGGATGATGCGTATAGCTACCAATTTTATTTTATTATACAGCAGTTTTTGAGCCTCTTTTCTACATCTTCAACCAATGTGGAAGGATTTTCATAATTTGTTGTAACCAGCACCAGTTCTACTGCATCAGTAATGATAATGAATATCTCTCCAGTACGATGCGGTCATAAGGTTTGGTTAAACATGATCTACAATTCTCAACAGAACGGTATATTTTATCATGCAAAACTCGACTATTTATGAAACTAAAGCTATAAAAAAAGCACTTACTTGCATCCGCTAGAACTATATACAATTGCTCTCGAATAAATATCCAGCATTAAAATCGTTTGAATGAATTATTCCCGTGGCTTAATTAAAGTTTGTCGATGGGAGGATATAAAATTCATCATGAGAATACCAGATATTCCAATTATATTGCACGAATGTCGGAGATGATATTCTATCATACTGTTTTTATAACTTTCACAGAATATTAATATAATATATCATATAGTGTTTGGAAATGGCGTGATCAACGGAAAAGCATAATTTCCTCGGCAGAAAATATGATAATTTAGCTCAACTTACCTATATAAAAAGTTGCTTAGTTTGGGCGCTAGAAGGCTTCAAAAATGAATAACTTTTTACATCTTTTGAAATCAGTCAAAAAATCTCTACAAGCTTGAATCAGTAATTGTAACTTAACACAAATAAAGTTTCGATTAGAAGCTGGCTATGATCAATTTGACAGATAAAAAGAGCACATTACTTTAATATCATTCATACTGAACTGCGTTTGAAATTTGGTATTTTTCTTTTCACGGTTTATCTCTGAGTCGTCCTGAATTTTGATTATTCATATGTCGAACAAGTAGATCTGTTGTTAGTCTATGGGTTTTGTAAATTCAATGGTCGCGAGACGCCTTCGTGAAAGGTAGTTTGAAGCCCCAATTTTTGGCTGTGGACATCAACGTACTACAAGAACAGTAGATACGGAGGAAAAAATGTTGTGCAGAGTTGAGGAAAACCCATAGACCTATTATTCTGAGGAGACGAAACATCTCATTCATAAAACTCCATTTGACTTGTCGCAATGATTACATGAAGTATGATAAAGAAAACCAACGGACCTCTCTGTCGCCGAGTCATAATTTCTCCTTATTGGCAACGCTATAACTACAACGAGGTCTAGTATAGAGTAGACAAGTAGTGTGTTAAGCCTAGGGAGCCGATGGTAACCTGTCGGACATTCTGTCCTTCTCGCACATGTAGTACGCTCGTAGTGCGCTCTCACTCGCACGGTCTCCCCTTCTACACCGAATTTTTAATTTTCAGGAAGTTGTTAAAATCAAATAGGCGCGCTTTTTAAAGTTGTGGAGCAGAAGAAGTAATATAGGGATCCGAAATGATAATTAGGTATCTGCTTTACCATTCCAGTATGGCGTACGAGTTGTCAGATTATTTGTTTACGTACATATAAAGCAATGCGGAATGCGTATATCTTGATTTTGTTTCTAATTTAAGTGGTGATCTGTGAGGAGAGTAGATTTAATTTTGATTTCTGGAAAAGTCATAGGAAATATCGTATAACAAGTTTTAGAGTTTATGAAATATAAACTTATGCCTCTAATAAAAATGCCAGGTGTAATCGAAAAACTAATACGTACTCCAATCCCCAAGAGTGATAATTATGTTAAGTTATAAAACATAATATAATTTTATTATGTTAAATAAATATATTGGAAATGTGTATAAGTGTGTAACACAATAAAAAAAGTTGTCAGGTTGTCGTTACAACATCAGTCATATTATCAATTGAAGTATCGGGCAAAGTCTTATTTGTATTAAAATTAAGTCTAAAACAAGAAATATAATAATAAATAATAGTAACAGTGCTTGAAAATTGATTGTGTATATATATATATATATAACTTAAGAGATATAGAATTAAATTTTCTGAATTATGAAGATAACTTAGATAATTTAACATAGGATTATAAAGATGAATAAACGTAAAAGATTGAACCATAGGCAGGATTCGAACCCACATTTCTGGATTTCTAGTCCAGGGTGTTTACCATTTACACCACTTCGGTCCTATTAGATTTTTATATTTTTGTAAATATAAACCTCTGAAAGGATAGTAGATCATTGATGAACACAATGCGATTCGATGCCCTACCATAGATCAACTATTCACGCATATTCATCTAAAGTTCAGTCGTTTTTTGAAGTAAGGATTGTAGGTTAGTACTGCTATGGTTGGCAGTTACTTGACAGTTCTTATTCAAATGACAGCATCCCTGGTTCTTATATATTTCAATAGAACTGACTGAGAATTGTTCTGGTTAATTATAAACAAGTTTAAAGTTTCTTTGCCTAATTGGCCACTATCGTGTATGTAACTTAAGAGATATAGAATTAAATTTTCTGAAATGTTTATAATTAACCAGAACAATTCTCAGTCAGTTCTATTGAAATATATAAGAACCAGGGATGCTGTCATTTGAATAAGAACTGTCAAGTAACTGCCAACCATAGCAGTACTAACCTACAATCCTTACTTCAAAAAACGACTGAACTTTAGATAAACATGCGTGAATAGTTGATCTATGGTAGGGCATCGAATCGCATTATGTTCATCAATGATCTACTATCCTTTCAGAGGTTTATATTTACAAAAATATAAAAATCTAATAGGACCGAAGTGGTGTTATTGGTAAACACCCTGGACTAGAAATCCAGAAATGTGGGTTCGAATCCCGCCTATGGTTCAATCTTTTACGTTTATTCATCTTTATAATCCTATGTTAAATTATCTAAGTTATCTTCATAATTCAGAAAATTTAATTCTATATTTCTTAAGTTACATACACGATAGTGGCCAATTAGGCAAAGAAACTTTAAACTTGTTTATATATATATATGTATATATATATATATATATATATATATATCTATCAGTACCTCTTTACAGCTTTATTAATAGTGGGCTTAGCATCAAAAAATTCACACCACTCTTTTTTAAATCTAAAAAAAAAATAAACAAACACGTAGGTTATGTAAAGATTCTATTATATTATACGTATTTTATTGTAAAAAAAACTTACTTAAAAAAACTCCTATATGAACTTAGCGGGTTTTTATTTTTCTTACAAAATTTGCAAATGCCAACCATTTTTATTAGTATCACAAAGAGTATAAGAATATAACAGAACTTTGAAATATAATATAACGCGCGCATACCGTCATAGTTGAGGAGAATTAAGGGGAAATCGTGCGAATGAGAGCGCAGTACATGTGTGCGAGAAGGACAGAATGTCCGACAAATTACCCGTGAAAGGCTTAGTTGTCTACTCTATGTATAGACCTCGTTGTATAATTAAGATTGAAAACTTGGTACAACTTGTAAGGCAACACACCGCTTCGAAATAGCTACGAGAAATACGGAAGCTGCCAAATTACTTAGTACAGAACCAAGTCCCCATTCATAAAAGGTGCGTGGCGTTGTGGCTTTCTGAACAAATGATGTAATGGAATGGAATAGTTCTATATTTAAGAATTTAAATATTCTATAATTCGATTGTATATTCCAGGTTACCATAAATTATGGAATATTTTTCAGAAAAAACGACATTTCAACAGTATTGCTTCTAATATAAGAAATAACTAACGCTATGGACGTTTTTATAATAATTACAAATCTCAATCCGGCACACAGAACACTAATCTTACTTAACAGCACGTTCCATACGGCCATACTTGTAATATAAAGTAGTCTGAGTGGCCCGAAATTTGGCAATGTCTGAACGTGTTTAAATGTAAACAATTCTGTCTCCTCAGGATAATAGGTCTACGAGAAAACCCAAGAATGAATACAAGACATCTGGGGCTGAAATCAGCGATTCCCAAATCAATTGTTGATGAGGTTTTGAAGTTATACATCCATACAAGTTCGAAAAATTCAAGATTTATCACCTATTGATCCAGAATTCCGCCTAACATTTTACAATTTCATTGAAAATCAGATAGCAGAAACTCCAAATTTCCATAGGAGAATTTTTATTATCGACGAAGCTTTGTCTACAGCTAACTAACATAATGAACATGTTCACCCTGATGAAAATCCCCATGCAAAAAAGTTACTCATTACTAACATGAATTTAAAATTGATATGTGGGGAGGAATTATTGACAATTTCCTAATAGGTCCAGTTATTATACCAAACAACTTGAATGGAAACAATTATCTTATGTTTTTGCAAGAAATATTACCCACTTTACTAGATGATTTGCCCTTATTACTACTACAGAATATGTGACTTATTTATGATGGTACGCCAAATTTTTCGTTAGGAGTGCGTCAGTATTTAAAAACGATTTATCCAAATCGGTTATTTGGAAGAAGGAATGATGCTCCTGTGAAATGGACAGCAAGATCACCAGACCTTATACCCTGGGATTTTTTCTATGGGGTGCGATGGAAACAAAAATTTACTCCTCTCCTATTGAAGAAGAGGAAGATTTAAATTGGAGGATTTTAAATGTTGCCAACACCCTTCGGAATCCCGCTACAGTACGAAGAGTACAACTCAATTTTCGACGTAAAATTAACGCATGTGTACGAAAAAATGGTGGCCATTCAGAACATTTCTAGTAACATCAGGTAATTAGATGTTCATTACACTTCCATTAGGTACCTAAATCATAGCCATCTTTTAATAAAAACTTTATTGTGTTAAGTTACAATTACTGATTAAGCCTTGTAGGGATTTAGAAAATATTTTTTTGTTGCTAAACCGTTTATCCAATTTAAATTATGTCAGAGGAATTGGTAGTCATTATACAGGGGGTTACAAAAAATATAGGTGGATAATTTAATTAAGACCAAGTTTTTAAACACCCTGTAATTTTAGAAATTAGTGTTTCTTCCATAAAAAGCTCTAATTTGCTGGTACAAACGCGTGGTTAGAGAATGAATAAAATCCAACAAACATTTTTGACTTATTTGAGAAAATTGAACAAAATTAATCATTTTTGAAGCCCTCTAGCTCCCAGACTAAGCAACTTTGTATATAGGTTAGTTGGGTTAAATCATCATATTTTCGGCCAAGGAACTCCCGGAGACTGTATGATAGTACTATAATTATAATGTTTATTTGTGCAATTGTAGGAAATAATGAATATACAGGGTGTCTCAGATTTTAACCGGGAAAATTTAATAGACGATAGAAAATTTGATTTTGAGCAAAAAATTCCTGATAACATATATGCAGAGACGCTTAGTTTTTGAGATACAGAGGGTGTTGAAATTGATAAAAAATTTCGTTTTTTGCGAATATCTCCGGAACCGTTTATCGTACAGATAAACAGCTTTTGCAAGCATTTTTTACTCATAGTAAGCTATGTTCTGTGAGAACAGAACATAGTTCTGTCTATGAATTTAATGAAATCTAGCTCAGCTTTCCGTTTAAGGTTGTACCATGTACCGGCGGTATAAAGAACTGCAGTGTCGTTAGCAAAGCCGAAGAATTTTCTGGTGGTATTTATGTTAGGTGAGCTATTTATGTATAATATAAATAATAGCGGGCCTATTATGGTACCTTGTGGAACACCACATTCAAATACTTTTGTATAACTAGTAATATTTTTGATTTTTATACTTTGTTGGCGGCCTGAGATACAACTTGCAAAAAGCTCGTATACACGCCCTCTACAGCTCATATTTTACAAGGTTTCCAATAATTGTTTATGGTCCACGGTGTCGAATGCCTTGGCAAGGTCTTTCAAAACGTACAATGCAGGTTTCCGTCAAATTTTTCTTTTAAAATTCAAATTTCATCATAAATGATTTTAGTCGAGATTTTATGACTTTCCCGAGAGTTATTAGTCAAAGATATTGGCCTATAATTGAAAATGACTTGTTGATCACCTGATTTAAGGAGTGGTTTGATGATAGATATTCTATGTTGTGGAGGACAGATACCTTTTTCAAGACAGAGGTTGTTGACAAATAACATTTTGAAAGATATTTCTCTACCTATTTCTTCCAAGGTTTTCGACGTAAAAATTTCTCAAACATAAAATGTGAAAAACTATATTCCAAACATCCGGAGGAATATTCTTCGTTCAAATTAACTTTTCCGATAAATTACTTAGAATATTTGAAAAAACCAGAGGTATGGCCCAAATATACATGTATAAATCGTTTTTTAACACATCTGACAAAGAAAATCAATATTCCATAACTCATAAATTAGAAACTAATGCAACTGTGTCTATTTCGATTTTTCATCTTAATATTCAGAGTCTTACTAATAAGATTCTAAATTTGAACATTATCATTAACGACATATCACCTAACGTTATTATTTTCAGCGAGCATTGGCTAACTGCAGAAAAACTAGACCAAATTTGTATTGATGGCTTCACTCTCATATCCTCTTATCGTAGGCCTGATAATCATCATGGAGGGGTTGCAATTTTTTTTACGGATACTGTCAATAAACATACTAGAAGTCGTTCTGATATAAGCCCGTTATCAGCTATTTATAATTTTGAATGCTGTGCAATTGAAATATTAGCTCAGCCAACAAATATGATTATTGTGGGTACTTACTGTCCACCGCTTACAGATCGTGATATTTGTTTGTCTTGTCTAACTACATTGTTGGATTAACTACAAATTGAAAATAAAATTACAGTTTATGCTGGTGATTTTAATATCAATATCTTATCGGAAACAAACTCAATACTGACTTCTGTGATTTAATGTCTTGCTATAACCTCAAGCACACAATTAATGAACCCACTAGTGTAATAAAAGATTCCAGTACCTGCATCGACAATATTTTTATAAACTGTGATATACATATGTGCGATATCAAATCAATGGTTATAAAGGTCAAAATTTCGGATCACTATGGATAGCTTTTAGTGTTAGAATTATATTTGAACAATCTTAGAGAACAGACTTCTTATAAAAAATGCAATTTCAATGTAAATAATGTAAATAGTTTTATTGATAACTTAAGCAAGATTTCGTGGGAAAATTTTTACGATATATCTTGTCCTGACGCAGCTCTGGATTGTTTCTATAATATCTTTAACAAAGCTTTTGAGCAACGCTTCCCTCTTAAAACTGAAGTTCTTGAATCAAGGGCGCGTGCCTCGAAAATGTACGATCTTATGCAGACAGATATTGGTATGAAATATAGATATGAACAACTCAATAATATACATCAATCATTAGTTGGCTAGGCAAAAAAACAATATTATGACAAAATTGTGTCAAATTCCTCACACAAGGGTAAGTCTATTTGGAATATAATTAATAAATTACAAGGTAAAATAACTTTCCAACATTGGAAGAAAATGGATTATCTTTAAATGTGAAAGATACTTGTAATAAACTCAATGAGCATTTCATTAATACTGCCCCAAACTTAATGAAATTGAATAAAATTGAATCTGATCCTAAAAATATTAGTTTTGTCAACGATAATATTACCATCTGCGAATCTACAATATTTTCAAATAACATATCTGAAACTGATATTCTCAAAGTTGTAAAGAAATTGAAAAATAGCACATCTCATAGCCATGATAACATTTCGAACTTTCTGTTAAAAAAATTCATAAACTATATACTGAAACCATTAAAGCATATATATAATCTGTCGTTCGGAAAAGGAGTTTTTCCTAACAAGTTTAAAGAAGCCATTGTGGTACCTCTATTTAAGAAGGGTGTTATAAATTCGATATCTAAGTATCGTCCAATTTCCATTCTTTCCAGTATATCTAAGTTTTTAGAACATCTCATGAATGAGAAAGTAATTTGTTTTTTTGATCAAAAAAATCTTTTCTCTAAAAATCAACACGGTTTTCGAAAAGGATTATCCACAGACACTGTTTTAGCCACCTTTATTATTTTCATATTAGAAGCCCTGGATGAACGATTGATTGCAATTGGGCTTTTTGTTGACTTATTCAGGGCCTTTGATTGCGTCAATCATTCTATTCTCTTGGCTAAGTTAGATAGATACGGTATAAGAGGGGTTGCGGGAAAATGGTTCCGCTCTTACTTAGAGGGTCGGAATCAAAAAGTTAGGCTTATTGATAAAGGAGGAAAAATGATGTCGGAGAAAGGGTTTCTAAATTTTGGTGTGCCCCAAGGCTCGATCCTGGGACCAACACTTTTTCTTATTTTTTCCAATGATCTCGAATCTTATATCACTTCTTCAATAGAAAACAGTCTATTTGTATCTTATGCTGATGACTCTAATGCAGCCATCAAAGGTGGCGACGTATCCGGCATATCGAATGACTTATCTTCCATATATGACAAGCTAGAAGCGTGGATAACTCGAAACTGCCTGTCCATAAATAAAGACAAAACTGCATGCATGGTATTTAGGACCTCGCAATCGAATGTTACAATTGATTCCTTCATAGATATGAGCAATTAAACTATAGATATATGTGAATCTACAATAATTCTTGGTGTTGAGTTTGACTCAAACATTAAATGGTACACTCAGATAAATTCCGTCTGTGCTAAACTCTCTAACATATGTTATGGGCTTTATTTAATATCAAGGCATTGTAGTCCACACATTGTTAAAACTATATGTATAACGGAAAGTTTTACCCTATAATGAAGTATGGAATAATGTTCTGGGGTCGTGGATCTGAATCTGAGAGAGTATTTAAACTTCAAAAACGGGCAGTGAGAACAATAGCAGGTTTAAGAAGATATGATATTTGTAAGAACGTCTTCGCCAAACTAGAAATACTGACTTTTTATGATGTATATATTTTTGTTATTTTATGATATGTGTTTGATAATTTTAATATGTTCATTGCCGATAATGTGCCTCATACATACCCCACTAAATCTCGAACAAACATTTTATTGCCAAAACACCATTCTACCTTATATGCAAAGGGATTTTATTATACTGGTTGCAAACTATATAACAGTCTCCCTAATTCTTTTAAAACGATCACTAACAAGAAACAATTCAGAGCTGAAGTTAAAAGTATTCTTTTAAAATGTAATTGTTATTGTTTAAATGACTTTTTTATTTTTTGTAATAGTCTTAAATGATATTTTTCATGTTTACACTTCTATTGTTTATACCATCATAGTTGATAATTCAAAGCATGTCATACTTCGATTTATATTTGACTTGAATATCTGTGTACAATGTTATAATAGTATATATTGTAATTCAGCTCTTCTAATAAAGAATCTATCTATCTATCTATGACATTCGGAATGAGTTATTCTAATTGAAATCTCGTGAGCCATTGACGTAGTTAAAATCCGTTGTTGAGATCAGTATGAAATTTATGCATAATATGCTAAGCTTATATGTCGAATTGGCCATTTTCCGAAATAAATACTGTTTCCGATATGAGCAAAGACAAATAATCGGTTGCCGAAAATATGTAAGCATATTACCTTGACAAAACTGTCACGAACATTTTTTCGGAAGGAAAATATTGTGATTGGATGGACATTGATGGTTACTAAAGATGAGTGTATTTGTCTCTGTGGAAAATTTGTCCAACGATTTGACGCGATCTTGAAAAACAACACCCTTGGTCCAACGAGGGCCGCATGCCAAAATTTTTAAAATGTGTCTCATGCCATGAACTTCCATTATTTCCATCGACATACATGAAAACGCGGAAAATTATAGTTTATTCAATACAAGTGATCATTAGGTCCTTTGAAACATTCAAATCGCATGCCTATAATTATTACTTTAATTTCCTTTTGATGAAAGGTCAATCATTATGAGAGCAATTGTAAATGTAATTCCCCATATAACCGGCAAGCGAGCAGCGGACTTTGTTGCCACACCTCCAAAAGCCATGCTGTATGGAATCGAAGATTATCAATTGTCATCATCTCCGGGTCTAAAATCATTTCCAATATATTTCCCATACCTAAAATCGTACAATTGCAATGTGTTGAGAGAATTCAGTAATCGATTGATCACAGTTTATTTAACAAGACTATGAAATGAAAATGAAACTGATTCATTCTAAAAATAGGCACATTTTATATTGAATATGAAACATGTAACATGACCTTGTATTTTCGTCATTCATTCGGGTCTTACAGTATCTAATAGAAGTTGTTTATATTCTTACGGTTGACTAGGGCTGTACCCTACTGTCTCATTAGGAGTTACACCTCAGATCAATAAATGTTTACTTATTGATCTGAGAGTTGCACCTATTTCTGCTGCTTGCTCAGGCTATCCTTGTGAACCTACTGTTACTCTTCAAGTTCCTCATTCGTTTATATGACAGGGAATGTCCGTCATTGTTCGGAAATATCCTGGTAAACCTAAAGTCATTCATAAGAGAAGCTATTGTAACATGACTCTTTTTATGAAACTCTATGAAACTTTATTTAAGGAAATTATATTATTCCCAATCCTCAATCTATTTATTAATGACAGTGTGCCAATTCAATATAGAGAAAGAACCATGACACGTTGGAGTTTGATCCCAATCATTGATAGCCAGAGCAAACTTGAAAAATATCATTGACACTTCTTTTATTTCACTAGACACTTCAGATTTTAACACACCGGAAGGTAAGTGGAAAGGTAGAAATATTAATCAGATAAGCTCGTACTCAACAACAACAATAATATTTAATAACAAAAATTACAATAAAATGATAATGATAATGATGAAAGAATGTCTATGATAGTTAATTAATAAAAAACAATATTATAATTAACTTTATTACTAATATGAATAAAAAAAAATGAGATCAAAATCCAACTCCATTAAAACAAACCTAGATAATCTGAATTAATCATAAGACAAAAATAAGATTAAGATTATAAAATTGATTTCCAATCAGGATAAACCTAGGAAATCGAAATTGAATGAACTGATTTGGATGTATCATTGAACTTGAACTTGAATGAAGAACTGTCAACAAAGTTTGATTGAAAATCTAAAACCACTCTGATCCTCCCTTCTTAACCAAACACACTCTGAAGAAGCTATTGTACCAATGACATTACTAGTAAATTTGGAAGAATGGCTAAACCAATAAGCAGTGAAATAGTTTAATTATTTCAGGCGTTTAAGGCGGAAAATCGACGATTCTTGGCCGGATTTCCGCGAGGTATAATTTTTATCTATTCTCCTGTATTTTGATACGGTGAACGCGATGGTGTAGTTTAAATTGGGATTAACCCTGTGCTCGAAAAATATGGCCACTTTTTGGACCCAACAATGGGAATTTTTCGGGTTTTTTGCGTTTTGAGACAAGACTATGAGTTGTATGAAAAATTGTTTGAGCAAAAGTTGTTGGAAAAGTAGTACGCAATTTTTGACTCCGGGCTCAAGTCGATTCGAGATCATGGGCTCAAGATAGGGCCCATTTAGTGTGTATTAACCCCATTGAAAATTTGAGTATATCTCAAAGAGTTTTTGTGTTTTTCATATTCTGTTTCGGTGAAAAGGTAGTAAATTCATTTCTCTTCTTCCGATTTCTGGTATTTTGACCTACCTAATTTTTTGGTGCCAAAATCGGCCATTTTTTTAAATTTGTATTTCACAATTTTCAGACGAAATACTCATGTTATCGATCTAAAATAAATTCGTTTCAAATATTTTAATATTCTGCACGTAATATCCAAATTCCGAACATTTTCGTCAAAAGGCATAACTTTGGCGCCATTTTGAATATTTTGGACCACCGAAAAATTCAAATTTTTTAGGGTTAGAAAATTTTCACGAAATCCAAATTCTAGATTCTATTAGAGGTTTCTATAATCATCATTAGCAACATATGCTGACAGTGATAACGAAAACTTACCTTATTTATGAATTTATATATGGAAAAAAAAACAAAATTAATCTTATTTTATTGTTTGAATATTGAAATTTGTTATAAAAACATCATTTCACGGTCACATATACACGTTCACACGTCTTCATACACTCACACATTCACACAAAACGTTGATAAGCATTTAGGTGTATTTTAAAACATTTAAAAAAGTATAATATCGCGCGCGGAATCTATTTTACCAACCCTCGCTTATTGCCGCTAAATGAAATTCCGCATTAGTTTTTTATGATGAAATTCGTTATTACTTGGAATTGTGAACAAATCCCCGTACGCTGTTTCAAACGTAAATAGATGATGTATTTTTTCGTAGTTTGCCGTAAAATTTTTGTCGATAGGCCTGAAACTGGGTCCTCTCGAGGCCAAAACACATTTATTAGGATAACTTCATTTCCACTGCACCCAAATTGATAAATTGGAATTAAAATACTCATTATAAGAACCTCTAATAGAACCTAGAATTTAAATTCCGTTAAAAGTATCTAACCCCAAAAAATTTGAATTTTTAGGTGATCCAAAATTTTCAAAATGGCGGCAAAACTATGTCTATTGACCAAAATGCTTGAATTTTTGATATTAGGTGAAAAATAATGAAATCTTTCCAATGAATTTAATGAAGATCGATAACATAAGTATTTCGTTTGAAATTCCTTAAATACGGATTTTACAAAATGGCTGATTTTGGAGCCAAAAAATGAGGTAGGTCAAAATACCAGAAACCGAAAGAAGAGAAATGGAAATACTATCTTTTCACTGGAACAGAATATGTAAAAACAGTAACTCTTTGAGCTCACAACCTCGAGTCGACTTGGAACCTGAGCCAAAACTCGCTTATTTATATTTCCAACAAACTTAGCTTGAACATTTTTTGATACAACTCATAGTTTCGCCTCAAAACGCAAAAAATTGAAAAATTTTAATTTTTGGGTTCAAAAAATGGCCATAGTTTTTCGAGCACAGGGTTAATCCAAATTTAAACTACACCATCGTATTCAGCGTATCAAAATACATAAGATTAGATCAAAATTAGACCTCGCGGAAATTCGGACAAAAAAATTCCTTAAATGCCACATTTGCAAAGATTTACAAAACATAGTCAGAAAACTATACAATCAGTTTCGATGATTTTGTGAAACAATAGCAATCATTGGGACGCACGATCTGTGTGAAATAATAAGCAGAAACAGAAATCGTAAGAATCCCTCCATTATATTAATACAGTTCTGTCCATGACAATAATTATTAGAACAACGAAAGAAATATTCACATCACTAAATATAGCTATATCAAAAGCATGTATCCGGTATAGAGTTAGTTTTTCAAAGAGTTTTCTTCATCAACTTGGAACAAATCGAATTCAATATGACACTGAATACCAGGCTACTCAGGTAGAGTATGCATTCTTTCCGATATAGTCTAAGAGCCAACTACAAAAAAAGTCACACCATTTGCATAAAGTTGTGATACAAGAAACCATATTGTACTTGAGTGTTTATGCAAGGAAAAGCGGGTCTTCCTACCGGTTCACTTGACGAAGAGTTGGATCAATGGAAGTAAATGTATAAAAATCATAAGACAAGTAAAGTCACTTGCATTATCTTGATTCAATCGCTATTCGTATTAGGACATCTCAAAAAGTGTAGATAGACGTGCGTGAGATGTTTCAAATCTGAAAAATGTGACAGCATTCGTTTTCATAATTGTTGTGGTTTATAATACTGCTGGGAAACGCGAAAAATGAATCTTTTGTGTGCGCTCCATCATATCAAATTCATCTAAGTAAGGCGGCTGGCCATTTGAGCAACACGTTCTGAGACGAATAGCGATTGTATCAAAAGATTATGACGCAAATGGTGCGATTAGGTTCCATTTTTATGTACTTTTGAGTTTTCTGACAGAGCTTTTATAACTTTCAAATTGTCTGCATTCACATTTTTCATTATCAATAGATTATTACCTACTAAAGTATAAAGCACACAAATTATGCAAATGTCTTGACTTGCCTACTAATTTTTATACATTTACGTCCATTTATACAACTCTTCGTGAAGTAAAGCCATAGGCAGACGTTTTTCCTTGGATAAGCAAAACGATTTCTTGTATTTCAATTTTATGGAAATCCTGTTACTTTTTCAGTCGTTGGGTCTAGATCTAATTAGACCAATTGACTAATTCTATCTATTCTGGATTTGGCAGAAGAAAATAGTTATACGTTTTCAAACTGCGAATGAGTTATAGAATTCTTACTTCTCTTATTTTGTTAGTCTACATCTACTCTAATAATGATGATGATGAAGATGAAGTAGAAAAGGTGTGATATAATATCCATCATCATAATCTACTAATTTTTTTTTCAAATTCACTTGAAAATTAACCTCAATGTAATTTATCGAGAAATATAATAATATGTACGAAGTATTTGGAAGGTATTTCATAGATAGCTCGATTTGCATACCAGATGAATTTCCTTATGTCCAATGGAGTAACTACTTTCAATACGATTACCTTGTTATCTTGATTGTAACGGTAAAACACGTTGAGACGGCCGCCGCGTTCACACACACGATGCCAGGAAAGACGCTCCACCTTATATTATCATATATATCATATCGTCAACTGATGAACACATCACAATCCATTCTGATACTCACCTGAAAAGAGAGGAACATTTTTAGCAATATACGGTTACACATTGAACAGGAAATTAATTGATTATGAATAATAGTGGAATACTAAAATTTAAGCTTGATCTCTGAGGAGTCTTTGAAATGGCTGAAAATAAAAATTAAAACTAATCATGGAATGTAAAAACAAGAAGAAGCCACAATGCACTGTAAGTGAAACTCCTTTGGGACCGATATTACATTGAATTGAACAAAATGGAACAAACAGCATCTGCTAGACCCGTAGTTCGTACAATTCTTAGAGCAATGAAAGATACTGAAATATTTCCGGAGAAACAAAGTTGTTTGTTGTATAAATTAGGATACTAGCTGCTGAAAAAATATTTGAAAATCTTTGTACTTACACAAATATTCTATCAAGAAGAATAAACAGGCAGTCATAGATGAAAACGTTTATTGTAAATAATTAAAATCTGGCACCGACAAGCAAAACTGTTCCACATCTTATGAATTTTAAATATCTACTTACTCACTCTCTTATTCGATCGGATCAATGCAAACGATAACATATTAATTAAAATTTAGGGATTTACGATAGATCGCTTAAATTTGGGACATATTTGACATGTTTGAAATCAGAATAGCAACAACGGTTCTTTATAAAAATTATGTATTATATATTTTGAGCGATTATTTTGGAAAAATGTCACTTTTGCCAGGTAGCAAAGGTCACGTATCCGAGTAGGTCATTTTTCATATTTTTGAATCAAAACTCAATGTCCTAGTCGACTTTTTGAGTGAATTATTATTAAAAATTTTCCACATACGATACCAACTTTTTAGAGGACCCTGTATACAGGGTGACCAAGGTTTAAGCCGCCAAATACTTGGCATCGGTTTCATATAGTTTTTTTTCCATAAGCATGTATCCTAACTTCATTCGTTTTCGAGATACTGGGTCAAGTTTGTAGAAGAAATTTGTTTTTAATCAATTACTCAAAAACCTTCTGGCTCATTTTGATGAAACTTGGCATGGATAATTGCGATAATAAAGACCTTTTTTTGATGTGATTAGAATGAAATTATCAATTCCAGTAGCTGCTCTAAGGGTAAACAGATTGATATTAGAACAAATCATTGTACGCCACTGTTTTATATATATTTTTTTGTCTCTTCAATTTTTTTTGTATCGCACTTCGTTTTTGAGACCCTGCATGTAACAAAAAAATTTTCGTTCTAACAAAAACCAGATCAAAGATAGTCGAGCACAATTTCGACAACAATTGAGAATTTGTTTGTGTCAAAGTTTGACAGCCTGTGTCATTTTCAATGATGAAGACGAGTTTTAATTTATTTTAGATGCGTTTGTGCGTAGTCTGCGGAATCGTCAATGATTTGCCCTAATATCAATTAGATTGCCCCCTGGGACGCCACTGGAATTATGAATTTTGTTCTAATTACATTAAAAGCAGTCCATTATTACCGTCAATGAGCATTCAAAGTTTCATCAGAAGCAGCCAGAAGGTTTTTGAGTAGGTAATTTATAAAAAAACTGGCTTTTTCTAAGAACTTTGACAGCCTGTATCTCGAAAACGAAGCAAGTTAGGTTACATGCTTATTGAAATTTTTTTTTATTTTATCTGATAAATCGATCGTACACGTTTGGCGGTTCAACTCTGGGTCACCCGTATATTCAAGAAGAATTATAGTTCGGTGATTTTTGAAGTTGATTTCAAAAATTATAAAAAAATTTCACCTTCAACTTTCATTCTCGTCAAACATTAGGCTGGCTAATTCATGAATTTTTTCCCCAATCCAGGTTCGTACTCTTTAAAGAAGTAGTTTTTGTTTTGTTCCATCTCTGACTAACACTAGAAAACAATAGTTTTTCCGAAATTACTTGAATTGTAATAGAGCGCTTAAATACTGAATAATTATTTAATGTCCGTGTAGTGTAAGTATCAGATTTTCCTTCATTTAATTCCATAAACCGCGTATATTTGATTTCGATCAAAACAGTGCATATTTCATGTCAACAAAAGATAACGGAACAGATGTAAACACAAAAACCACTGCACAGAATCGGGGAACTGGTGGAGCATCATGAGCGCGAAATAAACAAAAAAGGTCTGGTGTAGGTGACTTGACCAGCACCTCGATTAGTATAAAAGAACGCTTCGCAGGCGTTGAAATAATTATAGTCAGTGAGACAACTGAAGAATCAGTGAGTGAACCATTTAAAATGCCGAAATCAAAAAGTAAGTGTTCCCCAGTTAACACTGAACTATTACGTGAATAGTGATTTTGCTATTTGAGTTAGTACATTGAGTTCCATTGTTTTTCTCGGTATTTGGCCTTGTTATATCAAATATCGTTTGATTAGTAATTGTAATTGTTGTATTGTACCTGATAAGCTCATCCTGTAAAGATTTCCATAACGTCCCGATAAAATTAATTGTCTTCTGTACCGATAAACGTAAAAATTGAATTTGTTAAGTAATTATATTGTGTCAGAAGGTGTGAACGATTGGAGTGAAAGGGAATTACGACACCAATATACACTCTGTGTTCCCCGAAGTAAGTGTACGTCGTAAATAGTCCACCGACAGGGTCTACACTCTGTGACTACCCGGAAGTAAGCTCTGAAGGAGGATGTATGTTCGAGAGTCGTAATTACCACTGTACGCGCTGTGTCTACCCGAAAGTAAAGTGGTGTTACTGACGAGGTAATTATATGATTCTAACAAGCTGCGGCTACTCGAAAGTAAAAGTTATAATTACCAAATTTATGTGTGGACAGTATATAAGAGCCTGGCACTGTCGTACAATTACCAGTGAGACCGCTTTCGAGAATCTACGCGTACTAGCCTGGAAGAAGTGCAGGATAAATGAATCTCAGTATTCACCATAGTTAAAAGTTCCCAAAAAGTTACTGATATTACGCGGGTATTGCGGAGGAACCATTACCACTCAAAATCTGCTTTCACTTGATCTGCTTGAGTATCCCATGCACGATAATTAATTTTGCTAATAATAAATGCATGAATAGCCGCTTATAATAATACTCAGATCACTATTTGTTTGTAAGGCTATAATAAGGAAATAGCCTGCTTGGACCGCTTTCTTCGCAATTATTGTTTCTGAGCTTCCTTGTGCGTCCCCCGGGTCGTGATAAATTATTATTATACAGACTCGAATATTCATACATGCTCAAGCTATAAATAAACTTATTATTGGGGAGTTCCGTGTGTGTCGAGCATGACTTTCTACAACATAATTTAAGTAGTCAAGAAGTAACCAAGTATTAATTGCGATTAAAGCCTGCAATTATGATACTATTCAGTCTGCCCTATTGACCCCTGGTCACTGACTTCACTGAGACTACCTTGGGACAAGGCTATCCATAGATATAGCACTGTGATACGCTTTGTGGTGAGGGCCCCAGCAGAAGCCCACAAAGGAGGAGTAAGCTTTAACAAGAATATGGCGGCCGAGAAATCAGCATAAAAGTCAATCGGATTCAGATCTGGTAGTATTGAAGCCGTGGTAAGAAATTATCGTCAAAAAATAACAAGGTACGTCACAAAACATTATATTGAAAATCTCCTTTGCCTTTTGGTTGCGCAACTTTTTCCCCATTTGATGAAAACAGTACCTATCACTGTTTCCGATATCCTCATAATAGACATCCTTATTTTGGACACACTGTAAATGTATGATTATTGTAAATACAATATTGAGAGACAATTGATGTAGACCAACGTTTCTCATAAATATGATATTTTCCACCAATTTTGAGGTAACTGCACAAACTATTCAGAAACTCAAGAAATTGATCTAGATCATACTTTTTCACTTCGAATGTGACTCACAAAGAATATAATGTTTGTTTCTCGCGCGAGATCAACTTCAATACTCATAAGCCAACTGACTAACTTGATTAATATTTTTAAATCTTGTATGATAGAGAAATCGTCTTGTCGTTCGGAACTGATTATCCAATATATATCAATTCTTACATGGTCTTATGAAAGAAACCACTAGTATAATGAATTATACCTGACTCTTGAAGAGAACAGTTTCCTTGGGGAAATCAATTGGAGGCTTAGATACGGTTGATATTGTAATCGTATACAGGCAGATAGGACGTTTCATAAAACATATTGCGGTGAATTAAATCAATAAGCCAGACATATTTTGTATTATGTTCCTTATTCTATCCGGAATTGTAACTAATATTTCTTACCGAATTCAGCTGGAGAAATACAATACTTGATCTTCTGTAACGTATATATTACAGCTTACGAATAGGTTATGATGTTCACAAAATACAACTAGTTTTTATAATGCAGATGTATCATTTTTCCAAATTAATTTTTTACTTTCCTAGATGTGTTATTTCCTAGAAAATTTCTTTAGTCCCTTAATTTCGAATTTTGTTATATTTGAAAAAATTATCAGATGATATTTTGAAGATTCTTATTTTATTCATAAAGGTAGTTTGGTTTCTTTGGGCGGAACAGTACTATAATATTTAACAAGTGATTTGTTCAAGTATTTTGTGTTAATTAATGTTATATCAATTAATTGTCCTCAACTGAAATATGGTTTCTGGAATTACTTTTCATTTATCATTGTGATTCGAGCCAACAGGGGTTTCATCGTAATTATGCTATTCATAAAGGCATAGTTACATAATTTCCTGAGAGGTTAAGTATTTGGAAGGAGTTCTCAACCAAAGACTGTCATAAATTATATGAACAAGATTACTGAAGGGAGAATTTACTGTGTGGTCTGGGGCTCAATATGATCGTTTGGTCATATACACACATCAGAAGAATCTAAGGGTCAAGCATATTTTGGGATTGTTTGTTAATTCTCGGAGATCCACGTGGCATTACCGCGTTGCGGATGTTTGTTTGTTATTTACACAACACTTTTTTATCTTTTTTTCCAACGACTATTCATTTTCTTCATGTCGTTCCTTATTTCATTCATCAGATCAAATCAGATGTTATCCGACCAGCAAATGGTAATTAGTGAAAATTTTGAGTAGTGTTGTTTGTCTAAATTATGGAACGTAATCACCTTCAGAGAAACGTGCACTTAAGGGCCATTGGAATGCTTCAAGTTGAAATGTCGCAGAGGGTTGTTGCCAATGAATTAGGGACTAACCAGTCCACTATAAGTCGTTTATGGATTCGTTATAATCAAACTGGTGATGTTAGAGAGCAACATACTGGGAGAATTCAAGCTCTGAGAAATCCAACCCACACGGCAGGTCAACTCAATTTGGAACTCAGAAACGCTCACCATATACAGATAAGTGACCAAACTGTGAGCAATAGACTACACGAGTCCAATTTACGTGCCAGGCATCCATGGAGAGCTCCACCATCATCCAGAGGAAATCGCAAGGCCCGAATAGTCTGGGCTAGAAATCACATCGAATGGGGCGTGCAAGAATGGACTCCTGTGTTGTTTAGTGATGAATCGAGATTCGGTTTACCTCCAGATACTAAACGTACTCGTGTATGGAGACAACCAACACATCGAATGGGGCGTGCAAGAATGGACTCCTGTGTTGTTTAGTGATGAATCGAGATTCGGTTTACGTCTAGATACTAGACGTACTCGTGTATGGAGACAACCTGGACATGTTTAGAGACTTAGGACTGTACAGGAAGTTCACAACTACCAAGGCGGAACGGTGATGGTTTGGGGTGGTATCAGCATTGGCGGAACACCTGGGGTTGGAATTAGCGATTCCCAAATCAATTTGTCAATTATGTTTCAAAGGAACAACTTATACATCTATACCATGCCTAAAAAATGACAGACTTAGTACCTATTGATCCAGAATCCCCCTTAACATTCTATTATTTTATTGAAAAACAGATAGCAGAAACTTCAAATTTCCATAGGAGAATTTTATTTATCGACGAAGTTTCGTTTACAAGATCCGGTGTAACTAACTTACATAATAACCATGTTTACTCTAATAGAAATCCCCATGCAACAAGAGTTACTCATTACCAACATGAATTTAATAAGTGGGGAGGAATAATTGACATATTTCCTAATAGATTCAGTTATTATACCAAATAGCTTAAATGAAAATAATTATTCAATTTTTTTGCAACGCACATTACCTACTTCACTAGATGATTTGCCCTTATTACTACCATAGAATATTTATCCAAATCTGTGGATTGAAAGAGGAAATGATGCTCCGGTAAAATGGCCAGCATTATCACCGGACCTAACACCCTGTCATTGTTTTTATGGGGTGCCATGAGAACAAAAATCTACTTCTCTCCTACTGAGAAAGAGGAAGATTTAAATTGCAGAATTTTAAATGTTGCCAACCCACTTCGGAATCCTGCTACACTACGAAGAGTACAACTTAATGTTCGACGTAGAATTAACGCATGTGTACAAGAAAATGGTGGCCATTTTGAGCATTTTTTGTAACATCAGGTGATTAATTGTTCATTACACTTCCATTATGTGCCTAAATCATAGCCTATCAAGAAAGCGCGAAGGTCCTCGTGGAGGAAGTATTGCCAGGGCATACAGGATATGCACAGCTACGCTAGACTCCACAAGGTACTAGCAACTGGACCAGGACAGAAAGTGAGCTTCTGTGAAAAACCACAAGGAGGATACACCAAAACAGAAGAAGAGACGCTGCAGCTGTTGCTCCAGACTCACTTCCCTGGATCATGGTGCGAAAACGACCGTAGTTCAACAAAACCAGAAGACCCCATACCTCAGAAGAGAGGGCGGAAGGAAAACTCTGGCTGCGAGTATTATTAACAAATCAAAAATCAAATGGGCAATAAATTCATTTAAACCATATAAGTCGCCAGGAACCGATGGGATATTGCGAGCTTTACTGCAGCAGGCAATCGATATACTGGCCCCTATCCTGTGTGAAATGCTGAGAGCAAGCCTGGCACTGAGCTACGTACCGGAAGAGTGAAGGGCGGCAAAGGTGGTATTTATACCAAAGCCTGGGCGGGACTCTTATGCCCAGCCAAAATCTTTCCGTCCGATCAGTCTAACTTCGTTTCTCCTGGAAACCCTAGAGAAACTGATCGATAGGCATGTTAGAGATGGAACTCTTATGAGAAATCCCCTACATCGCAATCAGTATGCTTACCAGACCGGAGTTATATGTCGTGGTATAACGAAAAGCTTTTTAAAAAAACTTAATTTGAATTAATACAAAATTATTAATGTGTGAAACTAAAACATCTACACAAGGCGAAGTAGAGAAATAGAATGAATTATTATATTAAAGTACATTATGTGTTGGCATATAAAAGTAATGTCAGCAATGATAAAGTCTATCGTATTACGGAGAATCATCACTTGTAGGCGATGTAACACCTCCCATCTTAAGTGGAAAAATTGGGTGCTTCTAATTTTTCAATGTTATCTCGTGTAACGGAATCTCTACTGGAGCAGATTTCTTTGAATTTCTTCTTATCTTGGCTCGATATTTCCAGCATGTGAATGTAATGAATAATATAAGAATAATATACAGTATGATTGTCCAGATACTGGTGGTAGTATGGAATTGTGGAATTTCCATTTCTTTAAGTTTTTGTTTGGTATGTTCCAATTGATTCACTAGTGGTTGTATTTCATCTAGATTGATGGATTCGAGTCGAAGTGGTGGTAATGCTTGATGATCGTGATTTAATTGAAGATCAGGAATTTCGATGTTAGGCAACTCTATTGGTTTTATAATTTTTATAGTATTTTGGTATGTTTTGAAGATTCTCTCTCGTACTAGTAATTGACAGTTTTCTGGTATTTTGATAATATAATTTCCAAGGACGGTCTTCTTGTCTCTGTTGTGGTTACACAAGCTGGCAACTGTAGTTTCGTTTGGAAATACTGCTAACCATTGATTTGTTCCAATTTTTTGTAGTTTTTCCTGATTTATCTCGACCTCATGTTGTTTACAATCGCTATAGTGGTTAGTGAATTGAAGTAGTTGAATTTCACAGGGGCTATGGCTGCTGATTTCGTTGATATTTTGGGCTTCACACAGGAATTCATTAGTGGTAGCTTCAATGCATTTTTCATTAGATAAAGCGTAATATTTCTCATTGATGGATAGGTATTTATGTTGAGGAATTATTACATGATAATTAAGTGAGGATGTTTTTGTAGGAAGTGAGTAGAGGTGGTAATAGTTATACGGAATGTTTTCTACAATTGGTATCTCAATTATAAAGATTATTTGTCTCTCTTGATAGTAACTTTTTACTGTCACAATTTTTTCATACAATTGAATCGTATCAGAACTAACTTCGTAAGGTAATTTAAGCTTTTGTTGTGAATTTGAGATTTCGGTTAATTCGTAAAGTAAGTCTTCCGTTTCCAATATGGAAGGGTGAAATGTTTTAAGTTTTGAAAACGTTACGGCATTCACTATAGTTTCTAATATGTCATTAATAGCATTTATTGCGGATATCATTTGAACAATAAGCATTTGAAATACTAGTGCGTCCTCGAGCTTATCTACTTGTAATTGCATCTGTTCCATACATGATGTTACGTACTGAAATTGTTGGTCTAATTTAACCTGATTGATAATAATTTTATTTGTAGCCTCTTCAAATTTCTGCATAGCGCTTTGAGCGATACTGATTTGTTCTTCAACTAATGTTTTCATTTTAATTTGGGAATTTGTAAGTTGTTCAATTGCGTTGTCATACCTTCTTGCATCTTCTTGATCTAAATTACCGGTAATTGCTTTGAAAACCGATCCTAAACCGTTTATGAGTCCTCGTTTAATTCTTTTATTATCTGAAGGAATGAGTTGAGTAAGCTTTTTGCTAGTTTCCGTTACTTGATATTCTAATAGGTGCTGATAATTATTTATTTCTTTTCTGTACGTTGGCCCATGTTGTGTTTCATTCATAATATTTTCTACTCTACGAGTTTGTTCATATAGATAATTAAAACTATTCTCTAATGGTTCTAAATCTACTATCTTAATTAAAGTCCAATAATCAATAGTGTTTTGGACATTACCTAATTTTATAGGTAGTAGTCCCGGATTTTCGGTTATTTTGGAGAATTCGATTTCTTGTCCGTAGGTGTGTTCTGTTGTAAGGATGGCGAGCCATCTGGAACAAGAACAGGTCGTTTCAGATTTCTTAAATGTATTTTTCGGGTTTTAGCTTCTTTTGAACAAGTAGCTACATTTTTATCATTTATATTAATCACGTCAAAAGGACCTTCGTACCTTTGAGTAGTTTTACCTCGGCGATCTAATTTAGAATAAACTTGATCTACATTAGTAAACTGCGATTCATTCGTATTAGTATTACGTTTAGTTTGGATTCTAATTTTTTCTTGTTCAATTTCCTCTTTGACTTTGTCATAAGTTAATGCTATCTTTTTTCTGTGGGATTGAATGTACTCCTGTAATAATTTCTTTTGATCGTCTAAGTCATAAATGTCTTTGTTTTGTGCATGTCCGATTGTAAGTTCCATTGGTGTATAACCTGTCGATGAGTGTATCGTATTATTATATGCTATGAGAGCATAACTTATTAGTTGCTTAATAGGATCTTTATTCTTTTCTTGTCGCATTAATCTGATATGTTCAATAATAGTACAATGGAATCTCTCAACTATTCCATTCGAAGGTGGATTTCGAGGGGTAATGAAGTGGATGTTTATTTTATGTAACTCTAGTAATTGTTGAACTGTTTCGGAATTAAACTCAGATCCGTTATCCATTACTATGGTTTCAGGTACGCCATAATAGGTAAAGTAAGTAATAAATGAATTAACTGTCTCGATAGAATTTTTTGAAGTTATAGGAATTGCTTGTCCTAGTTTTGAAAATGCATCTACTAAAGTAACATAGTTTTGTCCTTCGATAGTGAATGTATCAGCATGTATAATTTGGAAAGGTTTGTTTGGCGTCTCCGTTAACATTATAGGGATTTTTGGAGGATTCCTGTCATATTTTGCCTTTTGGCATTTTTCGCATTTGTTTATAAAGGTGGCTATTTTAATTTTCATATCAGGAAAGTAATATTTGTTCGTAATTTGTTTGAGAGTTTCAGTGATACCTCGGTGATTGGTTTTACCAGTATGATAGTTGCTTATAACATTTGTTATTTCTTCGTCATCTATAAGTGGTATCTTATGCTTCTTACAACTAATAATTTTAGGTGCATTATTATTAAATAATCTTATGTATATAGAACTAAAATCTTTATACATTTTCTCTTGATCAAAATTAAAATAATAAGTTTTATTAGCTGCAGTATAATTTTTTAAGAATTTTATAATTTCGTCCTCATTATTATTCCTTGAAATCTGTATAAAGTATTTATTGTTTTTACCTACTTTGACATGTTTTACGTCTCTAGGATTCATTGAAACTGTTGTTATGAAATATTGGTTTGGTTTTGCTTCAATTGCATCTTCCGAAATTGGGATACCATTTTTTGGTTCGATATTTATATTTGAATGAGAACTATCGGAAATGGTGTCTAACATTGGGATTTCAGATAATGATATAGGTAGACTTGTATCATCAATTACAAAATCGGGTTGTTCTAGAATTCTGTCTAATGTACCGGGTGAAAGTGTTGCTATTTCCGATAATAGATTTTCATCTTCATCGAGATTTGGCATAATTGAGTCTTTGTCATTGTCATTTGGGTTAGATTTAGTCATAGCATTTATTAATATTCGTGAAAGAGAATCAGCGTTTGTGTTATAACGACCCTTCTTATATATTATTTCATAGTTGAATTCTTCTAGTTTTAGTCGCCATCGTACAAGCTTGGAATTGGGCTCTTTCAATTTCATCAGCCACACAAGCGGGCGGTGATCGGTATATACATAGAACTTTCGGCCGAATAGATAGGGACGAAAATATTTCGTTGCCCAAACTATTGCTAGGAGTTCTTTTTCAATAGTTGAATAACGTTGTTCCGTTTCGTTGAGGGTTCTCGATGCATAGCACACAGGTTTATCGCTGCCTATGTTTCCTTGGGAAAGCACAGCACCTAATGCTACATTTGACGCATCCGTCGTAAGAATAAACGGTTGGTCAAAGTTCGGGTATTGCAAAATTGGATAGTTCGTCAAAATTTGTTTACATTTTTCAAATGCATCGATGAACTCTGGAGTCTGCTCGATTTTCGCATTTTTCTTTAGGCATCTTGTCATGGGTTTTGTGAGCTTAGCGAAGTCCTTTATGAACTTTCGGTAGTATCCGACTAAACCAAGAAAGCCTTTAATTTCCTTTGTGGTCTTAGGTAGTGGATATTGTACTACAGCCTTAATTTTGTCTGGATTTGGTTGAACTCCATCCGATGTTATGACGTGTCCAAGATAAGCGACTTCTTTGCTGAGGAACTCGCTTTTATCTAATTGTATCTTTAGATTTGCGTTCCGTAGTCGTTCAAATACTTCTTTCAAACGTGTCAAATGTTCCTGTAACGAAGTTGAGAATATTATTATGTCATCTAAATAGACAAAACACTTCTCATTTTGGATTCCTCTGAGGATGTTATCCATAATGCGTTGAAACGTCGCTGGTGCATTACGTAGCCCAAATGGCATACGTTTGAACTCGTAATGGCCATTTTCCGTGCTAAACGCTGTTTTTTCGATGTCTTCCGGTGCCATTTCTACCTGGTGGTAGCCAGAGGCAAGGTCCAAAGTAGTGAAATACTGACTTTTGCCAAGTTTGTCCAGTATATCTGTGATATTTGGAAGTGGGTATTTATCTTCCACGAGTTTTTCATTAATTTTCCGATAGTCAATGGCCATGCGCCATTTCTTTTTACCGCTGGAGTCTGTCTTCTTTGGCACTATCAATACAGGGCAACTCCATGGCGAACATGAAGGTTGTATGATGTCTTGTTTAAGTAACGTATCGATTTGATTACGTACCTCTGCTTGATGGACGTGAGGTAGCCTGTATGATTTTACAAATATGGGGTTTTCGTCAGTTAAGCGTAATTTGTGTTTTACTTTGTTGGTAAAGGATAAAGGTATTTTTTCACAATAGAATATATCTTTATATTCTTCGCAAAGTTCTTGTATTGCTTGTTTTTCCTCGGCATTCATATGATCTAAACGTAAAGAGTTAAGATTTTCGGTTTGAATATTCTCGATTTCCGATGGATATTCAATATCCATTGGTTCTTCAAAATTGTTAGCATATTCCGTATGATTACAAGAAATTTCATTGTATTCGTCAATTTCTAAAGGTTCGCGTATTATTATTTCAACAGGATTATTATTAGAATTTGTTACCGTAGTTGTCGCAAATTTATTATCTATTTTAACTAAAGAGGTAGGTACTTCTACTCCTGGTCGAAATGTAATTTTATTTAATACTCCGTATTTGTTGTTTGTATTGACTGGAATTTTTATGACTCTTTCTGTACGAGGTTCGATAGTTATTTTAAAATTTTGAATAGGAGTATGTTTCAAAGATTTGGTGTTATTTTCGGATTCTGATTCTTTTATAATATGAATTGGAATTTTTGTTCTTTCTGTTATCAACAAATTATTGTCGAAATCGAGTGTTGCTTTTAATTTTTTTAGTAGATCTAATCCAATGAGTCCATGATATTGCGAGTTTACATCAAATACGTAAAACTTGTGTTTTAAATCGCCAGTATTAAATATTTTCGGTAAGGGAATATTTACTGTTGTATCATGATTACTAACTTGATGTACCGACTGTATTTTAAAGAGTTCTTGTCTTTTATAATTACTATAAAATTTTTCTACAACGTTATTATTTATTAGAGACTTCATAGATCCGGTGTCTATCATAAGTTTAAGATTAACATTTGGAATAATTATGAACGGTAAGCGGGGATTATTATCGTTATTTAAATGTATCAAGGTTGATCGGGTAGGTTGAGGTCTAATTGAAAATTTTCCGATTCGACTTCGAAACTATGTTCGTCAGTGTCATAAAATTGAGAATCTTCTGATTGTATTTGAGTTTCTTGCGAATATTCTTCGCAATATGGTGTCATGTATGTCTCGTTTTCGTCTTCAACTTCCTGATGATAAAGTTCTTCCGAAATCCATTTTGTTTGTGGACGTACGGTATTTGTTATATGTGTCATATTACGGGTTGACGTTTGCATAGGAGTTGGTTTATAATTTGGTCTAAAATTATTATTCGATTGGTGAAAGTTTCGAACTGTTCTATTTGGTCCATTATTGAAATTATTTTGTCCTGCGTACATTTTACCTGTGGGGGTTTGAGGGGCTAGTCTGTTAAAATTTTGTTGTTGATTATTTGAGTTAAATCGATTTGTTGGTACGTAATTGAGCGATCGGGATTGTGGCATATTGCTTGCTTGGTTATTAGCAAAATGGGGTACAAAATTATTGAATTGTCTAGGTGGTGCAATTGGTTGTTTTGCTCTATCAAAGTTATTGCAATTTTTATTAAATGGAACATTAGTTGAAGGTTTATAATGTTTGTCTGCATAAGAGAAGTTCTCTTCTTCAATGACCATGCTCATAGCGTGTTCTAAGTTTATGGGTTTTTGTAACCGCACTGCGAGACCTAATTGTCCTGATAATCCATGTAGGAAAGTTTGTAAGGCTAGATTATCGTAAATTTCATTTTTGACATTTCTGATATTTTCATCAGGGATAGTCAAACGCAATTTAGTTTGTAGCAAGCTTCGAACATCTTGCACTCGCATTCCAAATTGATTGGGTTGTTCACGAGGTTCTGGTTTTAAGCACATTAAGTCGCGTACTAAACAGTCCTCATTACGCTGGTCCGCAAAGTATTGCAAAAGTAATTTTTTTTATATTTGGCCAGTTTGTTGCGTCTTCACGACTGCCAACTAATATTTTAGCTCTTCCTTCAAGTTTACCTATGATTACCCTAAGTAACCATTCATTACGTGGATTCGCAGCATTATTGCGATCTATAAAGGTTGTTAATAAATTTTCGCATGCAGATATAAATATTGCAAGAGTGGTTTTATCACCATCGTAACTAGGGATAGCATTCAGATGATAATTTTGTAAATCAGCCATTATTAGTGATTGATTGATATTATGAAAATTTCTATTTATTCTGTTAGTTCTGATAGGACTCCTGTCACGAATTGTTTGTGAATTATTTACGTCACAATTAAACTCTTCAGATTCAGAATCTGATAAATTCATGGGATTTATTAATTATAGGATGAATTTGAATGAATGGGATTCAATGAGAAATTTACTCACATTAGTAGAGTTGTTTTCATCTTCTCTTTGCTTTCTTTCTTAACTATAGAAGCTTCGACGATGTGGTTTTTACTTCTACGGCTTCGGCGATGTGGTCCTAGGCCCTGGTGACAATTTTCGTTTGTCCGAACTTGTAAGCAAATTATTGAAATAAACCGATTTCACTGTCGTTTTCGCAAAAGTTCCAGAAATGCACAGAAAAACCGTCTTACAATCCTACCGACTGCGCCAGTTATATGTCGTGGTATAACGAAAAGCTTTTTAAAAAAACTTTATTTGAATTAATACAAAATTATTAATGTGTGAAACTAAAACATCTACACAAGGCGAAGTAGAGAAATAGAATGAATTATTATATTAAAGTACATTATGTGTTGGCATATAAAAGTAATGTCAGCAATGATAAAGTCTATCGTATTACGGAGAATCATCACTTGTAGGCGATGTAACACCGGGAAATCCTGTGAAATGGCAGTATACGAGTTAATACAGAGAGCAGAAAAATCGCTGGAATGCAAAGAAATTGCACTAGCGAGCTTTCTGGACATAGAGGGAGCTTTTGATAACACGTCATTCGAATCAATTGCCCGAGCAATGCGAGAGCAAGGGGTGGAAGATCTGCTCTGCAGATGGATCCACAACATGCTCCGATGCAGGACAGACATAGGAACTCTCGATGAGGTCGAAAAGGAGGTGCGGGTCGCTGGAGGATGTCCGCAGGGAGGTGTACTGTCACATCTGCTGTAGAGTCTGGTGGTGGACGAACTTCTGATACTCCTTGAGAGCAAAGGATTCTGTGTAATCGGATATGCGGATGACATCGTAATTATAGTACAAGGGGAGTTTGGGAGCACAATAGCATCTCTGATGCAGCACGCACTAAGCACGTGGGAAAATGGTGCAACAAGGAAGGACTCAAAGTGAATCCTTCGAAAACAATCATTGTACCCTTCACAAAGAGAAGAGAAATTGGAAACATACAAGACTTAGTTTTGATGCTGGCATGCTTAGGAGTAACAGGTGCAATGTCGAACACACCAACGGCTGCTATGGAGAAGCGTTGGGGTTGGAACCACTGCACCTCGCCGTTCAGGCAGAGGCCATAAGAGGAGCGTATCGCTTCGATCTCATCGGCCAAGGGAAAGCTGCCCCAAAAAGGCCGAAGCATCCTCGGATTGCTTGGATCACCTGGGCCATTGGGGATGAGATCCGATAGGATCAAGGTTCACAGCACTTCCGTGCCTTTCATGATTAAAACCGTGAATGGGCGGGAGAACGCTGGGGGCAGTCCTCATATGATATCAGGGGATTCCATATGGCTTACCTAGGGCACCAAGACCGAAAAAAAGTACTGCTGGAATAGTCGAGAAAACGGACCAAGGGGAAAGGATTTCTTTGAACCTAGGGACTTTTGCGACAGAATTCCAAGCAAAAATAGTTTCAATTACAACGTGTGCTCAAATTATGAGGGAGTGAGCCTATGAGAATAGACAAATCACAATCATAGTGAGCAACCTGACAGTGCTCAAGGCACTGGAGTCATACACAATCACCTCACAATGTGTACTTGATTGCGTCAAAGAACTAACGGCACTAGTAATGAACCCCAATAGAGTAACACTCGTTTGGGAGTCTGAAGAAACCAAACGAGAAGGGACAGAAACTGTCGTCGCACTCGCTAAAGCGGGGGCGGAAAAACCACTGATTAGACCAGAGCCAACCTGTGGCATTTCTCATGCCACAGCGAAATCTGTAATTCAAAAATGGCTCGAAATAGAGCACCGTGCCTACTGGAGGGAACTGCCCCGTATGTCGCACTCCAAGCGACTGATGAGAGATCTCCAGCAGCGACGAGCAAAAAATCTGCTGACTTTCCGCAAACAAGAAATACGGAATCTTGTTGAACTCCTGACCGGACACGCCCCATGGAACAAACACCTCTACACGATGGGAATGGTAGATCAGCCCACTTGTAGGGGTTGCGGCGTGGAAGATGAGACACCTATGCATGTGCTGTGTCAGTGCACGGCATATACGCTAGGTCGTCGGACATACCTCGGAGACGATAAGACTATACCCGAGGAAATCAGAAGTATCTCCTATATCTGGTGAGGGGGTAGAAGCAAGTGAGGCCAAAATAGAACTATAATGACCGTAGTGCTGTGGGGCTCCCCTAGGATGAAGAACCAACCTCACGGAGGAGGGGTTTTAGTCGGTAAGAATCCGGCACACCCGGGTGCATGGGCACCCGAGGCGTCTATATAAGATTTCCCCTCCTCTACGCAAAAACAAAAAAAATCAAAGCCAACTGTCAATGAAAACTTTATTTATGTTAAGTTACAATTACTAATTTAGGATTTAGAAAACGTTTTTTGTGGCTGAGCCGTTTGCCCAACTAAAATGTTGTGGGAGAGTAAATAACTTCTAAATAGGAGTAACTATCCAGAAAATTGGTAGGTATTATACAGGGGTTACAAAAAATATGGGTGGATAATTTATTGACCAAATTTCTAAGCATCACCCTTGATCAAAATTTCATGTATTCCATACCAGAACAATGATAATTCAACTTCATTCATTGTTGCGGCTGTGTGAATTATTCATTTTGAATGAAACATTGTGCCGCCCATTTCGATGAAGTGATTAAATATGAAGTGCTATAATATTACTTTTTCGACTATTTCAACTAACGTTTGTGTCTGAAACAGAGAGGAAACATCACATTCAACTAAGAGTCCACCTAGTAAAAGTGTGAGGAAGAAAACAATATCCATACAATCTCGAAAACATAGCCCGTCAGAGTTGAAAATTTTAATTTGTTTAGATACGCAATTAATAGAACGAGCAAGAGATTTATCAGGACAGAAGAGAATATTATGTAAAGTATCACTATTCATAACATCGATTTCAATGAAATTATCGTATGAAGAACGGTGAATTATGGAAGGCGAATGTAGATACTAAGATAATAACCTCCGGTTACCGCAGACCCTCTGCATATTAATAATTCCGGACACTAAAATAGATTTGCGTGACAAATTTATCAAAACCGGGGAATATTGGAATATTTTTATAAACCATATGATACCAAACAACACTAGAATTTGTTAGGATCTTGCTCACTAGATTATGTATGGAATATAACTCTTTAATAATCAGGTGACAAGTCATGAAATCGTCATCGTGGTATGATTCTGTTTCTTGTATAATAGGACCAAGGAGAACTTCTCATCGACCCAGATTTCCAATTTTTACTCATTTTTGATCCAACCGTCTACGTTGGAGTTCCTAAACACCCACAGGTGAATTAAAATACATTTTTACACATTTTTGATTTGTCTTTCTGTATAGTCTGACACGTATAGAAACGTTGAAATCTTCATTTTTTAGAACTGTTACATTTACCTCTTATACATGAACTATCCATGAGTACAAGTTTCTCAGACTCACTAACAATTCAGATCTCTATGTATGTGCATCACAACTCTCCACGAGACTTGTCGCTATATCACTCCACGAACCAATCTAATATTTCCACTTCCAGTTATTGGCGTAAAAAGTCGCCGATTGGGATGTTCTCGTTTTTCTCCGAGTTTCCTTGGAGGAGCGCATGTTTGGAATCTTACGACCCTACGCAATGCGCCGAAGAGATTTCGGTGCTTATTATACTGGGAATGAAAATTTACTCACCTCTTATTGGAGATGATGACACACTGCCTACAACATTATAAGTGAAAGCTAACGTTTTTGCTGAAATTTGCCGCAATTTTCGCTTTTGATCCACAAGAGAAGCGCCCTCCTAATATCACTACCTTCGATAACCAAATGCCTAAGATTTTCTTTCGTCAGTTTCAAATTAGGAGTATTCTGATCGACCTTAATACCCAATAGGCTGTACGACCAGGCGGAACTTTGCCTTTTGACCGCAAGAAATGTGCTCCAGGATTAATACCAGTTGGTGCGTCCTTACAGCTTCGAGACAGCTGAAGTTCAACCAATTCCAAGGAAAGGGAAGAAGACCCTTCTAATAATAATTATAGATCCCGTCAACTATCTGTGATCTCCAAAGTGATATAGGAAGTAATGAAGATCAAGCTCTTCCCATATCGAAAAACCCCCCATATCATGTATGACCGGCAATATGGCGTTCGTCATAATATATAAACAGGAGATGTGCTTGGCTACGTAACACATATATGGCAGGTATCCTTTGAAAATATGGGGAATCTCAAGCTATAGCATTAGGCATCACCAAAGTATTTCACCGAGTCTGGGAGCGAAGCCTCCTTGGGAAACTTCCGTCATATGATTTGCAGCGTCAACTTTGTCGTCTACTCTCAATTCATGTGGTTGTTAAGAAAGTCTCCCCCGATACAAAGAACATCAACGCTGGCATTCCACAGAGACCTCTCTGGGCATCAACTTCGCTTCTGCTCCACATTAACGATCAGTTGGAAGTGATCTCCTGTCCTTTCCACATCATTGCGGATGATGATACACTCCGTACAGGTTCCTCATCTTGAGCCCCTTTATCATCCAATGGAACCAGAGGTGAAAGACAGGGACAGGTTGGTATATTAAATAAAACATTTCCAAATAGGGATCTGATAATCTATTCTTCATTGGAACCGAGACTCAAGCTTGTATTTTCTCCAGGCAGGTGGCTTCCACAAAGTCTAATATGATGAAGTCCTATACAGTTGTTCCCATGAACTCCTCAATATAGATGTTCGGTATCACCACGCAAAGTACCTACCTGATGATCATGCGAGAATTGCTTCACAGAAACTTGGTTTTCTATTTCGTGCTAATTGCTAATATTCGACCGGTCCTGGAGTGCTGTTATTATATTTCGAGTTCAACTCTCAAAGATACACTGAAGCTCTTAGATTGAGATACAGAACTATTCATCTGGCTAGTTATGTCACACTTACGAATCCATTGACCTCTCCGGAACATCGTGGAAAAGTGGGCGATCTCTCCTATTTCTGTAAATGTTTCCATGGTCGGTGCTCATAGGAAATCATGTCTGCTATTCCTCCGTCAGGCGATTCCAGATAGGCGGACTATAGCTCATACTGGTCACCATCATGTTATCAGGCTCGACACGTGCGGATCTCTTCCTTTTACTAGACTTAATCCTTCTATCGAACGGTATAGTAATGGAACTCTTTGCCTAGTGAAGTAATTCTTCACTGCCTTTAATCTTCAAGCTTTTAAGAAAAATTCCAATGTATATCTCCTCCTCCATTCTACCACTGACTCACACGATGTTCTACGAATATTATGCCTCTAGTATAGTCAAAATAAAAAAAAATTATTGAGGTGAGTTTAAATTATTCATGAATACTATTTTTGCCGCAGAAATCAGGTACCTTTGTGAATGAAATTTTGCAAAGTATTTCAACAAATTGATTCACTACTTCTCAAGTAGATACCATTGGTGTTGATATCAAAACAGAGTTCCAAACTTGACGTCGGGCAGGTCAGAGCTGGTGATAACGTGTATTCGATTACTTATCTCAAGTATCAATTTAATGCTCATGATTTTAATTCACGAGGTAATCTTACGAATCACTGATCATGAACATTAAACGAAACATTTTTATAGCCATAACTGGAATCATCATTACTCATAAGATTATCATATATTCAATTCATTCCCAGCTATTAGTTCCGATCCAATATAAAGTAATGTACCACTGATGTTGCATCCTTACTTTGAAATATTTATGCTGATTCTATGTATTGGTTTAGTTGAAGCTGTTTGAGAAATTATGAAGCTACGAAGATGAACAAAGCACCTTCGCTTGTAGTATCCGGCAAACAATGCGAGTTAAATCAGCCAAGCTTATGTGCTAAATTGAGTTTGGATAACGTTGCCGATAGGATTTATTTTGAACCTGAAGTCGATATCACGTTAAGGTCGAGCTAAACGTTTGTCTCTGGAGATTTTGGATTCATGAAAACCGAATACTTGCAGCAGAACATTCTAAAAATTCTTGTTCTAATGCGCTACAATCCTCTTCTATCGATATGTTGTTCTAAACAGCCAGTTATATTATACTTTCAATTCAATTTCTGCATCGTAAATAAACCTAAAAACAATTTGTTGGTATTTATAATATATTTTTTATGATTCACATTATTCATAATCTATTTTGAAAAAATAAAAAGAATCCAATCCAAATTCAATAATAAAGGTCCCTTTATAGGAAGAATTGATAATTATTTTAGGGGCTGCATATGTCATTTTTGTCATAAAATTTAAAATGTGTCAATAATGGTTAGACTTAGGAACGGTCATATATACAGGTCTGGAATCTCTTTGTTTGACATGAGTCTCTTACATGTCGCCAAATTTGCAGTCCCTCGCTGAGCCACCAGCTAGCGCATGGATCGAAGTATGTTTGTCATGATGTCAGGATTAGGCGCCATATCGTTCAAACCTGGTCGCACACGTGCCAGAGAACATGCCTCGCCACCTGTGACGTCTTTCGATACTACGCGACAGTTGACGCTTAGCGAACTCACTTCTCACATAGGAAACAGCCTCGAGATTCCATACCTGTATATACGATCGTGGACTTAGGTATAGGACATTATACATAAAATATGTCTAAAATTTCACGTAGAATCAAAGAATGCAATAATATATTGGGTGTCCCATCCAAATTAAGACAGTTCACGCGTATCCACGGAAAATAGAGTACCTACACTGAATATATAGAAGTATATAATTGTTAAAATATAAATCAAACTAGGAAATTTAGTATAAAACTTTTTCCACTACCTTGTATACTTTATGGGATAAGGTAGTGTCCCAAGATAAACGGGCCACCCATACATATTAAACCACATTATGTGTGATTCGAAACCACATCCCTGGATGTCTGGTCCAGTATGTTTACCAATTCTACCACTTTGGCCCCGTCAAATTCGTGTATATTTGTTAATATAAACTTTCGAAAGTATAGTAGATCCGTGATACTGCTAAACATATTCGATTTGATGTCCACCTATGGATAAATTATTGTCGTACATTCTTCTCAAGAAGTACAATCGAAATGAGAAGTGTAGGTATAGTATCCATTACTATGATTGGCAAAGGCTATATCAGCTCATTCAATGATAGCATCCTAGATACACCGGCCCATAAGGAATGTGTGTGAACTTCGTAAGGTGGTAAAATTAGAATGAAATAATATGAGTTGGGATAAATTTGTATTTGAAACTCCAGAAAGTTCTATCGTCATACGTGACTTCGTGGCCGCTTTTTGTTATTGAGAAACGATACTTTGTTATTTTATACTGTTTCTTCCCGAAGGCGACACTGTTATTTTGTTGTTTCAAGGAGGGATAAGTTGAAAACTTTGAAATTACTTTGAACTCTGGAAATAAAATATCCATCTCTATAATATATGTATGTGAAAATGTCGAATTGTAGTGTTTTTCAAATGTTCATTCTTTCCTCCTGCTTTCAAGTCTTCGTTACTTAATGTTCTGCTCCGATCTTCACTTTGTAGTATATTGCTTCGCTGGAATAGATAGAAATGGGTGAATGAATTATGATCAACAATCATTCCCCAATTCGTTAGCAGGTTCGTATTTTTGATCGTGGGATATTTGATGTGAATATCTGCAATTACTTCTGCAGAAGAATTATCTGAAGAAGATGCTATTCCATTAGCGAGTATCAGAGTTCCGAGACCACTAAGAGCGGGGGGAAAATAAACAGTTTATACAGAGATTGAGTCAAATAGCCCGATGTATTGTTAGTTAATAAGAGCGATAAAAAATCAACGTATATAGAGAAATAGCATGTATCCCCAACCTGAAAAAAAATGAGCGTGATTTATGAGGCACATGTTAATATCCCTCAACTATCGACACATACCAGTATTTTTAATAGACATTGGCAAAACTGTTATATCTCTATAGAAATACCATAATCATAATACCAAGTGCTATTACTGACTGCCATTTGTATCTCAAATCTCAAAATATTCAAATAAAAGGAACATGATATGCTACAGTCACAGAGTTGCTTTTATGACACAACAGATGCTAAATAACAACAGATCGCTGATTCTTACTATCAATTCGACTTGTGCAACACACACTCCTCTTCCCCCATCGCACAACACAAGTTCCTCTTCTGTTTATCTTATTAACTATACGATGCGCCTGGCTCTGTCATAGTATCACATTGATCCTATACACCGATCGATTTGACTCAATCTGTATTTGACATCCTTTGCAAAAGAGATCATACCATTTCATTAATTTTACCAGTGCTGCCACTGTTCCGAACTCTAGATGATTAATGATATTTTATAAACGTATTCGCATATCACGACATCGTATAATTTGTCCGATAGCGAAGAGTGATTCAAACAATTCATTTGATTATATACAGTTGAAGTTTGTAATATTTGCAATCATAATTTCGATTTAATTTTGATGTCTCTAATACTTCCGCAATTCGGCAGTTTAAACAGAAAAATTATTATAAAACTATAAATATATAGCGGATCTGTTCGAGTTTATGTGACGTGGTGCCACGCCGAAACAAGTTATAACAGCCAGTGTCTTAGGTTATTTAGCGATTCCATTTCAAGGAAATAAAAATTCAGGTTGATCGTTAGATACATGTGAACAAATTATAACACTTTCCGAAAATCATCAGTCATATACTCAATTTCTGCTAATGTTTTTAGTTCAATGTAATAATTTGAATGCTGAGCCCGGCGAATCGAATGCCCTAAGGTATCTAGCACGAAACCAATTTAGTATGCTGTTTGCTCCGACTGCTTACATTGAGGATAATGTCGACCGAAATTTTGCAAGATTATTCATCAATGTATAATATAGAGAGGAGGTGTAAATTTCTGGTCGAATATTATAATCTTATAAAATAATTGAGAAATGATGTAAGCTATCCGTCTGTTCCGCAGCTAGGCGGTTGAATCAGCTCATTACATGAGACCAAGATATTGCCAGCAAAATTCAAGAATCAATTACGGTAATAACATTGTACACCGAAGTCAGAAGAAATGGAAGCATCAGACAGACGGAATGTACTAATCCAACAAAAAAAAATTAAAAAGGCCAAGGATCACTATCTCAGTGACTCTAGGCGCTTACTGCACGATTTTCAGGCGGAGATCTACGCAATACTGACTTGTGCCATGAATAACCTGCTAAGAAATTATGTAAATAGGCGCATATATATTTGCACAGACAGCCGGTCGTCTCTGGGAGCTCTCAAATCACCCAGAGTCACATCAAGGGTTGTCAAATAATGCAGGGATACACTGGCTGAACTAGCTAGGAGAAATAAAGTTCAACTCATCAGGGTCCCCGGACACAGTTGAGTTGTAGGGAACGAAATGGCCGACTCTCTGGCCAGGCGAGGGTCGTCTGGCGCCCATATCGGGCCGGAGTCAATGGTCGCTTTATCAAACTGCGTAGGGGGTCTCGCCCTTCTGGGCCAACTGAATAGAGAGTGATCTGAACTGTGGAGAGAATCACCACGCATGAGGCAGGCCAAGCTCTTCATCAAAGAGCCTGCGCCTAGACTCTCAGAGAAACTCCTTTCTCTGAACAGAAGGAACACCAGAGAGATGACTGGAATCTTAACCGGTCACTGTCGTCTCAGCAAACATCTCCATACTATGGGCATCACAGATGACCCAATATGTAGGAAATGCAGAGAGGTGGAAGAAACTGCCTCTCACATCCTGTTGGAATGCCCAGCATTACCAACCCGCAGGCATCGACACTTCGGAGAATTAAAACTGCTCCCAGAAGAATTTATGGAAGCCAGCACTGGCAATATTCTGGGTTTCTGGCGAGCCACAAACCTGCTAGAATAGAATGGGCTTCTGACCACGGGGCGCACAATGGGCCCAACTGAGTGGCCTGAGTGCATAAGGGGCTAAGCCCCCTCCTCTCAAATGATGATGATGATGATGATTCAAAATAATCAGCTTGAGTCGAACTTTCTGTTGACAACCAATTTTTTAATCAATTCTAAATTGATAATCATCATTCAATTTTCATTGTCTGACTTCATGTTATTCATTCGGAGTGAACAATTCCAGTTCAATGTTTTATATGAAATATGTACGTTTTCAAAGTCAATTTCACTAAGTTTGAAAGGGGTGGAGAAACAAATAAATGCTAACCGCAATGAGAAAGTTTTAGTAACCCACAGATCTCTATAATTATACTTTTGAATAGGCCGTAGCGGATGAGAAGGTGGATCCCAGCCAATGTCAGTGCGGTGCCGACCAATTTGCTGAGGTCTTAATCTTATCTAATATAGCGCAGAATACCTAACAAACACAAATTTTGTCTCTCGTATTCATAACAAAATATGGTAAATATTTTTAAATTCGGTTTGTTTTCATTATTTTGTCTTGAATGTTTGTGCTGATTCCTGTTGTTGTGTCTTTTACGGCTCAGTATGATGGTAGATGGATGAAGAAATAGTACTTGATGATTTGAGGTTATTTATTCACACCTACATACCTACAGTTATGTACAAACTACACTAAAACAACTGAGTTGCCTTATTGATGAAGGCTAGTTTTTCTAAAGTTGTATTTCTCTAAGTTAACGTTTTCATTATAATATTGATGATATGATTAATGTTATTGGAAGTAATAATGTTGCTCTTTGAATGATATCCTTGTAATTATGTTTCATTTCTTCAGTAGTCTATTTCTTGCAAATTTTATACTAAGTAGGGTTTGTAAAGGAGGGTAGTCGCTGCTGTCATGGGCTACATATCCGTTGGCCAGAAATTCCCAGCCACCAATAACAATCCTTAGAAGTACCGATAATTAACAGAACCATACCAACATTTGCGAATGGATTTCAGTTGTGATGTAAATACATTCACAGAGGCTAGAAATATGAGCTAATTTATATAACATTATACTTGGAATGACTTCTCATATCATAGTTATTATCAAAATGTGCAAAAATATGAATACTAGAGTTCGAAAGTGATGTGAAGATCTAAACTTCATTTATCTGTACAAAATACAAGTTTTATTTAATAAAAGTATTTTCATTTATGAATAGAAATACTTGTTTATGTTCAGTCCTTGACTGATCAATCTTGATTATCGAAAAGAAAAAAGCTTAAGATAATTAGATAATAATAATGGACCAGTTACTAAGATAGGAATTCATTCTTTCCAGAAGATCCACTTTTATTGCAATTTTCTTTGCTATTCATTCAACATGATGAGAAGAGGTAAGAACTTCATCAATTATTACACCCTGGTTAGTATTTGCTCTTCTACCTGTTCTATTCGTTGGTTATTTACAAAAATACGACCATGACTTTTGTTCATCATAGAATTGTACCCATTTGTACCATCATATGAAAGCTAGTTTTTATTGTGGTACAAGCTATATATATAACAGAACTGAACTAGCTAAAATATCACTGCCCTAAGCAGAAAGCTTCCTACGCCACTGTGTTCAGACTCAAGCCATTCTTTGTAAGCAACTTATAAAGTAGCAATAGTTCCCCATTTATGGTTTTCATCACTGTATCGATATCATTCACAAGTATGTGTGTAAAAGTGTCATCAGCAAATAGTTGAACAGTGCATGTAATCATATTTTCCATGATGGCCTTAGAACTGTTCCCTAAGAAACACCAAAAGACTTTCCTTTGAAGGCGAAGTCATGTTTGTAAATCCTTCTTCCTGAGACCAACAAATAGCTTCCAAACCATTTAAGCACAGTGTCCCTTACTCCGTTTCGCTTCAATATTTTCGCTGTGAAACGAGAGATGCTATGGAAACTTCCTCACTAAAAATGGAATTAGTGAAATAGTCATATATATACAAGTACATACTTGCATGTTTATAGATCGAAAATCTTCACAAGTAGATATCCGTTAAATTTCTGCTATAACAGTTTCTTCTCTCTCCATTTTGACATTTCAATGTTAAATCATAGTGGCTATGGCAAAATAAATTGTGCGTTAGTTTCTTTGAAATTTGGTGGAGAAGAACATAGTCTTGAAAGAGAAGGAAACATGGACAAAGTATCAGGATCTTCTTTTTGAGCTCAGCACGCTATAACCAGGCCACAAGGTCATATTAGTGGTTCTGATCATCGATGTTTTGGGCAGAATTCGGTCTGCGCCACGTTCGATCTTGGAGATAATTCCGGCCTATAAGAACTCAGCCCTTGATCTTGATATATCGGATGCAGAAGGCAGTCAATCTGGGATCAATAAGACTGCTTAGAGCATACGATTTAGGAACCTGAAGACTTGGTTTTTTAGGCGCGATTGCTGCGATTTCTTCGGAGCGAGCAGCAGCCTCGACCAGGCATTCATTTAAAAAACGGTACCCAAATCAGTTAATCAAAGCTCCTCCTCCCCGCCAGTCGCTATGTGAAAATTAGTCTTATTGAAACCAGAATGATTGCCATCTGCATCCGATCTGTTAAGATGTGCCTCGAGTACGGATCTCTAACAGGAGATCTTGATACTTTGTCTATTTGTCACCCTCTTCCAAGACTATGTTCTTCTCTCCCGGAGCAAAGAATTCGATGACATACATAGCCTTGGTTGTTTAATCGAGGAGGACAACATCAGGCCTATTTGCTTGTACGGTTCCGGCAACGGACTCAATATCTCCTGGCATGTAAGGTAGCACCGGCTCTTGGTCTATTCCGTACGAGTGCCTTAGATGGTAATATAGCACCCGTAGGGCCGCTTTATGGCAATGGGTGTATGCCGAGGCCACTTTTGACGGACATGCCGACAGCAGGTGGAAAACGTCTCAGGCGCCCTTTCACAGGCCCTGTAGCTAAGATCAGGAACCTGCAGACCCATCACGTTGCGACGATAGAGCAAGGTGTTGATTACGCCCTCTTGGCAAGCTGCGATAAGTCCCTCGGTTTCGGATGTAAGCCCGGCTAATCGTAGATAGCCGATGGTCTGGCTTGTTGACGACATGACTGTTTCGATGTTTTTATAGAAAACACCATGCATCGGCTTGTCAACATGCCGCCTGAGCATAAGATCTTGCTCCGCGGCATTTATGTGGGCTTTCGGGCGAGATGGTTAAAACTCGAGATCGCCCTCTAGTTGGCCTTCTAGACTGATGTAAATTATGCCATATATTCATTCATTTGGACAGTTCAGACTGAAATCAATTACAACGATATGTTCCTCAGTAACGCTGTTAACCATGAAACAAATACAGTATCGTGAAAGATGTGAAATATCTATAGTTCTAATCTCTATTTGTTGTGTAATACAAGGCTTTTAGTTTGAATAAACACATCTATTTTTTACAGTGTTCGTTGTATATATGAGATAAAAAGGTTTCACGATTAAATATGTTGTGCGTTCTTAACTCTCGAAACTATAAATTAAATGTCCAGATCTAAATTCAGACAGTAACGAAATTGAAAAGTAAGTTGTAGATCTATTATTTTTCTATAATCTTATGAGCCAAAGGTGAAAATTGCATCGAGACTTCTGCTTAATATCTATGTCTCGAGATGAAAGCTCTCGAACTCATTCTCTCTAAAACTGCTATACGCTCGTCTCGGGTCTAGAACTCGCTGTCGTCGCGAGAACGAGAAATTCCCGTTCTCATGCCAAGCCCTTAGAAATCGAACTCGACTTGGTTCACGATATAAAATATTATATGTAACGCGAAAGTAAATTCAACAACATTAATCCTTTGGCTGTCGTAAACTGAATTTGAAGCATCACGAAAAATAACACTTGGTTACATCAGATGAATAATTGATGTAACAATAATTGAGAAATAAATAATAAATATTCATTTCTTGTTGGCTTCTGCCAGATAACAATGATGATGTATCTATTTCTAGTATGGGTCGATCACTAACAGTATAATCTGAAAACTCTTGACATGTAGGTCATCATCCGAACGTGAAACTTTGCAATATTACTCAACGATCAACCTATCGAAGGCTTACATAAACGACTAACAGAAAATTAGGGAGAACAAAATATCTAAAGACATCTACTATTAAATACTAAGAAATTCAAACAATGTAAATTAACTGATAGATTCCTCGAACTTGACAGAAGTTACTGTGAATGTTAGAATGGTTGAGTACCAGATGGCGGCACCGAACCAAACAAATGTAACAATTGAGTCAGAAATGAATGAATGGACATTCAGTAGCATTGCAAACTTCCTCGTTCTGGTGATGAGCTCCATCAGAGAGTTAAACAGTTCTCTAGCAATATTAGTTTTCTAATATAGCTAATCTATATAGTCTAAAGACACATTATCAATAAAATTTGATAATTTTTGCCATCTTTAATGGGGATTGGTTGCGATGGTAGCGGTCCTAATGAATAAATAAAAAGTTGAGTGCACATAGCCAAAGACTCTTTTACACTATCTCCTGTTACGTTTTTCAGGGGTATTTGGATACTCAGTTGCTTGACAGAACCCCAAGATCTGCTTTATGCTTTGGTCCTTTATGTCATCGAAAGTGATAATCCTGGACCTAGACTTTCTCCACAGAGAAAGTGGAATGACGACTACACTTTGTGTCCCTCCCATTTCATATAGAAGGGAGTGTCATTCTTCCCTGTATGTCCAAATTTCTTCAGATTTTCGTGGCTGGTAAAGATCTCGTAGATTAATCTGTTCCTTTGTATACTCAGCAAGAGTATCTCATCATTGCTTCTCCATACTGAGGCATTTTGATCTCTCAGAAGGTTCCGAAAGATCTGTATACCCCGCTGTAGGAAATACCAGCAGGGAAATCTTGAGGACGGTCGAAGCTGGCCCCCTCTAGCTCCATTGTCCGCTCTCTTATCCCTTTTCCAAGGTGATCGGCCCAGGATCCAGGTCAAGTTAAGTATATTGCCAACGGCTAGCCTGACAAGCCTCGAGGAAACCGTCGAGCTTTTCAGCGCGTGGCACTCAACGCAGATCCAGATGATTCCATTTACCTTACCATAACCGAGTAGCTTCTCTGCACATCTGTATATGTCAAGCATCTCAGCTTGGGAGGGCTCTGTTGGAATCCTCCATTCGCACAGAGTACTCATCATTATATCTAGGACTGCAAGAGCCCGTTCCGACTCTTGTTTTATTGAATCTTTTGTACCATTAGAGAGAGGTTTCTGCTGTTTAACTGTTTCCCACCGGATCTCAAATGACATTCAGTTCAGTTGACATGACATTATCATTGTTCAAATTGTGTTGTCTATATGAACGACATTTTTCAGGTTCTGTCAACATCGTTAATCGTATTTTATCTATTTTAGCAATTCCGCTTCATACTAGATACATTCCAACATCCGCGGATACGATCGATGCGCGTATTATATGATGAACTAGTAGATAGAAGCGTTGAGGGACCATGTGGTGTCTGATGTCACGTAGTACCCAACGAAGACTGCTCCCTGTCTCGATTCAAACTAGCGTTGCCTTGAGCGATAGTTTCTCGATCCTGTCGTGATCTTGGTGGAATAGGATTCGATAAGTGTTTTCAACACTAAAAACTCGTTTTATTAGTCATTATAGCTCAAGCGTTCTTCGGGAAACGACTGCGTAGCGGTAAGTTCTTCAAAATACAATTATAAAATATTCAAAACGATATTCCTTCTATGTCTGGGGAAATATCGAGGGGGTATGTGGAAGATGAACATACTTGATTTAGGAGTGAAACAGACCATGTCCCCGGAAAGCGCCGGACTATTTGAGCCGAGTGCAACACTTAGACCTTGTACCAAATGCCAGGAGAGTCCTTGGGGAGATGCAACCCAATATGTGTCTTAGTTGATAGCAGCACCCCCCAAATGAAACAAATTAGTTATTATTGGTATATGGAACGAATTGGATTGGTAAATTTAAGATATAATCCAAATATTGAAATGATAAACACTTCATTGAATCTCCTGGAAAGCTTTAATATGTTGATACAAATTTCAAATAATGGATTTGTATTTACAGGAACAGGGACAATATCCGTATAGCGTATTCCGGTGAATAATCCTGTACTCTTCAAACATTATTTTATTTTTATTTGCACTGAGATCTATTCGTAACACGGTATAACATTCCCAAAACAAATATTTGTAATATACGAGACTCATATATCATAACTTCGATGCAGGGGGAGAAAAATATTGTATCCAAACGGGAAGCAGGAGCGAAATAGCTGAAAACTGAACTATAAATTCCAATAAATGTTTTAAATCCAATGCAGGTAGCATCAATAAAAAACGTGACTTTCGCATGATATATCTGATAAAACAGTACACCAATTTTGAATCGTAAGCGAATGATGATATTACTCATTTTCACGTTCAGTATTTCAGAATTATCGATACTACACCCGATTAACCGATTTTTCTTTTAACAATAATTCAGAAATGGTTAGTTTGATTCTCACAATCTATATTTTTACATATTAACAACATGTTTCGGGTGTACTAGTACACCCTCGAGAGAGAACTACATGGTCCGGATAACTCCGGGAGTAGATTCAGTAAGCAACGTCCTCTTTGCTGATCTCGAGATAGGTAATTCCCTGTGAACTGTGCACCACATACATTTCACCACTAAAACTGCTGTAGGTTATTTGAACGAATCCGAACAGTTACTCGTCAAACATTTCTGGTAAAATACGTAACACGAGGAGATGAATTTGGCTATAGCCCAGAGGGGACAATAATATAGTCTAGCAAGCAGGGACCGTAGTGGGTCTGCCTAAAGTAGTCCCGCCGGTGGCAAATAAAACAGCTGCCTCTGCGTGGGTGAATGCTGCACCACATGGCTTTACTCCTGAAGTTCGGTGTCTGCTTCCTATCCCAGGTTTCTGAGTAATGGATTCGCGACCAGGGCAATGATATGTGATAGGCCGATGAGATGAGGCCGACGGCTACTCGTCAAACGGAAGTTGTCTAACACTGAACACGAGTAGGCAGAGGGATGAGGGCCCAGATGGTTCAAAAGACAGCTTCCTCTCCAATTAAGGCCAACGCCGGGCAGTTGCCGTGCTGTTGAAAGTTGGAGAGCGCACTACGTGACGTGTCTAAAAACCGCTGATTGGGAAGGCAGGGGGTTTAAAACACCCCACAGTTATTATCATGTACTATTACACCCTATTATTAAGTAGTATAACTAGGGGCACCCAGATATGCAAAGCGCATATTTTGCATATTAAATGAATCTTACTACATATTTGCATATATCCTTAATAAATAGCATATTGTTCATAATTGAAAAAATTTTGAGCAAAAGGGTTTACGAAAAATAATTTGTATGGACCCTTTATCATTAAAAAGTAATTTATTATTCCATTTGCAGTTCTCAAGAATCCATAGTTGCGTGCCCGCGGTCGTTCATAAGAGATACAAGGAGTATGGGTATTCCCTGTCTTAAATTCGGCAAATCCAAAATAGGTACGTTCATACCCCTAACAGGAGCTCTACTGTATTTACATAAGTAGGTAAATTGAATGATAACTTATAAAGTAATTGAAATAAAACCACTAATTTTCACTAAATAAACAATGAATGTTTCTATTATCCACTATTGCTTACATATGTTTCAACACACAGTGTCATCATCTGAGCTAGGTTATAAACTGAAGTTACATTGACAGAAAACGGCTATTAGTCCAGGCTGTGAACCGGGATTTTAGCTATAATAAAAAAAAAAACATGTAAGTTCGAATCAAAAATTTGTTTTTGCATTAGCTTCAGGAGGTTATCAGGATCTTTCATACACCTTAAAACCTCTTGGGAATCCCAACCCCACCCATTGAAGGCGAAAATGGCCCGAAATCTCCAAGTCTTGAACTGCATTTTCTACAAAAAAGGTATTTTGGCATTTCGAGTGCACCTAGGAGGTTTTTTGGGTCGTTGATCACGAATCCGTACCCAGATTCACTTGCAATCCATCGTAGAGGTGGTCAAATCGACAAAATTGGCCCATTTCGCACCCCTATATGTTATTTTGAAATTTACGTGTTTTTGGCATTTCGAATGCACCAAGGAGGTTTTTTGGGTCGCTGATCACGAATCCGTAGCCACATTTACTTGCAATTCATCGTAGGGGTGGTAAAATCGACAAAATTGGCCAATTTTGCACCTCTATATGTTATTTTGCAATTTACGTGTTTTTGGCATTTCGAATGCACCAAGGGGTTTTTTTTGGGCATCTGAATACGATTCCGAAGCCAGACTTACTCCGAAGTAATTTTAAAATGCAAAAATAATGCAAATTTAGAAACGTGTCAAATTAGCCATTTTTGTAAATTTTCCACCCCTACGATAATATTCGAGTAAATCTGGCTTCGGAATCGTATTCAGCGACCCTAAAAACCTTCTTGGTGCATTAGAAATGCCTAAAACACGTAAATTGCAAAATAACATATAGGAGCTCAAAATTGACCAATTTCGTCGATTTTATCACCCCTACGATGGTTTGCAAGTAAATCTGGCTACAGATTCATGTTCAACGACTCAAAAAAGCCCCCTAGGTGCACTCGAAATGCCAAAATACCTTTTTTTGTAGCAAATACAATTCAAGACTTGGAGATTTTGGGCCATTTTCGCCCCCAATGGGTGGGGTTGGGGTTCCCAAGAGGTTTCAAGGTGTATGAATGATCATGAGACCCTCCTGAAGCTGATGCAAAAAAAATTTTTGATTCGAACTTACACGTTTTTTAAATTTATTTTCCGGTTCATAGCCTAGACTATATATACTATAATGACTCTACTTATTAAGTGGAAGGGAATACCATTAGTTACAGAACATTTGAAGAAATACTAAGGGAATGATTGATAATTGGTGAATGATAAATGTTCAATTGATCATTTAAAACTACATTATTTTTGTCTTACCATGTAAGACAATTTTCAATGATTTCAATATATTCAATTTCGATCGGATCGAGAGTGAAATTTTGATTATCTTTGATTAGAATGATACCCAAAGTGGTCTATATCGACCTCCAGGGGTCGACGGAGGCGTGCAACGGGTCCATGTCAGCGGAAAACAAAATTGGGGGTCTATGAGATGTAAATGGAGGTCCACGATAGTAGATCTCATTTAAGCAATGAATGCAATAATTCACATACATAAATAGATTTGTTGCTTAGTTTTTACATGAAAACATGACAAACAGACTGACAATACACTACGGTCTTGTATTCAAACTTATTTTAGAAATTATAATACTAGTAGCGAAGTAGGGATTTTATAATGCACTATTTTATTTTTGAAAAATCTTGTCTTCCGGATGGATTCCGCGTCACAATAGCTCGACTTGATGCCGACGTTTCGCCAACCATTACAGGTGGCATCTTCAGGGCAGGCTTGAGGCTTGAACTGAAACTGGTTCTACTGGTTTCTGTAGCCGTATTTATTGTAGGAAAAATCCTTCACGCTACATAGTTCACTGCCTTTGTTCCGGTGGTTAACTTCGTTCCGGCACCTGACCCTGCCGTTGTGCGATCATGTGCGAAGTGGAATTTTCGAGGATAGGATTCCAAATGTTGGGAAGGTAATATCCTGAGTCACGGTTCAGATTGTTCGGATGTTTTTGGATTTCTATAGCTTCAAGAATTTTTCGCTGATAGAAGTTTGGGGCTCGGACTAGGATTTTAGTATCTTCAAAAAGGATTTGATGATTTGTGTTAAACTTGTGTTCCGCAAGTGCAGATCTACTAGTGTCACGAAGTCTTGTACATCGCTCATGTTCTTTCACACGAGTAGCTACTGTACGACCTGTTTCACACTTGCGGAACACAAGTTTAACACAAATCATCAAATCCTTTTTGAAGATACTAAAATCCTAGTCCGAGCCCCAAACTTCTATCAGCGAAAAATTCTTGAAGCTATAGAAATCCAAAAACATCCGAACAATCTGAACCGTGACTCAGGATATTACCTTCCCAACATTTGGAAACCCATCCTCGAAAATTCCACTTCGCACATGATCGCACAACGGCAGGGTCAGGTGCCGGAACGAAGTTAACCACCGGAACAAAGGCAGTGAACTAAGTAGCGTGAAGGATTTTTCCTACAATAAATACGGCTACAGAAACCAGTAGAACCAGTTTCAGTTCAAGCCTCAAGTCTGCCCTGAAGATGCCACCTGTAATTGTTGGCGAAACGTCGGCATCAAGTCGAGCTATTGTGACGCGGAATCCATCCGGAAGACAAGATTTTTCAAGATTAGCTGTCCGCGGAAGTCTACTATCCAAGATACACTATTTTATTCTATTCAATTATACATTAATTCCATTTAATTTAATTACGAAGTAATTGATTGAGTATATTTCATAATACTGTATGTTAGTTAGGTGTTAGGCCGTTTTGTGGTCACTTTGAACTTGTGGAAACTTCCACATAATGATACAAATATTATCAAGTTACCCGCATACGCGCAGTTGAAATTCTTGTCCCAGAGTTTTGCAAAGACAGCGCAGGAAGACTCGTACTTGCACTGACTTGTTCAATTCGTCAACGAATATATACGAATGTGAGAGAAAAACACGTTTATTTATTTCAGGAGTTTTGAAAAGAAAAGTACCTATCAAAGAAATATTCTCAAAAATATAAACTGGTAGTTAGGCTAGGCACATACAGATTGAAGTGAATTAAAGTTGAAGTAAATCATTTTAATTTTGTTTGGGGGTGCTGAAGAAAACTACTAACGAAGAACTCAAAGTACAGTTTAGATACGGATATCAGCAATTCTGGCTTCAAAAAGACATGCCTGTTACTTATCCCGTATTATGGAACATCGCGAGAAAGTTTTAATTGCTTTTCCATCCTCATATCTAGTGGAATGAGATTTCAGAGCGGTTGCCAATCTCCTAACAGAAAAAAATGGACATCACTAGCCGAGGAGATTTGAGATTAACCCTAACTAAATTGATACCAAATGTTGAAAATTTTCATTAAAGCATCAGGTTCATCCCTTCCACTAAAATTATTTATTTCTTTCTCAGCCATTTTATGAAACAGATACTGAATTTTAATTTGGTGCGTTTTAATTAGAATTTAATTAATGAATGTGTAAAACTTAACATACGTTTTTCTTTAAGTTTTCACACTACACTCCACTACAGTTAGAAATATAAATCTTTAAATATGAATAGCACTATACCGGCTGTCAAAAACACATTTGATGAATTTGCATGAATTCAATATCAGGTAAGCGGGGATCTACCCAAAACCGAAAAACATGGCAAGTGGTCTACGAAACAAAAAGTTTGGGGACCTCTGGAATAGACGATTCATTTTCCCTCTTCCTAATATCAAAAATACAGATATGTTGATCCAAAACAGTGAAAACTGAAAAGATATAGCCACGGACACTGAAGAAGGACTGATGGCAAAAAAAAAGATATAGTTTCCACGAAAACAAAATGCGTAGAATACGTTGGGGTATACATCAATAAATTTGCTAGAAAGAAACACTCTATATCCTCCATTGAAGAATTGGGTGGAATGTAGGCTGTTACTATTAGACAACGTTGTTCATTAATAATGCTTTCTGCGGTACAAATATCTCCACACACGCTTCACTCACTGCTGAAAGAACGCCAGCTGCTGACTGAGGATGCTAGACAATTTTGTTATGACTCCATCTACCACAAGCTCATGCGTGTGTCGATTTCCGCGTGACGATTTCGTCTAGTAAGGCCTCTGTAAAAACGTATTTTTCCTACAAGCGTGCGTGATTCACCCTCTACCCGCACGCAATTCAGTTTGGAAAGTGTCATTTTCTCACAGTTGTGCGGGAAAAGTTTTCCCACACTAGTGCGGGAAAAACATTTATATGATATCCTCGTAAAATATAAGTGGTGGGTGACAAAATATGAAAGTTCAAGCTTTTTTGTTGCAATACTAAGTGAGTTTGTTCAAAATCATCCATCATTTTGCACTATTTATTGAAAAAATGAACAAATATTGATAAATAAAAATGTATTGTTATGAAAATCACCCTATATATAGGCTTTGATTGATCTGATAACGAGTAGGTAACAATTGATGTTGTCATGCCGATCAATACACAAATTTGTTTGTAATTGTCAGAGTGACAGACAAAGCGTTACTTATATAAAATTTTCGATTCAGTGAACTTGCCACAATGGATTATTCATCTGATGAAGAACTTCCACAAGAAATCGTGCAAGCAGCTACAGATGCGAACTTAGAGTTATTGCCAACGAAATCTAAACAAAGGTATGAGAAGCAATACACGAGTTTTATTGAATGGTGCAACAATAAAAAAGTGAAAACACCAAATAAAGAAGAAGTATTCTTGGCTTATTTTCTAGAAATGTCTAAAACATGGAAGCCGAACACTTTATGGGCAAGATATTCAATGTTGAAGAGTGTATTCAAAGTAAAGCAAAATTTGGATATTAGCAAATTTTACAAAATAACTGCATTCATTAAAAAACAGAATGTCGGTTTTCGACCGAAAAAGGCCAAAATCTTCACTCAAGAAGACGTTTCAAAATTTATGACTGAAGCACCCGATGACATATACCTCATGATTAAGTTAGTAGCAATTTTTGGATTAGCTGGTGCTTACAGACGAGAAGAGCTGACAAAACTCACCATTGACGACATACACGACAAAGAAAACCTGATAATTGTTAATATCAAGGATTCCAAAAATCATTCCTCTAGATCCTTCGTGATATCTGAAGAAGCAAATGATGGTTATTTTTTGAACGTATACAGAAATTATGTACATTTACATCCAAAAGAGACTCCTCACCGTCGTTTATTCTTGTATTACAAAAGTGGAAAATGTACTGTGCAATGTGTAGGAATCAATACCATAGGAAAGATACCCTCCGAAATAGCAGTATATCTGCGCCTTCAAAATCCAGAGCTTTACACTGGTCACAGCTTGTCACTCTTGTTAGTTGTTTCCATTGGCATGAATAAATAATTGAAAAAATGAATTTGTTTCCTACGCTTGTAGAAAAAGTATTGTTCCTAACTCATGCGGAAAGTGTCTTTCCCGCACTCGACTGCTTACCCGAACTCCGCTCCGCGTCGTTCGGGTTAACGGCAGTCGCGTGCGGGAAAGCATCACTTTCCGCACTTGTTAGGAAAATTACTATTACGTTGAAACGTTTCTGTATAGTATGTGTCTGAATAGCAACTGTTGTAAGCAATGATATTATTTTCCACTGATACTGACAGAATTTCGCTGAACTGAATGGATGCGGCACTGATATGTGTAGGTGGCCTAAAGAACTAATTTCTACTGTACGGATTATTTTTCCAATAGTGTGGCACAGATATTCTGTCAATTTTTGTAACTAAGATTCCATAAATAAACACGAAAGATCACAGATATTCAAAAATTTAGATTTGTTCTCATTTACTACGAATGATAAATTGCCAGTTTCCTGTGACCCCGCAATATCGTGATTAATTTCACCCTCTACTTTGTGTTGTTAATCACATACATTTTCGAGTACATATAACTTTGTTCTGTTTCGATTAGAGCAAATTTACATATTAAAATATTAATAAATGATAGAGGGTTTTTATTTAAGGTAAATACGGATTGAGGAGCAGAAGTAATATTTTGATGTACGTATAAAATTAAGTTTGTCCACGACTATTGTATAAAATATGCATAATGCATGTGTTTCCTCAAGCATAATGATATCCGTTAATCACTAGTGAATAATGAAATCATTATTCACCACCATCAATATGACAAACATGATAGAAATTTCTCTAGACAAACACGATAAAATAGAGCGTGCTATGAAACGTCAAGTCAGATCGAATTTAATTTGAAACGTCAACAATTTGTTGGTTCGACTTGTTTCAACAGCAAAGTTTATCAGTATCAAAGTAATATTTATGGGTTGTGGACAAAGTATAGTATTCTACTTGCATATTGTGGCTATTATACACGTGGATGAAGTTTACGGCACCATAATATGCTCGTTGAATAATATACTATTGTTCACTTTAAGATAATCTCTATTAACAGAAGTTTCACGTTTCATAATTTATCGCTTGCTGGGCTTGAAATGTGATACATTAAGCACGTATCTGTATGATAAATTAAACATTATATTTCATATTTTGGGATACTAGTAGCTTTTCTACAGATCATCAGGATTAGCCGACGGCATTGATGGTATGTTTTGCAAACAATAACCACAAGCTTGAATTTATTGAAATATATCAATACATTGATTATGTTGGAAAGACTACACTCACTGTAACAATTAACCATTTTCGTGCATTCTTTTGACGGAGAACAAAGTTTTGTTACAACTAGTATAAACGATCCAGAGTACAGTATATTAGTGTCCATTATCTGGATGAAATCAAATACATATACCAATAATTCAATCACCGCACAAAATAAACACATGTGAGAAACATTTGTTTGACTAAAACAATACAAACTATTTGAATATTGAAAAGAATAATGATGAACGTTTGCTATTAGGAAGAATCCAAATTAATAATAACAATTAAGCAATTGATTCCCATCTGTTTCCGTCTGAATAAATTCATCTTATATAAAAAATTCTCGGGAATTAGGTCACATTAACACTCTGTTATAAATGATTGCCTTATGTGTGTTCCCAACGATAAAATTCAATATGTGATTAATAAATTTAACAATTTCCATTGTAAACTTCAATTCACTTGTGAAATAGAAATAATCAATAACATTAATTTTCTAGACATGACCATTAGGCATGATGCAGATGGAAAAATAAAAACTTCTTGGTTTACTAAAGAAGTCTGGTCTCAACGTTATCTTCATTTCAATTCCGTTGCACCAGCTTGTTATAAAAAAAGTGTCATAAACAGCCTCACAGACCGCGCGGTAAAATTATCCCATGCAGAGGACCGTCCCAAAAATTTAAAAATTGTTCGTAATGCATTGGAAATGAATGGCTACCCAAAAACTTTCTACAATCCTATCATTAAAGAGAGAATAAACAAAATCTATAATAATCCGTAAATACGGATTGAGGAGCAGAAGTAATATTTTGATGTACGTATAAAATTAAGTTTGTCCACGACTATTGTATAAAATATGCATAATGCATGTGTTTCCTCAAGCATAATGATATCCGTTAATCACTAGTGAATAATGAAATCATTATTCACCACCATCAATATGACAAACATGATAGAAATTTCTCTAGACAAACACGATAAAATAGAGCGTGCTATGAAACGTCAAGTCAGATCGAATTTAATTTGAAACGTCAACAATTTGTTGGTTCGACTTGTTTCAACAGCAAAGTTTATCAGTATCAAAGTAATATTTATGGGTTGTGGACAAAGTATAGTATTCTACTTGCATATTGTGGCTATTATACACGTGGATGAAGTTTACGGCACCATAATATGCTCGTTGAATAATATACTATTGTTCACTTTAAGATAATCTCTATTAACAGAAGTTTCACGTTTCATAATTTATCGCTTGCTGGGCTTGAAATGTGATACATTAAGCACGTATCTGTATGATAAATTAAACATTATATTTCATATTTTGGGATACTAGTAGCTTTTCTACAGATCATCAGGATTAGCCGACGGCATTGATGGTATGTTTTGCAAACAATAACCACAAGCTTGAATTTATTGAAATATATCAATACATTGATTATGTTGGAAAGACTACACTCACTGTAACAATTAACCATTTTCGTGCATTCTTTTGACGGAGAACAAAGTTTTGTTACAACTAGTATAAACGATCCAGAGTACAGTATATTAGTGTCCATTATCTGGATGAAATCAAATACATATACCAATAATTCAATCACCGCACAAAATAAACACATGTGAGAAACATTTGTTTGACTAAAACAATACAAACTATTTGAATATTGAAAAGAATAATGATGAACGTTTGCTATTAGGAAGAATCCAAATTAATAATAACAATTAAGCAATTGATTCCCATCTGTTTCCGTCTGAATAAATTCATCTTATATAAAAAATTCTCGGGAATTAGGTCACATTAACACTCTGTTATAAATGATTGCCTTATGTGTGTTCCCAACGATAAAATTCAATATGTGATTAATAAATTTAACAATTTCCATTGTAAACTTCAATTCACTTGTGAAATAGAAATAATCAATAACATTAATTTTCTAGACATGACCATTAGGCATGATGCAGATGGAAAAATAAAAACTTCTTGGTTTACTAAAGAAGTCTGGTCTCAACGTTATCTTCATTTCAATTCCGTTGCACCAGCTTGTTATAAAAAAAGTGTCATAAACAGCCTCACAGACCGCGCGGTAAAATTATCCCATGCAGAGGACCGTCCCAAAAATTTAAAAATTGTTCGTAATGCATTGGAAATGAATGGCTACCCAAAAACTTTCTACAATCCTATCATTAAAGAGAGAATGAACAAAATCTATAATGGTTCTTCTTATAAAAATAACATAACAAATACAGACAATTATATAACTTTACCATACATTCCGGAGACCTCAGAAAAAATTAAGAAATGTTTGAAAAAGTACGATATAAATGTTGCGCATAAACCTACTAACTGTGTTGGGAAATATTTCTCAAATCTAAAACCTGTAATACCTAAAGATAAACAAACCCACACAGTATATAAATTGAATTGTTTAGATTGTGATGGAACTTACACTGGAATCTCTAAACAATATTTACAAAAAAGAATGTACGGCCATAAGTATAGCACAATAAATAATAACTTACAAAATTCCACCGCCCTTGCTAAGCACTGTTTTGATTATAACCATCAATTTGATTACAAAAATGTTAATATTTTAACTAAAGACACCAATTATTATAAAAGATCTATCCTGGAGATGATTCACATAAAAAGGGATTCAAATTCTGTAAATCATAGGAATGATATTCAAGGATTGAGTCAGATTTATACTAACTTGATTAATTAAAACTCTTGCAAATTCCTACATACATCTTTATAATGTTAAAAGTATATTTTAGGAAGAACGCTTAATATAAACTAAATTCCAATGCAGGTCTAAAACCTTTTCAAGTACGTCATAAATCTACATCTGGGTCGTGTTATTACAAACGAATAGCTTAGAACTTCAGTTGCTTTGAAACCATAGCAATATGCGTTTGTACATTATGAGAATATTACTTAACAGTGGTTTCTTGTTACAAAAAATCTATACTTTAATATTAACGATACAATTTTCGATTATCCGTGGTTCTGTTCGTTTCGACGGCGTGAGCTTTTTGATTGAAGATTGTGCGATATGGACTCTTGTGCTAATTAGTTTTAGTTAACCCCTTTTTAACAAAATAAGTCTTCTGATGATGGTCGTGAGACCGAAACGTACGTAAAGACGAACATTTATAACAGAGTGTTAATGTGACCTAATTCCCGAGAATTTTTTATATAATTCATACTGGGTCAAGAATCTTATTATATTACTATAAATTCATCTTGGAAGAAAATTTAATCAAATTCACAGAAATATTGAACTGAGTAAAAACACATAAGGTATTTGATTAACATCGAAAAGCAAATGTCAGAAATCTGTTTCAAGACTATATATAAATTTCAATTTAATAATCAACTTATTATACTTCAAAAGACCTTAAAGTTTCCTCATAATACACTTTCACACACTAAGCTCCCGAAGTTTTCTGCAGTTTTTATTGGATTTTAATAAACAAATCGTGTGCAGACAGACGCGTTCCATCAGTCATAGTCATCCATTCTATTCTATATAACGTGGGAACATTTATGAACAAAACAACACAAGATGAAGATAGAAAATAAACTAAGGGGATTGAGTTCAATTTTATTCCTAGTAATACATTAAGAACCTAAACTAAGCAAACTAAGTAATCATCTATGTATGGTTCAAGAGATACTACTATAGTAGGAACGCTGGTAATACTATTCAGTTTTTTGTGAAGAAGTTGTGGGAGCCATGTATAAGTGTCATCAGTGAGGATTATCCCTGATATGGGAGAAGAATAACCCCCGTACGTAAAAAAATATTGAACTCAAATATTATTTAGTATTCTGCAACTTTGGGGATTGTTTGTCTAGGACTCAATAGTTCGCGATATAATATTTGCAGATAGGTTGGTCGGTTCTAAAGAGGTTGCAGATTACCCCAACCGTGTCCCATTTGAAATTATGAAGTATCTGTTACTTTATAAAAGAAACGGTCACAAATTTTGTCAAGATCTTACCCACTTACATAAATCGGAAAACGTAAATTGAGTGCCATTTCCATATCCCTACTTAAATTCAGTCCCACTGATAAAATCATACTACGTAAAATGAGTTCCAACGGGTTTCAATATAATTCTCAGAATATTCTTAGCAATAAGAATGTTAAGATTAGAGCGAGTACAATATTTCCATCTTATATGAACGAAGTTAGGTCAGTAGGTTAGGTTAGGTTAGAAACAAAGGAGTACAAAAAAAAATCATTATTAGCTATTATGAGTGCTAAGATTAGCGGGATTACAATATTAATATTCTATATCAACAAAGGTATAATAGTAGATTAGGTTATATAAGGTTACAACAAAAGGGGGCACAATAAACAATAATTATTGGTTATTATGAAAGTGTAAGATTAGCGCGATTACAGTATTTGCATTCTATATCAACAAAGTTGATGCCATTAAAAATTTAATTTTGCGAACGAAATACAAACAACTGTAACTTTCAATCAATTCGCTGAAATTCTATGTTATGAATAAATTCTCCCTACACATTTCACAGTATTAAGTTAACTTGCTCTTTCGTTACTATACAAATGGTTCGTCGCAGCGAAAATAGTGCGTGAAATTAGTGTTTTTTGTCAATGACATTTGGGACTATTAAATTAACCGAATGTTTCATTGAAACACGAATTCCACAAATGGAATACAAACAATTTTTTTTTACAACAGTAACTCTGAATTAATCGACTGAAACTGTATGTCATAAACCCCTGTACAATTGACTTGCATTGTCGCTACTATACATACTATACAAAGGGTTTGTTGCAGTGAAAAATAGTAATTTTTGTATTGAGTGCGTGAAATTAGTGATTTTCGTCAATGACATATGGGCAATTCTAAATTAAAGGAGACGGCCAAGGGGGGGGGGGGGTCTGCGGATCTTGGCGGGGCAATTTTCTTCCGTTTCTACATCGCATTTGAACTCGTTCATCGGCATCAAGAGATTGAAATACCCTTCAAAAAGTTTTCTATGAGTTTTTTCAATTTTTTTTTTCCAACGAAAATGCCACAAAACTGATTTGACCCAAGAAATCGACATTTTATAGTAAATAAACGTCCAAGGAGTCATTTCCGAAAATTGGCCGCTGAATCTAAAAATAGTGTCAGTATCCTTCCATAATCCATCTTTTTCTATCCATTGACTGATTTTCCGCTAAATACCTTTTTTTTTGACGGCGTCATATCGGTGTGAGCAGCCATTTTGAAAAAAAAAAATTTTCAGCGAAATCTGCGTGTTTTTACCTCAGCTTTACGATCAAATCAGAATTCTTCTGACTAAATGGGTTTTAGAGGTCGGAAAATTGAAAAAACGACAAAAAACCGATATTACTGTACAAAAGTCTGTCGTCGGTCACTGACAAGTCTTTTTTTGGGACATATAACCTCGGAATCGGATTCAGCGGGGAATTTTACGATGAGAAAACAGTTCACGAACGTCATCCAACAGTTTTTACACTCCAGTATACCATTGATATTACGCCAAAAACCAGGTAAACGTAATTTTCTCCCAGTTTTTGACCTTTTTCGACCTCAAAGTTGCGGAATTTAGAATCGTAAGTAGAATATTTGAATTCCTTGGACAATTTTCGATGGAGAACATGTCATCACATTATTTTTTTAAATATTGTGGTACTTTGGAGAAGCAGTTTGAAAAAATCTTTTTCGTAGCTGCATATCTAGAGACTTCGTTTATTTGTAATTTTTTAAGTTTCTTAAAACTTTAATTGGACTAAAATCGTGATCAAATGACTGATTTCGATGTAAAATTTCCCAAGCATTCTGATTCTGACAATTTTTCAATCCCACATAATGACCCAGAGCCACAAAATTCAACAAAGCGCCAAAAATAGGAGGCAAAACAAGGAAACCGAATGTAAATTAGTGTAATTTAGTAATTTTGTGGCTCTGGGTCATCATGTGGGATTGAAAAATGGGTCAGAATCAGAGTGCTTGAGAAATTTTACATCAAAATCAGTCATTTTGATTACGATTTTAGTCGATATATAGTTTTAATCGACTAAAATCGTGATCAAATGACTGATTACGATGTAAAATTTCCCAAGCATTCTGATTCTGACAGTTTTTCAATCCCACATAATGACCCAGAGCCACAAAATTCAACAAAGCGCCAAAAATAGGAGGCAAAACAACGAAACCGAATGTAAATTAGTGTAATTTAGTAATTTTGTGGCTCTGGGTCATCATGTGGGATTGAAAAATTGTCAGAATCAGAGTGCTTGGGAAATTTTACATCAAAATCAGTCATTAGGATTACGATTTTAGTCGATTTAAAGTTTTAAGGAACAACCTTCGAACATTACAAAAAAACGAAGTTTCTACGAAGGCTCTAGATTTGCAGCTACGAAAAAGCTTTTTTTTAAACTGCTTTTCCAAAGCACCAAAATATTTGAAAAAATAATGCTATAACATGTTTACAATCGAAAATTGTCCAAGTATTCCAAATATCCTACTTACAATTCTAAATTCTGCAACTTTGAGGTCGAAAAATGTCAAAAACTGGAAGAAAATTACTTTTACTTGGTTTTTGGCGGAAAATTAATGGTATACTGGAATGTAAAAACTGTTGGATGACGTTCGGGAACTGTTTTCTCATCGTAAAAGTTACCGCTGAATCAGATTCCGAAGGCATATGTCCCAAGAAAAGACCTGTCAGCGACCTGACGACAGATTTTTGTACAGTAATATCGGTTTTTTGTCGTTTTTTTTAGTTTTTTCAATTTTTCGACCTCTAAAACCTATTTATTCAGAAGAATTCTTATTCGATCGTAAAGCTGAGGTAAAAACAGGCAGATTTCGAGGAAATTTTTTTTTTTAAATGGCTGCTCACATCGATATGACGCCGGTAAAAAAAGGTATTTTGCCGAAAATCAGCCTATGGATAAAAAATGATGCTTTATTTAAGGAAACTGACACCATTTTCGAATTCAGAGGCCAATTTCCGATCGGAAATGAATTCTCGGACGTTTATTCATTTTAAAATATCGATTTCTGGGGTTAAAACAGTTTTTTGACATTTTCGTTGGAAACAACCCATAAAATTGGAAAAATTCATGAAAAACTGTTTAAAAGGTATTTCAATCTCTAAATATCGGTAAACGAGTTCAAATACGATGTAGAAATGGGAAAAAATTGCCCCGGCAAATTCTGCAGACCCCCCCCCCCCCCCCCCTCTGCCGTCTCCTTTGATTTGAAATTGCCCATATGAGACTATTAAATTAATCGAATGTTTCATTGGAACACGAATTTCACAAGCGAACTACAAATAATATTTTTGTCCAACAGTAACTCTGAATTAACCGGCTAAAGCTTCATGTTATAAGTAAATTCAATTTCAGAGCATTAAGTTAACTTGCTCTGTCGTTACCATACAAACGGTTTGTTTGCAGTGAAAAATTGTATTTTTCGTATTGAGTGCGTGAAATTATAGTTTTTTCAATGACATATGAGAGTATTAATTCAATCGAATGTGTCATTGAAACACGAATTTCACCAACGAAATACAAACAATTTTTTTTGTACAACTGTAACTCTGAATTAATTGGCTAAAAGTTCATGTCATAACTTCCTGTACAATTTCATATCATTAAGTTGACTTGCGTTGTCGTTACTATATAAAGGGCTTGTTGCAGTGAAAAATAGTAATTTTTGAACTGAAAGCGTGAAATTAGTGTTTTTTTTTAATGTCCTATGAGACTATTAATTTAATCGAATGTTTCATTGGAACACGAATTCCACAAAGGAAATACAAACAATTTTTTTTTTGTACAACAGTAATTCAGAATTAATCGGCTGAAACTTCATGTCATAACTCCCTATACAATTCCGTAGCATTAAGTTGACTTGCATTGTCGTTACTATACAAAGGATTTGTTGCAGTGAAAAATAGTAATTTTTGTATTGAGTGCGTGAAATTAGTGATTTTTGTCAATTACGTATGAGACTATTAAATTAATCGAATGTTCCATTGGAACACGAATTTCACAAGCGAACTACAAACAATATTTTTGTCCAACAGTGACTGAATTAACCGGCTAAAGCTTCATGTTATAAGTAAATTCAATTTCAGAGCAATAAGTTGACTTGCTCTGTCGTTACCATACAATTGGTTTGTTTGCAGTGAAAAATTGTATTTTTGTATTCAGTGCGTGAAATCTTTGTTTTTTTAAAGGCATATGAGAGTATCAATTCAATCGAATGTGTCATTGAAACACGAATTTCACCAACGAAATACAAACAATTTTTTTTGTACAACTGTAACTCTGAATTAATCGGCTAAAACTTCATGTCATAATTCCCTGTACAATTTCATAGCATTAAGTTGACTTGCGTTGTCGTTACTATGCAAAGGGTTTGTTGCAGTGAAAAATAGTAATTTTTGAACTGAGTGCGTGAAATTAGTGTTCTTGTCATATGAGACGATTAATTCAATCGAATATTTCATTGGAACACGAATTCCACAAAGGAAATACAAACAATTTTTTTTGTACAACAGTAATTCAGAATTAATCGGCTAAAATTCCATGTCATAACTGCCTATACAATTCCGTAGCATTAAGTTGACTTGCATTGTCGTTACTATGCAAAGGGTTTGTTGCAGTGAAAAATAGTAATTTTTGTATTGAGCGCCTGGAATTAGTGTTTTTTCAATGGCATATGAGACTATTAATGCAATCGAATGTTTCATTGGAACACGAATTTCACAAGCGAACTATAAACAACAGTTTTTGTCCAACAGTAACTCTAAATTAATCGGCTAAAACTTCATGTTATAGGTAAATACAATTTCACAGCATTAAGTTGACTTGCTCTGTCGTTACCAAACTAACGGTTTGTTTGCAGTGAAAAATTGTATTTTTGGTATTGAGTGCGTGAAATTATTGTTTTTCAAAGGCATATGAGAGTATCAATTCAATCGAATGTGTCATTGAAACACGAATTTCATCAACGAAATACAAACATTTTTTTTTGTACAACAGTAACTCTGAATTAATCGGCTACAACTTCATGTCATAGCTCCCTGTACAATTTCATAACATTATGTTGACTAGCATTATCGTTACTATACAAAGGGTTTATTGCAGTGAAAAATAGTAATTTTTGAAATGAGTGAGTGAAATTAGTGTTTTTTTTAATGTAGTATGAGACTATTAATTTAATCGAATGTTTCATTGGAACACGAATTCCACAAAAGGAATAAAAACAATTTTTTTTGTACAACAGTAATTCAGAATTAATCGGCTGAAACTTCATGTCATAGCTCCCTATACAATTTCGTAGCATTAAGTCGTTACTACACAAAGGGTTTGTTGCAGTGAATAATAGTAATTTTTGTATTGAGTGCGTGAAATTAGTGTTTTTTTAATGGCATATGAGATTATTAATCCAATCGAATGTTTCATTGGAACACGAATTTCACAAGCGAACTATAGACAACATTTTTTGTTCAACAGTAACTCTAAATTAATCGGCTAAAACTTCATGTTATAAGTAAATACAATTTCACAGCATTAAGTTGACTTGCTCTGTCGTTACCATACAAACGGTTTGTTTGCAGTGAAAAATTGTATTTTTGGTATTGAGTGCGTGAAATTATTGTTTTTTAAAGGCATATGAGAGTATCAATTCAATCGAATGTGTCATTGAAACACGAATTTCATCAACGAAATACAAACAATTTTTTTTGTACAACAGTAACTCTGAATTAATCGGCTAAAACTTCATGTCATAGCTCCCTGTACAATTTCATAACATTATGTTGACTAGCATTATCGTTACTATACAAAGGGTTTATTGCAGTGAAAAATAGTAATTTTTGAAATGAGTGAGTGAAATTAGTGTTTTTTTTCAATGTCGTATGAGACTATTAATTTAATCGAATGTTTCATTGGAACACAAATTCCACAAAGGAAACAAAAACAATTTTTTTTGTACAACAGTAATTTAGAATTAATCGGCTGAAACTTCATGTCATAGCTCCGTATACAATTTCGTAGCATTAAGTCGTTACTACACAAAGGGTTTGTTGCAGTGAAAAATAGTAATTTTTGTATTGAGTGCGTGCAATTAGTGTTTTTTTAATGGCATATGAGACTATTAATCCAATCGAATGTTTCATTGGAACATGAATTTCACAAGCGAACTATAGACAACATTTTTTGTTCAACAGTAACTCTAAATTAATCGGCTAAAACTTCATGTTATAAGTAAATACAATTTCACAGCATTAAGTTGACTTGCTCTGTCGTTACCATACAAACGGTTTGTTTGCAGTGAAAAATTGTATTTTTTGTATTGAGTGCGTGAAATTCACGGTGAAAAAAGAAATGGTTCACGTATTGTTAGAGATGCAAATATTTATGTATTTCTGTGAGTTGTGCAAGAATGTATTTTATCTACAAACATTGACAAATACATTAATTTAATGAATATTCCCGTCTATTAATGGTATTCGTTACTTTATGAACTAAGTAGTAATATCAGTAAAGTAATTGAATGTTATCCATAATTAGAAGTGTGAAATTAATTCGTACTTAAACTTTGAAGGGTGGTCGTTTGTTCTGATTTTTCGAAATCGACTCAATTTAGGTTGACCTTATGCCATATTGTAATAGATTCATATATACATTAAAAACCATATGTTTAATTATCAATTCTATGTAACTTATACGTTGACAATATATTTTGATATTATTCAATAGATAAAGTATAGTGTTCAATTCGCGTACAATGGCTATTACCCACTCAGATGATTACTCTCCTGCGGGTCGTGCTGCAAATGTCATTTTCGACGACAATAGCTAGTAGTATACGATCATTCAATAGTATATTATTAGTATGTATCCTTGTTCGACGTAATATTTCGAATTTCATAGAATTTTCATTCATATACTAAGAAAAATGGTCAAGAAGTTCAATATTGGCGATAGAGGAATGCAAGTTTAATCTTAAACCTAAGCTCCTGTTAGTATTAATCTTTCAAAGTACAGAAATGTCATCTAATGTTAAAATTTGTAGAAAGCTGAAGAAGAATCAGTAGTTTCTTCTATCGGAATATTTAGTATCTGTAGTGGAGCTTCGATATTGCGCGGCCCTCCAGATAGTTGTTTTTTTTTCTTCACACTTTCATTCATGAATTGTGTATTTAGAATAGTTGATAAAGCTTAAGAAATTGAAATTGCTAAACATATTCAATAGATATTATTATGTGGAAGTAACTACTGTATCTGGTGTTTTCATATTTTTAATATATAGGAAAGGTATTGAAAAATCTGTCAAAAACTTCACCGGTAGTCTTCAGAAAATAGTTTGACATGCATAATGTTATTTTTTCCAGAAACGCATCAAAGTTCAGTTCGATAAATTTTTTGACCACTGCAGCAATTTTACCAAATTAAAAGTGCATCAGAAATAGATACTTACCTATTATTTGACACTTACAACGTTCATCAAAATTCCTTCACTTTTCTCACCATATTTTTTATTTTAATGCTTATTTTCGAGAAATGGAACCCTTGTTCGAATTAGAAAATGAGTTAATCCTGCAACGTTTTGATTAGAGCATCCGTTTCCGTAATAATCATGCATGTCGACTTATTTCTGGATGGACTATCGAGTGGCAGATTTTGTGAAGACATACTTCAACAGCCTGTATATTGATCTTATCGTATGATCTGGAACAGCTCATTTTTATTATTTTGTATTTTGACTTTCAGTCTTAGATTGATATTATTACTTTCCCGGATGTAGCGGATGGAGCCTCGGTTCTATGTCGGTAAAAGCTTTAGATAATGAAGTTGGTAATACTTTTCCCTTCATCTCTAAGATGTTCAGGTTATAATCTCTTGTAAAGTTGGTAACGTTGAAAGATCTGAACGAAGTTCAATAGTAATCTTAAATAACGAGGATAGCAGTTGCCGTTGGAGTATTGGAAATGAGGTATTACGAAAGTAATCTTGTTTCTAAAAAATATTTTCCTCTAAATTATTCGAAATGTTCCATTTCATTATTGAAGATGACTTATCACTACAAGTTCTTAATTCGATATGATTTTTCCTTTAATAATTGATTCCAATACCAAATTTCAGTAAATTTGTAAGCTCTAATATCGACATTTAATGCTCTGGAGAATGAGGTGGTACATATGGAACATCTGGGAATATATTTCGATAGATTTGCTCCATTATTTGCCAAAACTTGAGATTAATCTGTATATATATAAAAGGCAAATACTACTCACTGACTCACTCAGCCATCACGGAATCTCCGAACTCGAAACTTGGCATATATGTTTCTTATATGACGCAGGCATCCGCAAGGAACGGATTTTTCGGAACTCAATCTCAAACAGGGTAAGATGAATTCGATATATTTTGACGTTTTTGACCACAAATATAATCACCTAGAATTTACATGACAGACAGATCCTTACATTAAGGGATTATTATTACAAACATTATTTGTCTGTGCTATGACAGACAACACATAACCTATCATCAAGACAGGTAGGCAACCTTTAAAAGACACTCCATACATTGACAGCCATATGATGTCATAATAACATAGACATCACTATCAATTCAAATGAACTTTCACATCAGGTAGAGTAGGCGTCTTTCCACGCCTTCAGCTGCTTCTACCCATTGAAAATATTTTTATTGAGTATTGAAACGCGGCGGCTCAGTCGATGCTTTCTACTATGGTTGTAAGCTGTTTCTGGGGGCTTTGCCCACGTACATCAGCTATTATAAATAATTAAGTGAAATGAAAGAGATTACAGTAACCAATGTTCTTAAACAAATAATTACTAGGAGTTATGTACGAATCAATGTACCTATACTTCACGATATTATATGATGATCCTTATGTACATAAGAATTTGAATTTACTACAGTGAAGACCTCAGTCATTACAAATCTTCATGTTTATTCCGATATAAACATATTCAGAATTTTTTACAGCGGTGGTTTGATGAGTATCTACACAACAGCAAACAAATTGGAATTTCATAATAACTTCATAGACCTAATAGGATCATTGCTTCTCCTGAAAGAATAAATCATTCCTCCTAAATGTTGGCAAATATGATGAGTCATCCAAACCCATCCTGGCAATGTAGAATAGAGTTTTGATTATGAAGACAAAATATTGTGAAGCGTGCAATAACTGAAATATGTTTGTTACTAATCGAACTACAACTTCATTGAAGAGTCTACGTCTCTCCAAGGAGATGCAAATGAATTGCCCCGTAGGCTATGTTTTGGTATTTAGGTGATGACAATAATAAACAAAAATGAAAATTATATGTTCTGTAACTCTTCTAAAGAATATTAGTATATACAACAAAAATTTCGGTCTTGCTCAAGCTGGTCACAAAACTATACAGTCCACTCATTATTATTATATTTATGAACCATAAGAAAGCAGTAGGGTTGTAACGCCACATCATCATAATCAATTGTAATTATAGTTCGAGTTCCCTCCATCAAGGATGAGTGGAGAAGTCCCCATATGTGCAAGCTTTTATTTGTACATACCGAGGGATGAAGTCATTACTTTGTTGTCAATTTATAATTTCTTCATGGAATGATTAGGGAAGAAATGTAATTTATAGGTAGATTTTGTTATTTCCGAAGTTTTCTTGAAATGAACAATTTGTAAATGCTCCCACAAAACAGATAGCTTTTGAACATATTATTGCTTAGATTTGCGATTGACAGGTTTTTATTCCTAGCGTGAAGCTAGAAGTGTTTCTTTATGTTTGGAATTGAAATCATTGTAAACGGATGTGGAAGAGAAGGACGGTTTAGTATTCGTGAGCGAAATACACAATATAATCTCACAATAAAATCGCATTTCGGCCATTTCCTGCCACCGCCTCATCTTGATATCACGATAAAATAGAATAAACTCGCCAAAGCTTTTCAAACACGGAAAACTTTCATACTGTTTCTTTTATCATTTTCCCATCTAAGTAATCCTAAAATTGAGCTAAAGGCGTGAGAAGTAAAATTTTTCAAACACGTGTGATTTGGTTCAAGTCAGTCGTAGAAGCGATTAAAATAAAATGCCTTCTATTTAGATTTTTCTCGAACATTTTAGTTTCTAATATTTGGGCTGAACTTAGGAAGTATTTCAAAGCTTACAATTTAATTTACTAACATAATCAATGGAATGAGTTTTCATTGTCGCAACTAAGGACTATGTTATTGAACACAATCTTCTTTCCGTTGCACTAGGAAAATTTCAATGGAGGTATTTAATAGTGATTTTATACTGGAAAGTTGTGTGATGATTCTACATGAGGCACCACTGTGAAAAGTAATATTATATAACTCTTGTTGGAATTTCATTATATTAAAAATAAGTATTAAGTACTACACTGAATAACGTACTGTAGAAAAATTCCATAATAACCTTTCATCAAAGAAATGAAATAAAAGAAGACATATTTCGCCACATAGTGATGTCTTCTTCAGGAGAACATTGGGATATAAACTTGCGAAGCTATTATTAGCTATGTATACACAAAGAGAAAATAACCAAGAGGACTGACAGATTGTTGACAGCTAATTTGCCTATTACAAGAATACAGGTTGTTTGCACCAAGGGAAAAATCTAGTGATTAATTTACAATAGGATGTTTAGGTGGGACGAGATTAAAAAGAGGAAAGAACTACTAACTATGAAAAATCTACCCTATTATTGAGTGAAGGTTACTGTACTCTTTCTTGTTCCCTAGATGTCTTATTTATCACCCGACTACTTTAATTTATCTAATAGTCTACGTTTATTTACCACATCTGAAATTCTAGAATTTTAATCAAATTAGTGACCTGTTTTGGGGTGACATTGATGCAAGTCTGTTGACCATACTATGATTTGGATTCCCAATCATTTAGACAGACCCATTGGTTATTTTACACTATATGGCGAAACATGTTTTCTTTTATTTTTATGATAAAAGTTTATTTAGGAATTTTTATGCAATGCATTTGTAATATAATATAATTTAGTTCACACTATCATTCTTTTTCCACTCAAAATTATAACTTATCTAAATCACTTTTCAACTGTGATACAACCATTATTAAAGACGTTTGTAGTGAACTCGTTCACCTACGTCTTTGATAATGGCTGCATCGAAATTGAAAAGTATTTTAGATAAGTGTTAAGTCAAACAGGGTGATAGTAAGGAAATATTATTTCCTTTCAGTTATTTATAAATAAATATTTTAAGATTAATTACTTGTTATATTAAGAGTTATTTGACAATTAGTACAAGTATCAAACGTTAGAAGAATATGAGAACTAATGGGGCTATTTTGCTGAAAATTTTCCTCGGGGGTAATTTTAATTGCTTGACAATAATTAATATTGGATTTTTTTTGTTGATTATTTTCTTTTGCGAGCTGTACCTTATTAGTAAGAGACTTCTATATATATTGTTATAATTTCATTTCCTAAACAATAAAATGATAAAATTAGAACTTATCGAACATTGAAAATCAGAAAAGATTAATAAAAAGATATCATATGGAATTAAATACAATGTTAAAAGTTAAATAATAGTTCGTATAATATAATGAACAATGTAAATCATAATAAACAACAATGTAATTAGAATAAAAGTGAAAAACAAGAACTTAAGTGAAAGTGAATAAACGTACAGTGTTACGAAGGAAGAAATCATAATTAAAATGATTACAAAACTATCATGAGATAGCACAAACTATTGAAAAATGTTGTAGATATAAGTTAGGATTAGTAAATTTTAGTTATATAATGTTAAAGAAATGTTATTGATATGTTATATTATGTATTAGTTTCTTAATAGTGACAACTGTCAAACCTAATCATAGGTTATCTTATACCGAAGTGTGTGGAAAAATGTAGGCAATATGAATTTAAAAATAAGGAATCATCATCATTTAAAATACCTAAGTTGAAAATCTTCAATAATTGAAAATTTAAAGAATACTAAATTCTGATTGGTCGATGCAATTTTATAGACGTCAGATTAGTAACAATGTAAAAGTTCTGTCAGTTTTAACAATCAACAAAGCATTCTTGATAGGGAAACTAGCACCTCATTGGTTATTTTTGAAAATACTTGGCATCCTTTTTGAAGGCTTATAAAAGGATTCTGAAGATCAAGCCAAGTCAGTTAGCCATCAACATCTGAAGAGTCAAGATACTCAAGCTACTCAAAAGATTTCCATAACCTTAGTTTTGGATAAGCATCGGTGAACCCAAGTGTTCCAGTAGCTTCGTAAGGTTGAAAGTAACCGAAGCAAATAAGTAATTTATACAAGTCAAGTAGTGTTCCCAGTCTTCGAACAAAGTTTTTAAAAGTTATTATAACCATAATTCACAAGTAGCATCGTATAATAGTTAGTCTTCGACAACGTTCCAATACATCATTTAAGGTTTTATATCTTTTGAAAAAGAATAAGACAAGTTAACAATTATCAACAGTTCCTGATTTCTAAAGAAGTAACCACATTGTTTACCTGTGATTTGTGTATAGCAAAGTAATTGTGTTCTGATGAAGTGAATTTCAAATTAATAAGAAGATTAAGCCAATTGAACATTGCCTACATATTAAACATATTCTTGGATATAAACTAAACGTAAGTTTATTTATTATTTCTCCATTGTATTATTATCTGTCTGTAAATCTGGAAGAAAGATTGTAGATTATAACTTTGTAAACAAAGATAAATCGAAATAATCATTTTGAGGTTAGATCATAGATCTATTTGAATACAACATTGTAGGAGTTAATACACGAGATAAATTAGTCATAGAAATTTAAATGTTAAAAGTTAGCATTCAATGAACATTGTGTTTAATTCCATAGATATAAAATAAAAAGGTAAAAGTTCATTATTCAAATCATTAAATTATTCAAATCAAAACAAACATAAGATTTAAAATACAAATAAAAGCCAGCCGGAAGAATTAATAATAATTCATAATTAAATAAATAATAAACTCATAAGAGTATAGTTAACAATATATATATATATCCCTCAGCAATCTTTGATGATTTCCTTTTGGCCAGCCTCCTCAAACTAGTAATATCTCCACCTAAGTCAATCAACATTGTGGCAGAAGACCGACGAAAACAGTGGCCGGCATATTTGGTCGGATTTGACAAATTCAAATGACTAGTCACTATTTTAAGAATTTTCCCAAATTGGAGTATTCCTACTACCTATCTACACCTTTTCCGTTCTGGTACTTGAAGAGAAATCGGATATTATTCATGTATCCTGATCTTAATGCAACATAATTGCAGTGAACATTATTTAAGTACATTTCGTTAACTACAAATTACAAATTAATATCACAAACAATGATAGTTTATTATAAATTATTACCAATTATTACGAATATTACAAATATAAAGCAATATAATAATGTTTCACATTCTAGTGATTTTTTTCTCCCACACTATAAGTGAGTACACTTTTGTATTGTGTAGTGGGGAAAAAAGAACAGAATAAAATGAATACAAGACAATTAAGAAATAAGGAGAAGGAAAGAAACAGTATAAATAATATAAAAGATGGAGGGTGAATGGGTACAAAGCAAAACATATTACAATATGCAGCAATTGTGTGAATCAAAATCCAACAGTGCAGTTAAGGCTGGTAAATAATAAATATACTATGTTTATGTTTCTATAATTCTCAAGAAATCCCTGTAATTACTATAAATATAAAGTTTAATGGCTGAAATGTATTTCTTGAGGTTAGCACATTTTCGAATGGCAAGAGGTAATAGATTATAGGCTTTAGGTTGAATAAATGTTACAAAACGGTGACTTATGTTCTTGTTGTTAAGTGGTGTAACAAGTAGCTGATTCAACGTGCCGCGAGTATTGTAACCATGATTTAATGTTTGCTGACAATGACTACTCTTATAGGCCGATATTAAAATTGTTAGAAAATATAATGACCGAATATTAAATGTATCTGGAGAATACAATGCATTTGTCGAGGAACGTGTTTTTCGTCTAAAAATGATTTTTAATATAAAATTCTGGATCACTTTGAGATTTTGTAATGAGTTCTCATACAGACCACCCCACACTAGTATTCCTTATTCTATAGCGCAGGAGTGACTCCACAAGTGATTTGTATATTATAAGTAAGAGTTTAGTCGACAGTATCTCTCTCAGTATATGAAATTTGTGAATCAGTTTTCTGAGTTTTGTTGTTAAGTAGTTGATGTGAGTTTCCCACCTGAGATTTTTGTCGATTATAATGCCTAAGTATTTGATTTGGTTAACTTCAGTTATGTTTTTATTAAGATTAGTGATGCTAATATTCTGGAACTCTGGTCTATTTGCGTTATTGGCAGAAAAAGCTATTTAGTTAGTTTTTTCGACATTCAGAGATAGTTGGAAAGCATTCAGCCAATTCGTTATTATGTTTAGTTCACTTAGGACATCTAATTCAACTTGTGACCAAGAATCACCCTCGAATAAGATCACAGTGTCATCAGCATAGGGAACAATTTCAGCATTTTATAGTGAAAGCATTGAATTGATGTAGAGCAGGAAGAGTACTGGTCCCAGTACCATTCCTAGAGGTACTCCCATCTTGACGGTAGTCGGAACACTTAGTGAGTCTAAATCTAGAATAATTGCTGAAAACATCCAACACAGTACCTCGAATCCCATTTGTTTCAAGAATAGAAAGGAGTTTCTGATGGTTCACTGTGTCGAATGCTTTCGCCAGGTCTAGAAAGACCCCTATACATTTACATGATCTTGATATATTCGTTTTAGAGTCTGGTGTGCGAATTGAACGCTTAGATTTATCTTCTATATTTTGTAAGGTCTTTTGAACTAACTCGTCTATTCTACAAGCTCCAGAAATACCGAATATTACAGCAGCCTAAATAATAAGTAGATATGTAAATAATCCAAATCTCAATCATTAAATATTCTTCATCTGAATTTTTCTGGATAGTTAAAGTTTTTTTGGGCTATAATCTTCTGCCTGCCGTTTCAATGATGAACGAAGTTTTGGGTATACAGATAATATCCTCATCATGTTTAATTGCAACTGTTGCCTTCAACATTGAACAATTCGCCACAACTCGGAGATTTCACCTTGGGACCAAGCTCCAAAAAGTATGCCACTACAACATTTTCTTAAAAAGAACTTGCATTTTTATTCTAACGATATTCCATGAACAGATTGTATGCATAGTTATATTTCCTCCTGATTTTGTTTGCCAATAAATTCAATGAGACAGTATTTACTGTCTCCGTGAGTTTTGGGGGTTCCACACATGGAACAGTCATCATCACTCATCATTTTATACTTACTTTTGCCTTTTACAACGTTCAAAAATGCGGAATATACTATGAGAAAACGCCAAAAATAATAGCTCGTAGGAAAGGCCACATCCCTCACTTTGTATTAACAGTCTCATCGTGCGCATCGACCGACAATCTTCACAGTTGCCTGGGAATGTTTAGCTTTTCCTATGAGCTCATAAATGCACTTCCTCAAGAAGACATCAATCATTACAAATCTCCATGTTTATCCACATATAAACATATTGGGGACATGGTTCAGAATTTTTGGCAGCATTGGTCTAGGAGTATCTACACAACTTGCAGCAGGAACGAAATAAAAGTTCATAATAACTTTACGGACCTTATAGAATCATTGGTTCTCCTGAAAGAAAAACAAGCATCCCTCTTCAATGTTAGCAAATATGATGAATCATCCAAACCCATCCTGGTGTAGATGGAATAGTGCGAGTTTTGAGTACAAAGTCAAAAAATTAGTAAAGCCTCCAATAACTAAAATATGTTTGTTACCAATCGAAATACAACTTCATTGAAAAGTCTATGTCCTTTCAAGGAGGGCAGTATGTTGGTGCATTTCCAGAGATGCATATGAATTGCCCGGTAGGCTATGTCTTGGTATTTGAATGATGACCGTAATAAACAAAAATGAAAATTATATGTTCTGTAACTTTTCTAAAGATTTAAAATGTCAGTTCAACAAAAAGTTCCGTCTTGCTCTAGTTGGTCACAAAAACTATACAGTTCATTTATAATAATTATGTTCATAAGCCATAAGAAGCTATAATTTTGTAAATATTTATTTGTAGTTTTAAATGCCATTCATAGTTTCAATTCTACTACCCTTAGCAAATATTCTTGTGGTGAGTTGGAGAACATTATTGCTGACAACTGAAGTCACAAGTCGAGATTGAGATTGGAATTGGAAGAATAACGAACTTTATGACGTCACGAGGCAACGAATAGTCAGCATTTTTGCCTGTTATTAGAGTAGGCTATGGGTAAGTCAAATATGGGGCACATGATCTCCGTCTCATGTTCTTGCACAAACTACTCTACGCATGCTGCTTTTTGTAATTTAAGCAAAACGGCAATTTATTCTACTTTTGTGACAAAATGTCATTGCTCCCAAATTATCATATATTTGAAGTTTGAAACTTATTTTTGAGATGTACTTCGGTCTTTTAGATGTTATTCAGAGATTAGTTCAGACTTCATATTGTAAACTTCTTATAATTAGACAATAAAAATAACAATTTGAAAGTTAAGTAGCGCAGTCAAGTCAGTAGGACAACTAAATAAATTAGAGGATATAATTTTTTTTTTCAAGTTTGCTGGATTGGCCAGCCGAACGAGAAAACAAAACTTTCGTGTTCCAATAATGCTCCATCGTCGAGAATGGTTTGAAACTACGTCGAGAATAATCTATTATAAGTATTAATGTTAGTTAGAGGTTCTAATGATACAAAAAAATCATGATTCTCAACCAAATTTGAATTGACATGAATCAATTCGATCTAGATCTACAATATTCTGAAGAAAAAAGGTAACAACTGGCAGTGAATAATCAAGTTTAGGTTCAAATTTCCATTCCAAACAGAAATATTTAAGTACTATTCCCGATTTCAACAGAGTTGGGTATAGCACTGAAGACTATACTTTTATAATAAATATCTGATGTCCAGCATTTTGGCAAAGACATTTTTCGTCTTGTGTTGTTCACGATTGGTTAGATTCAAGAACTTATGAAACTAACGCAGATAAAGAGATTGCTAAACATTAAACATTGAAATTACAGGGTTAAAACAAAAACTAAAAGAAAATTCGTTTGATTCTTATAATATATCTAAAATTCACTATTATGTAGTAGGTATACCATGTACTATTTCTGCCCTTGTCACCATTTTCGGAAGTATATTCCTAGGGAGAAATGTATATATTTAATTCCCTATGGGGGAAACTACCTACACCCTATGTATATATAACTAATAATACCTTCGCAAGTTTATATACCGCTATTGATGACAACTAATCACCCTTATCTACTAAAAATACTATTGAAGTACTGAGGACCTTTTATAGTACCAAGTAGCCATCATAAGAGTAAACTAAATTATATATCAAAATATACCTGCATTACTATTTGAGGATAATAATGTTAGCGATGGAAAACCCTCAGCTGGAGATAGATTGGTATCTAATAAATTGATTTTTTGTTTATACATTTCCATTCCTTCTAAATTACCTAGAGATTTATTTGTACTGAGTTGTAAAAGTGATAAACTCTCTTGAGAAATGGTGTGACCATTCAAAATATATTTGGCTATCGCTGATTTTTCCCCATTATATTCCTTTGTATGGGCAAAATGTTCTTTATAACAAGTTAAGATGTTCTTTCTAGTTTGAACCACATAGCATTTTGAACACGGCTCATAATAATTGATTTTGTAAATCCCCGATTTGTCGAAATCGGAAACGTTATCAAAGGTGTTGCCTGAATGATGTTTGGTTGTTCTGGTTGTATTGCAAATTTAGCAAACAAACTATGGAATTTATTAATTACTGAAGAATGATATGTGGAACTTTTGAATTTGAGAGTATTTGTAAGTAATGGCTCTAATTTGATTGGTTGGCTTCGTTCCAATTCCTTTTTTTGTTTAGAAACTAAATTATTGATCAAAAATTCGTGGTAACCATTGTTCAACGCAATTTGCTGAAGTTTCTCAACTTCGTTGTTATAATTTTGCTGGCTCAATAATCTATGAAGTAGAGCTATTTTATATCTAAATGGTGTAGCTCAATCCGCCGGGGTATACCTATTTGTTTGAGTGGGTTTTCTGTATATGTCTAAATTCAAGTTATTACTAAATTTTATGATGCTAATATGAAGGAAAGGAAGCTGATTATCTATTTCTATTTCGACAGTAAATCTCAGTGAATCAAATTGGCCATTAAGCGTGTTCAAAAAGTCATGTTAATCAGAATATTTACTTGTAATCGTGAAAATGTTGGCAACATATCTATACCAAACTTTTGGAAGCTGATTCAATTTTGATTTAAAGGAGGTTTATTGTTCGCTTAGAAAAATATTGGCCAGAAAAGAAGAGAGTGCGCATTGCACATTCATTCGTTTGTTTATAGTAATTTTTGTTAAAAGTGACATAATTTTGCTCCCTACATAAAGATGTAAGGATCACGTATCATGTGCAGTTTCTATCGGGGATATTATTATTTGAAAGCCATTTCTTCAGAATGCTTATCGACTCAGGGATTGGAGTATTAGTAAACAGTGGAACACCATCGAATGAAATGAGAGGATCACCAGATTCAAGTTTAAAACTTTCAATTTTGCAATAATCTCCGAAGAATTTTTAACAGACTAACTTTGTGCGGCTTGGAAGTTGCAAAATTTCTTCATTAACCATTTTGCTATGTTATACGTAGGACAATCAATGTTTGAAATGATTGGAATTACCCGGTTTATGAATATTAGGTAAGCATTACCGTTTAGGAAGATTAGAATTTGAAAATCGAAGTTTGTATTTTAAATTATCGGAGATTACAGCTACATGCTATGTGGGTCGAACTAGAAGGAACATTTTGCCCATATGAAGAAAAATAATGGTGGAAAACCAGCGGTAGCCGGACATATTTTGAATAAAGATCACACCATTTCTCAAGAAAGCTTATCACTTTTAAAACATATTACAGACAGGTATCTAAGTAATTTAGAAGGGATGGAAATGTATAAACAAAAAATCAATTTATTAAATTCCGATCTATCTCCGGCTGAGGGTAATCCATTTTTCACATTATTATCCCCAAATGGTATTTATATAGGCACATTTTGATTTATAATTTAGTTTACTCTAATGATGGCTACTAGGTAGCACAAAGGTCCTCAGTATTTGAATAGTATTTCTAGTGGATAAGGGTGATTATTTCTTATCAATAGTGTTATAATATATCCACAACGTGAACTCTCATAGTTTATTATATACTACTAACCTAATTTAACCCAAAGAAGCCATCACTATGTGGCGGAATATGTCGTGTTTTCCTTTATTTATATAATAAAAGTGTATTATAGAATTTTCCTACAGTGCATTATTTAGTGTAGTGCTTATTTGTATTATGATGAAATTCCAACAAAAATTATATCATGTTACATTCCACAGTGGTACTTTATATAAGATCATCATACAACTTGTTAGTATAAAATAATTATTAAATACCTACAGATACGCGTCATCCGAGTAGCGACAAAGCTGCACCGTTTTACAAAAGAATTTCTCTAGTGCAACGAAAATAAGATTGAATACACTTACAAAGCCCTTAGTTGTGACAACATATCTTTATTGGAAGCTCATTCCATTGATTATGTTGGTAAATTAAATTGCAAGCTTTGAAATTCTTCCAAAGTTCAGTACAAATATTAGAAACTGAAATGTTTGAGTAAAATGCAAATATCAGGCATTTCCATTTGATCGCTTTCACTACTGACTTGAACCAAATCACACGTATTTGGAAAATTCCACTTCTTACGCCTTCAGCTCAACTTTAGGATTACTTAGATAGGAAAATGATAAAAGAAACAGTATGAATGTTTTCCGTGTTTGAAAAGCTCTGGCGAGTTTATTCTATTTTATCGTGATATCAGGATGAGGCGGTGGCAGGAAATGGCCGAAATAGGATTTTATTGTGAGATAACCTATATTGTGCGTTTCGCTCACGAATACTAAACCGATCTCCCTTCTCTTCTACTTACGTTTACAATGATTTCAATTCCAAACATAAAGCAATACTTCTAGCTTCACGCTAGGAATAGAAACATGTCAAACGCGAACCTAAACAATATTATGTTTAAAAGCTAGCCGTTTTGTGGAAGCATTTGGGAACCATTCATTCCAAGGAAATCTCGGAAATAATAAAACCGTGGAGTATGGCAGTTACAATAGTTTGCTATTGAATTGACACTACTGATTGTTAGCGGATTATTATATGCTGCGTTTTGGTAATCATCAAATTACTCCCAAACTTTGCAGTTTAACAGCAAATGCTCTCACGAAACCTTATTGAAATAAAAAGGTGGATTCACTAGTATGTTCAATGTTCTCTTTTGTTAAAGAACAATTTAGAATAACCGACACACATAATGAATACCCCATCTTTTTTGTAGACTTCCTTGCTCTTATGCATCGTCCTAGTGTATATTTTCCTGCATACACTGACCACGAAACTTAAACAACAGTATCTTCAAAGGTGTCTTGCTTGGATTACCAGATTCTATTGCCATATAGACGGATGGCTCAAAAATATGTACAAGAGTAGGCTGCGCTTGGTGACTGAGTGATGGGCATACTGAATACTATAAATTACCGAATTAAACCTCGCATAACGATAGTAAAGGCATTCGCATGGGCAAAACAAAATTAACACGAGTGAATTAATGATAACATAATTGAATCAATAAAATGCGAAACTCTAAAACACTATGAAAATAAAATGTTAACCAATATCCTAATGATATGTCTTAACTTGTATATTCGAGGTTGTTAATATTAATTTTGTATGGTTGAAACGACACGCTGGAATCAGAGGAAATTATGTAGTAGACCTTGGGGCAAAAATAGTTATAAATTCAGGGAAATAGATGTAGTCACACTAAAAGACTGTCTCAGTCTAGCTAAACGCTATAGTGGCTACAGTTGAAAAGAAGGCTGGGTAAACTTTGTAGAAACTTTAAAAAACCCGTATAGACTTCTATATCCAGATTATTAAAAAATCGCAACATGTGTAAATGCAGGTGGATATAGCAGGAAATATCAAATTATAATAACCAGACTTAAATTAAACGAAGGATGTTTCCCCTCACATTTAGCCAATGTTGGTATTAGAAAAAATTCTAATTGCTTTTGTGATAACACAACTATTGGAGATCTCAATCACATGTTTGTTGGCTGTCCTCATTACGAAAGAGAAAGACGCACTTAAAAAAAAATTACAAGAGCTAGGCGGTGTCTCCTACCAACATTGGAAATCTTCCAGATTACAACTTCAAGATATATGACATAATGCTCCAGTACATAACACAAAATGGTATTCCAATTTGAATATGTACCCGATATCCGATAATTTTTTTTTGAGGCTAAAAGAGACAACTCTAAGGTCAACAACAAGAACAACAAGTAATCCTTGATCTCTCTAATTTCGGGAGCTCAGTTACAGACTCATTTCTTCAATATGCTTATCAAATTACGATACCATTTCATTTGACAGAGACTTGAACCCATTTTTGTACGAAATCTTCGTAATAAAGCAGTGTAATTTATACCGCATTCATAATAACCCTGCAGATTCTTGTTTTTTGATTTGAGTTCAATAAGATGGAGTGGGCATAGCGAACGAAGTCGCTTCCTGAATTAGCCAGGTTGTATTACAAATATATGTTCTCGTGTAGCGGCCAAAAGAAATATGCGATCATCTACATACATTTTGACACAAACCAGATATGATGCTCGAAATTTATTGGCATGAAAATATATGGTCGTACCAGAAGCCATTTTCAAGTTATTGAGCAGAGTAGTCAGTCGAAATACTCGACGCCATTTGTTATGTTGTAGAGAAAAGAATCAAGCTCGCGCAGCTAGAAGGATTGCGACTCACGGTCTCTATCGGCTTATGCAAAAGACTGCTTGAGCATAGCAGTACGAATTTTTGTTTTCCTTCTGCTTATACATCACTTTCTTGAATTCTACATAGCGGTCGGAGGTTGACTCCGATTTACTGTATCTTAAATCGTTATCTAGTTACAGCCATACGTTTGGCAGTGCCACCGAATCGAGCTCGTGCAACTAGACACACTGTGGTTCGTGCTACTGATCAAGATCGAGCGAAAGACGAGGTGAGCGTAGCGAATGAAGCATTTCCTCTTTTTGACTCGCTCACTCCGTTTTAATTCTTTGGGCATATGCGCAGCGTACTAACTGGTCTCTTACCTAAATTTTAAATTAAAATTCTCTAAATTGCAATCATTTCGTTTGTCACTTCTATCAATAATTGTCACAACTTTTTTGTTTTCCATAGTTACAGTAAAATCCAATCATTATTGAAGCAACTATATTCCGCATATTATAGCTTAGTCCCCTAAAACTACATAATAATTCAAAGTATACTCCTTTATGATAATCCCATACATTAGAACTCGAGGCATGTAGAATAGAAACTACCGCATTCTAAAAGTAACATTTTATCAAAACATTTTGAGGAATCTAATTTACATACTGCATAAGAAAATACATTCATGAGTGGTAGTTTGTGGGTAGATGTGGGACATAAATATCGACAAATAGACAGCAAATCTCTCAAATCCCTCTTGCAACATCTCAGCCAGGTTATATTCCTAAGTAAATTCTCTCTTTTCGCTATATCCCGAATATTTTATCATAAAATGAGAGAACTATTTCCGTGGATTCTGCCAAACTTTCAACATGCTGATATTCAAATTCAAGAGGATAAGTAGGATGATTGTTTATTCTATTTCTGCGTTTTGAATTGAAACTGAGCAGCTGCGTGACTGAACAAATAGCCCTCAGAAGATGGGACGTATCAAAAATTACAGGGATAGTGTGAGAGTAATTCCGTTGTTTCCATTTTTATATAGGACTGCATAGAAGCACATCATGAAATTTTTATTTAATCATGGCACATTTTCTGGAGAACGTAAACAGACACAAAGTGTTGAAGAATATACAATTTTCATAAGATTATTCTGACGCCATTAAAATTTTTGTATTTAGGTACAATTAGCATGAAGACCAAAGAAATGGGACAAAGACAAGGGAGTAATTATGCTTTCAATTTCTCAAGAGATATATGATGAAACTTTTATTGTCGTTAGCCCTCTAATTATATTCAGCTTAGCCGTGAACTTCAACAATATGCCATTTAATAGTCAAACAGTTATAAGTTGTACATTAATTTACAGAGAATACAATGAGCGATTTAATGACACCGCATATATTTATTACGACTAACAATTTTCAGAATTCAGTATTTATATGATATTCAATTCACTACCTATATTATATTATTGCATTTATCCTTAGAATTATTGTCCTGGTTAGCTTCTATATATTCTGCTATTACTGAACAAATCATTATTATTATAATGTAATAACACAATATAGTAATAATCCGACGAGGTCGGAAGAATATAATATTTCTTTTACTCAAGCTATTTCTAAAATCGTTAATAAAAGTCCTAGAGCAAAATTGGAATATTGTTTAGTTGTGTAGAGCTAATGAAATAAATGATTTATTTCATTATCTTCACCCAAATGGAAAGAATATCTTATAAAATGTGAAACAATTATATAAAAATCAGTAACCAAATCAAATGATTTGCGAAGAGTCACTTTGCCACACACACTATTTATATATACTCCAAGCGGCAACACTATATCTAGTGTATTTTAATTTGAATATTGTATGAAGATGCTGTAATAAAAGTGATTTCAGCACAGTAGTGTTTAATTTTATAATATGGATTTATGATAATCAGTTGCTCACGAATTACGGAATCACGCTACATTTTTAACCCGCTTCTAGTAGCTAATAGATAGGTAGACGTCCGGCTTTGTTAAGAAAATCCACAAAAAGGCAACGAACAAGTCTAATATACAATAATTATAAATATCAATGATTACTCATACAATAGAAATTAAAATTATTTGCTAGTCATAGTCATTATAATAAAAATATAGGATAGATAAAAACGATAAAAAATAAATCAGATTAAGATTAAGGTTGAAGTGTCAATCAATATTCAAGTTGAAGTGTGTTGTTGAAAAATGAATTCAAATTGTATAAAGACTGTTCGAGCAGAATGTTTTTAAAATAAGTTTTTAATTTTATTGATTATTGGGTTTAAGTACACTAAGATGATTGGTATATACGTTAAAAATCGACACAAGAATAACATTTTTTTTCAATACCAAAACCAATACCTTAATAAATAGTTTCCCTAACTGTTACATAATTCAGTTTTTCTACTGTCAATTTTTTTTCAAAATGTGCCCATTACTTATTGACCATCTCCATGCTCAAACTTATTTACAAACAATTTCATAGTCATTATAATAAAAATATAGGATAGATAAAAACGATAAAAAATAAATCAGATTAAGATTAAGGTTGAAGTGTCAATCAATATTCAAGTTGAAGTGTGTTGTTGAAAAATGAATTCAAATTGTATAAAGACTGTTCGAGCAGAATATTTTTAAAATAAGTTTTTAATTTTATTGATTATTGGGTTTAAGTTCACTAAGATGATTGGTATATACGTTAAAAATCGACACAAGAATAACATTTTTTTTCAATACCAAAACCAATACCTTAATAAATAGTTTCCCTAACTGTTACATAATTCAGTTTTTCTACTGTCAATTTTTTTTCAAAATGTGCCCATTACTTATTGACCATCTCCATGCTCAAACTTATTTACAAACAATTTCATAGTCATTATAATAAAAATATAGGATAGATAAAAACGATAAAAAATAAATCAGATTAAGATTAAGGTTGAAGTGTCAATCAATATTCAAGTTGAAGTGTGTTGTTGAAAAATGAATTCAAATTGTATAAAGTCTGTTCGAGCAGAATATTTTTAAAATAAGTTTTTAATTTTATTGATTATTGGGTTTAAGTTCACTAAGATGATTGGTATATACGTTAAAAATCGACACAAGAATAACATTTTTTTTCAATACCAAAACCAATACCTTAATAAATAGTTTCCCTAACTGTTACATAATTCAGTTTTTCTACTGTCAATTTTTTTTCAAAATGTGCCCATTACTTATTGACCATCTCCATGCTCAAACTTATTTACAAACAATTTCATAGTCATTATAATAAAAATATAGGATAGATAAAAACGATAAAAAATAAATCAGATTAAGATTAAGGTTGAAGTGTCAATCAATATTCAAGTTGAAGTGTGTTGTTGAAAAATGAATTCAAATTGTATAAAGACTGTTCGAGCAGAATACTTTTAAAATAAGTTTTTAATTTCATTGATTATTGGGTTTAAGTTCACTAAGATGATTGGTATATACGTTAAAAATCGATACAAGAATAACATTTTTTTTCAATACCAAAACCAATACCTTAATAAATAGTTTCCCTAACTGTTACATAATTCAGTTTTTCTACTGTCAATTTTTTTTCAAAATGTGCCCATTACTTATTGACCATCTCCATGCTCAAACTTATTTACAAACAATTTCATAGTCATTATAATAAAAATATAGGATAGATAAAAACTATAAAAAATAAATCAGATTAAGATTAAGGTTGAAGTGTCAATCAATATTCAAGTTGAAGTGTGTTGTTGAAAAATGAATTCAAATTGTATAAAGACTGTTCGAGCAGAATATTTTTAAAATAAGTTTTTAATTTTATTGATTACTGGGTTTAAGTTCACTAAGATGATTGGTATAGACGTTAAAAATCGACACAAGAATAACATTTTTTTCCAATACCAATACCAATACCTTAATAAATAGTTTCCCTAACTGTTACATAATTCAGTTTTTCTACTGTCAATTTTTTTTCAAAATGTGCCCATTACTCATTGACCATCACCATGCTCAAACTTATTTACAAACGATTTCATAAGAAATCTACTTGAGCTAAGTAATAATTTTATATAAGAATAAACTATTCTAAATATTGATATTAATATTGTAATGTTTAATTCTCACAATCAACTTTTTTGTAGATCCGCACAACCAGGTTTCGAGGTAAATTATTACACCTCATGGTCAGATATATAAATCATGGCTGTGACAAAGAGAAATGTATCAAAATTTGTTAGAACAGTTGAAAAAATCTTTTTATTTTGAAATTTGATCAAAATAGTAATTTTTTATTAATAATTTGTTGTAATTTTTTTGTATATTTACTTTCATTCGATAAATAAAATTATTTATAGTCATATGGCTTCATTTTCTGGTAATTGAAGTTTATTTCTAACATTTCATTTTTGATTTATATAATACATATTCAACAGTTGAAATATAGGAAGCTACAAAGTAGTTATTCTAATGGTGAGGAATATGTAACTTTAAATAACAAAATGGTAAAGAGTTATCAAGAAACTTATTATAAAAAATGGATGTGTTTTGGAAGTTTGATGTTTATGCAATTATAAAGAATTAATTACATCTAGTGGTAAATTGATGAAACCATATGATTTTAAATGGAGAGAACTTTGGACCTTCAGTAGAATAAATATATATTTATATTATATAAATATAGGTATATAATATCAAAAAAGAAACTTTAATTATCTGGAAATGAAGCCATATGATTATAAATAATTTTATATATTTAATGTAAGTGAATCTTTTAAATAATTTTACAACAAAATGACAATTTACAATAACATTAATTGAAAAATACTATTTTGATCAAATTTTGAAATAGAAAGATTTTTAAAACTGTTTTAACAAATGTTGATACATTTTTCTTTATTACAGCGATACTTTACATATACCTGAGGATGAGGTGTAATAATTGACCTCGAAACCTGGTAGTAAGGATCTACAAAAAAATGGATTGTGACAAACATAACATTACAATATTAATATGAATTATGAACTCACACTTGGGTGAAACCAATTTTTTATTCTGAATATGTTTGTGATGTCGACTTATGAAATTTCGGAACTGCGAATCAACAGTGCTTTCCAAAAATGTTTTCTTAAGAAAATGATTAGGTATATTATTTAATTCACTCATTTTGTATTCACGTATGTGAATCTCGGCGATGTTGGAACAAGAATGATCTAATCCAAAACATGTGTTTACAACTCTGTGTTATGTGAGACTATAATATAATATATAATATACTTCTTGGAAGTAAGGCCTACAAAATTATACAGTTTCATAAATTTAATTCATACTCTTATTTCTTTTTATTAGCACTCTGTAATGTTGACAAGTCCAACAGATGCCATAGGTTATCTGAAATATATATAATAAGCCTCAATATTAAGGAATGAAATGACAATCAATGTTCTAAAAGAAATTATATTTCAAATTAATTCGAATTTACATTTACAGTAAAGCGATATTACACTCACCTGGAAGAAAATCGATCCAAATGTCATTTATTAACAACTTGTGAGTGATTAATATTATGCAAGAGATTATAAATAAAAATTCGGATTGTTTCTATACCTATACTCTATCATTATCGAACATCATAGCAACTAAATCAGAGACAATAACTAAACATTATTACATATATCAATACTCAATTGATGGAAAATATTTTGACCGTTCAGAACTATCAGTTGCTATTATTGAAAATCGTTCCAATTAATTTGATTTATCCCGTAGTCTTACTAATTTATCAGCTTATTCTTGTCTGATAATAACAGAAAGGACTGTTTATTCATGTTGAAGTATCCTATATACTATGAGTATGTTCCAATCCTGAATCTAAAATCAGGAGGTTAGAATTAGATACGATGAACATTGTTCGATAATCAGTTGAGGTTAAGAAACTATGTGCTATTTAATAACGGATTCCTGAAGCTGAATTAAATTGAAGAATTTATTCTTAATTAGAAAGCAACATATTCGCAACTGTCAATATTGAAATTGTTGGAAACAAATTTGATTAATTAATTTGAGAAAATAAATTGTTGATGTTCTGCTTTGCAACTTCCTTTGAACTTCGTAATTACAAACAAAAGAAATAACATCTTAATTTGGGAATTGAAAAAAACCGCGCAGCGTTCAATGTTTAAACCAGTCAACGCTCAAAGCTGTGTAAAAGAAAAAGGAGAACAGCTTATAGTCTCCCCTTTACATAATGATAGAATAAAGCACCAAACACTGTAAGGTGGTTCCTGTAAAATTGATAAGCATATAGTATAAGATGACGGAACATACACCGGGTGAAAGAGGTAAGGAGAGAGCACTATGGAGGAAAAATCTTCATAGAAAGTTATGAGAAACTGGTCGCACTAGAAATGAGACATTCATCCTGCTACACGCAAGTATGTGTCTACTTGTAGGTACATACTCCCGTTATACGAAACGGGAGACAAAAGTTTTAACTCAAACCTGAAATTGCCGATAACCTGTGTTGTACTTCTATTTCAATCATCTCATTTGATGGGGTAATACTACATACATTGTCTTAACATTAATAAATCAGGGTTCTTCTATTTCGCTAACCTTCTGACTGAAAATGGTTACAAATTTCAAAATATTACACATAGCCACAAAAAATACTTCATCTATACAATATTGTATCTGAATCTTAGTAATTCATAAGTAATTCAAAAACGATGAAGTATTAACAATGAATTCAAAATTATCTTCAAATTTTAACCTCCCTTTTACAGCATAATTTAGTTGAAATAAAAATTTGTATTTGTTCATAATTAGCTTCACCTACAATAATTCTCATGAAATAATTGATTTCACTTCGAATGTCTGACAGAACTTTGTAATGCAAATATTATACAGGTGTCCCAGGTTTTAGTAGCAGAACTTCAACAGTTCATAGAAAATTTGATTCTGAGAAAAAAAGTTCCTTTTAACATATATACAGTTTTGAGACAACCGTTTGAACGACTAATACTTTTACACAAAAAAGGTGCTTCTGGTCATAAGCTCTAAAGTTAACCGTTTTCGAGAAAAATCAACTTTTATGTTGAAAAACATGGTCAATTCTTACTAATTAAACAAAATTTATTCAAACGTTAGAACAAGTAAAAAAATAAAAAAATTGACCATGTTTTTCAACATAAAAGTTGATTTTTCTCGAAAACGGTCAACTTTTTAATGTAGAAGACATTGGCGGTTCAAATAGTTGTCTCAAAACCGTATTTTTTCCAGTGGCGTAGAAGTTGGGGAGAAAAACACCCACTACCCCTTCAAAATCTTCACCAATCATGACTAAAAAAAAAATTTTGTCGCACAAAACATAGCTTACTATGAGTAAAAAACGTTTGCAAAAGAAGTTTTCTGTACAATAAACGGTTCCGGAGATATTTGCAAAAAGAATTTTTTTTTCAATTCCAACACCCTGTATCTCAAAAACTAAGCGTCTGTGCATATATGTTAATGGGAACTTTTTTCTCAAAATCAAATTTTCTATCGACTGTTGAAGTTCTGCTGCTAAAACCTGGGACACCCTGTATAATTCAACTCTATTACTAGATGGCATTATTCAACATATAATTCAAACTTCATCAAAATTCAAAATAAAAATACTGAATGAGTTTATCATGAGATTTTTAGTAAACTTTCCATTATTTATCATTTACATTTACATTCTCTAGGTTCTATATAATAACCAATTTGTAGCGGCTTGAATTTCAGCATGTGAATACATTTCATAACGTAATAGAAATTGTGCAATTTCGGAATGCATCTAATTACTGCATGCAATACTTATTTAGTGAATGTTAGTCCTGTAACTAAAAACATCTGGTAGGAATAAGTTCTATAGGTCTCGATCTTGACAATAAAGGGGGCAATAGCTTGAACTCGTCCAGTTCGCCTATTTGAAAACACTCGTGGTGGAACAACAGACGGGAACTCCAAACATGAGAACAGTACTCCATGACAGGTCAAATCTGTGTTTTGTACATTAAGTTTTTGTGAAGCGGTTTTTGCAATGGACCTCACATGATCATCTCAGAGTGTGCTGTTGGTGGTGATCTTGAGCATGGATATGGAAGACTTCTTAGGAATAGTTGTAAAATAAATAAATAAATATTATAAACATTTTATTTAGCGTATGCCATTATTTTCAATTTTTTTGCTTGTCAATCAACTAATTGCTTCTGAATGAGCTTTCTGAACTTAATTCTAACTCAGTATTCACTAATATGAGTCAATTGTGAGGAAACTGCAGAGAACTGAGAATAAAATATTTCTACATAAAACAAGTAGGTATATTGGATATATTCTAACTTCTGTTTATATTCATAATATTGTTCATGTTTCCAAGCAATTTCAATCAATCAGTCTCAACAAGAGTACAATAGTGACATTCCATCATTGAATGCGACCAATATTTTGTAAATTTTTCAGAGATCTCACCTACAACTGACTGATAGGCTACATTTATGCATAGATTGAAAATATACATTTCGATTCACGTTGTACCAGATGGATCAACATCAAGTAGAGTGATAGTTTCGAAATACGATTTCACTGATTTAATAACAGTATTCTCCTCCTGCCAAACATCCACACAAGCATTGTGAAACAATAGAACGATATTTCGTTCCTCAGATTACCAAAGGATCATTTTCTAAAAAATTAATCGGATGTCAAGAAGCAATTGCATATCTAAAAATGATCAAATCGTTCTACAAAATAATTTGAATCAATACCTGAGAAGAATCATCTGGATCGATTTTCAAGTACTTAATCAATTTTTAATTCTCAAAAATAAAAAGATAATGTCTCACGTAGAGTTGTTTTCCAAAAACGTCAAACAAATCTAAATTTTGCATCAGCAGTTTCAGCGAGAACGTGTCCGAGAGCTTAAAAGTCAAGAGCGAGAATTTCAAGCAGAAGTCTCGGTTCAGTTCTCGTTCTCGGATCATGTAACTTATCTACAACTTATTTTGTAAATTTCGTTACTTTCTAAATTTATGGATATCTAATTTGTAGTTCCGACTACTAACAATGCACACGTATGTTATAAATTAGTATATTTATTCTTATAAGTTGTTACATCACATCAAACACAACGAACACTCATGGACTCTTGTAGAAAATGATTGTTCTGGTTGACATTGTAACGTGTAAATTCCACCTTATGGCTTAGAAATGGCCGATATAGGACAATTGGTTAACTCCTATGACGTCAGCTACGCTAGACCATATATTTGGTATATTCTAAGAGTCATGTTCTGTAAATTCTAAAAGACATGGACCGTATCTATATTCTAGGGGTCTTGGTTGCTCGGTGTTAGTGACCGCTTCTCTTCGAGGGTGTTCTGTGAGACAACGAGAGTTTCGGAAATGCGGAAAAGGACACTTCTGTTCTAGTCGTTCGAGTGTGAAGTCAATCCTAGGTTAATCAACAGGGAGGTGACGCTAAGCCTGGACTTGGAACCATTTATGGGAATATTCTTCTGTTGAATACAAAAACATCAGTTATCGATTTCGATTGGAATCATTGTGATTAATAGGATAATTGATAAACCTTACGGGATTTAAACCTAGTCTTGACGAATCTGTTTGGGGAACGATAGAAAAGTTGTCTTTTGGAAGTAAAAAACTAACTATTCACTAAATTCAGGAATTAATTGCCTTCATAGGTGGTATCTGACAAAACATAACCTAGTTCTAATTTGTTAACCATTGTTGTGTATTTGTTCATGTCTGTCTGCTGACGACAATAGGACGATAGAGTTTGAATATTTCTTGGTTTCAGGTTTTTTTTTCCTTTTCTACTTTTACTGCAAGTTCTACTTGTAGTTTTTGTAATCTTGTCTACGTCGTGAGAAATTCAACAAGAAGTGTGTTGAGGGTTGGCTTGAATCTACTGTGGAAGGTGCCTAGGAGTCACTAGCTTATTTGTAAAGTACAATCGTGGAAACGGTATGGTAATTGTAGCAGGGACCCCTTCATTGAAGTAGAGATAATTAAAACATCATCAAGCAAGTGCGACATCCAGCTCTCAGGTCAGGCTATCGATTTGGTTTATGTAACATTTGAAATTAATCATTTAGTATCAGGCTATCGATTTGGTTGATGTAACATTTGAAATTAATCATTTAGTATCAGGTCATCGATTTTGATTTCATGTATCATATATTAAAAATCATTGAATATCGTATTTTACTTAAATTCAACTGTTATTGGGTTATCGATTTTGATGTAATTAACTTCATCCAAATTTGCTATTAATTAACTCCATATATCATTATTGTAAGTGCTGTCTCAAATTATTTCAATATTATTATCTCAAGTAAATTTCAATCATTCTGGGTACAGGTCTTTTATTTTATTCCTTTCAGGGTAATTTAACCTGGGGACTTGAGTATTTGCATCTCCTAGTTATATTCAAAATCATTGGTTGGTTAAAATACTCTGGCGCCCTTAATTTTAACATCTAAAATATAACCTACGACCATTCTTCACTGTAGCAGTCGGCAACCAAGCGATAAAATAGAATTTCAGTTTATCCTTTAGTAAGAGTAATTGCCCAACGTCTTGGGTTGGTTACAATTTGACATCCCAACGTTTTGTGCGGTTACAACATGATACAATGAGAGTTGAATATCCATGTTGTAAGTTTCTTTCGTAACAAGTAGATTCACTTTATATTATAATACAGCACTTTTAACAGCGTAAGAATAAGCAATTTAGCGGAGCAATTTAACTGCAGACTACACTACGCGACACACCTGCTCTGAATATTGAATGAGGAATGCTAGTAATTCAACTAAAACTTCATCAATTGAAGGATTCGTTAGATAATTACTAATTATTTGCAATGTCCATTAAAATTCCTCGAAAAACATTAACAATACCTCTAACATTCCTCTAAAATTAAATCTATTTACGAAAATTTGACATCACTGAACAATTTTATATGTAATAGCACACTATTGTTAACTTTCGTTACATTATCAATAATTAATTGTGTGATTTTTTAAGAAAGTGTAGGAAAACTGAATTTCAGCTTTAAAACTAAAAATTTCTAGAAATTGCTCTGGAAGTTCATTGATTATGCAGCAAGGCACAGCTACAAACAAACATTACGTTCTCATCCAAGGTGCTTAAGAAACGCACTTACCTCGTTATGTTAAATAATGAACCCATCCGAGTTACTCTGATACTCACCTAGAAAGAAATAAACATTATATCAATCGATAAATCATCAAATAGAATGAGAAAGTTCCAATAATGTAAAACATTAATACAATATTAATAGTATTTTTTTGTACACATTGCTTGATTTGCCTTCTATAATGTTAGGAACCGCCTGAGAAAAGAATATTTTTACTTTCCCCTCACTATGCTATAAACAGGGAAGGACTCAAAGCAAAGTGAATTCCTTGAAAATAATCATTATACCCTTCACGAGGAGGAAGGACATTGGAAACATACAAAAATAAGTTTTGTATGGAGAAAACATACAGATGACGGACGCGGCCATGTACGTAAGGGTAAGCCTAGATAAAGAGGCGACTTTTGGGAAGCATCTGGAGAAAAACACTAATAAGAACCTGGGGACTCACACCACGGATGGTACACTGGGTGTACACCACCATAGTGAGACTCATTGTAACATACGCCGGAATTGTGTGGTGGCCAAACACGAAAACGAAAGTATCCCAGCATTCGCTGAACAGACTTCAGAGGCTGGCATGCTTACGAATAACAGGTGCAATGTCGACCACCACAACGACTGCGATGGAAAGGCTGTTGGGGTTGGAGTCATTGCTTGCCGTTCAGGCAGAAACCATAAGAGGAGCGTATCGCTTCGATCTTATTGGACAAGGAAAGGTCAGCCAAAAAGGTCAAAGCATTCTTGGATTGCTTGGATCACTTGGCCCATTGGGGATGAGATACGACATGATCAAGGTTCACAGCACAGCACACGATTAAAACCTTGAACGGGCGGGAGAACGCTGGGGGTAATCATCATATGATACCAGGGGATTCCGTATGATTTACCGAAGACACCAAGAACGAAAAAAGTACAGGTCTGGAATAGTAGAGAATAAGGACCAAGGACACGCGATTTCTTTAGACATCGGGACACTTGCGACAGAATTCCAAGCAAAAATATTAGCAATTACAACATGTGCTCGAATTATGAAGGAGAGCCTATGACAATAGACAAATCACAATTATAGCGAGCAACCTAACAGTGCTTAAGGCACTGGATTCATACACAATCACTTCCCAATTTGTACTGGATTGTGTAAAGGAACTAAGGGCACTAGTGAAGCATCCCAATAATGTGAAACTCGTATGGGAGTCTGAGAGAACCAGACGCGAAGGGATTGATACTGCCATCGCACTCGCTAAAGCGGGAGCGGAACAACCCCTGATTGTGCCGGAGACAACTTTTGGCATCTCTCATGCCACAGCGAAATTTGTAGTCCAAAAATGGTTCAAGGCAGAGCATCGTGTCTACTGGAGGTAACTGCCCCATACGTCGCATTTCAAACGACTAATGGGAGATCTCCAACAGGAACGAGTGAAAAATCTACTGACGTTCAGTGAACAAGATATACGGGATTTTGTTGCATTCCTGACCGGACACGACCATGCAACACACATCTCTGCACGATGGGTCTGGTAGATCAGTCCACATGCAGCGGTTGCGGCGTGGAAGAAGAAATACCCATGCATGTGTGTGTCAGTGCACGGTTGATCGTCAGACATAGCTTGAAGACGATGAAACTACACCCGAGGAAATCATAACTATTCCCCTACATCAGGTTACAGAATATCATAGAATACACCAGACTGATGAAGAGACAGCTATATGTGAGGGCACAATAGAACACTAATGACAGCAGTGAAGTGCAGCTCCGTCGCAAAAGGTGAACCAACCTCACGGGGGGAGAGGTTTTAGTCGGTGAGAATTCAGCACACTCGGGGGCACGGGTACCCAAGGTGTCTATGCAAGATTTCCACTCCTCTTCGCAAAAACAAAGAAAAAAGACTTTTTTCAGTTTAAAAGATGGTAAATTGAAGATAAATGAAATTTCTTTCATAAATCGATAATGGGAGCCGTTAATCTGTGGCAATTAATCATTATGACTAAACGAAAGATCAATTACTAAAAAATGATAATAATAAATTTATTTTTTTTTGCCTCTTAATACAAATTTGTTGTCTTTAATCTAATTTCATACATAGTTATGTAATATTTTTAACATATTTGTTTTCCCATTTAAGCCGCATTGGCTTGAGTATGAGATATTGGATAAGACAAAAAAATATAATTAAAATAAAATAGAATAAAAAGTAAATATAGAAATAAAAATAAATTAAAAATAATTAGTTAATTTTAGGTAATATTAATATATATTTATATGTATATGTATAACAAAAAAAACGAACCTTTAATTCAACAGAAAGAATAAAACCAAAAAAGAACCAGTTAATATTATTGTATAATAGAATTACGTAAAAATTCCATCCAAACTAGCTTTTGTATTTACTATCCATTTTTTCACACATCTGATGAATAATTTGATACTCTTTTCAAAAAACTTCAAGTTGTTAAGAAGAATATTGTAAATTTTTGGTAGGTAGAATAAACGACACTTCTGCAGAATAGTTTTATTTGTCTTTAATGGAATGCATTGACACTCCGATACTGATCTTGTATAATAATTATGGGAATTTGTTTGTATACCACTTTTGATAATAACATGAAAACGTTATATAGTTTTAACACCGGAGTGGCATCATCAAACAGAAACATAATTATGAAGTAAACAAACATTATGAGTATAAATCTTATTTATCCTTGAAACGGTCATCTGAAAAGCGTGAAGTACGAGTATCTGGCTTTGGTTACTCTGTTTCCAAATTAATCGCTATTTACATCATTATTATGGATAAAAATTATGTATTTATATCGAAGTAAGGCAACGTTACTCTGAAGGGAAAAAGATCTTTATGAGTTGAATAGTTCAACTAATATTTTGGAGGAAAGGAAAAAAACGCCGAATTTGCAACAGATTCCGGCAAATAATTATAGTGGTTGGATTTATTTTGCCGAAATCATTTTATACTTAATATTCACTACTTATTGATCTAGCACTGTCAGATTGATGACGCGCAAATTGTAATTTTCGATAATTTTATTTCACTCTATTTTGATGAATAGATGATAACATGTTAAATTTTGAGAAGAATTTGTAACGAATAGAAATCATTATAAGAGGATCAGATTATTCTAATATCGCTTAAGAATTGTGGTGATTGATGTTTAAATTACGTCTTTCATTTTGCAACGTTTTCAAAGTAGAATACTGTAATGACCAAAATCTAGTTGGTTTGGAGCCACTAGCATTCCAGTGGGTGCCGTAAATCACGTACACAATGAACTTATTACTTCTCTCCCATTTCACATATTATCCAACTCTTCCAGAAGGATACTTCCGTTATAGTCTGTGTTATTCCCACATTACATAGCAACTGTCGCTTCACGCCGCTTTTAACCAAATTAAAATTCTCATTTTCAATGGATACCTTTTAAATCTGTCTATGTCGTTCGGATATGGGTTTTAAGCAAAATTGACAGAAATGCGTTAGTATGAACCAGGATGCTGATTTCGGATGAGCTGGTGAAGCAACAGAACTTGTGATCACATTCCTCTCAGAAGTATATGTTCTCAAAACATACAATTTTTACAGTTTCCAAAGTGGCGTACTTGGTAACGCTTTAAACGAGATACCCAGGAAAGCAAGTTCGAATCCTATCTATAGTTTTATTTTTATGTTCACTCATCTTTCTAGTCTCATATTGATAATCCTGAGATATTTGTAAATCAGAACGATAGGTCCTCAATAGTATTCATCTGATTCACATAAAGTAAGTATCTTTGGCCAAATTACTATACACATAATTTTTAAATATGAAACTTAAAGTCAATGATCATAAGAAACTGAAAAATGTTGTCATAAATACCCATTGTGCATACATTCTGATTTCGAGTATAAACAAGTTTAAAGTTTCTTTGCCTAATTAGCCACAATTAGGCAAAGATAATTTAACATAGGATTTCAAATATGAATAAACGTAAAACATTGAACCATAAGCGGGATTTGAACCCATATTACTGGATGTCTAGTTCAGGGTGTTTACTAATTACACCACTTTGGTTCCGTCAGATTTTTATATTTTTGTGAACATAAACCTCTGAAAGGTTAGTAAATCAATGATGAACACAATTCTATTCGATGCCCTACCATAGATCAATCATTCACGCACATTCATCTAAAGTTCAGTCGTCTTGAGGTAAGGATTGTAGGTTAGAATATTACTATGATTGGCAATTACTATTATATTATTATACTCAAAACCAGAAAATTTCTCAGTCAGTTCTATTGAAATATATAAGAATCGGTAAGTTGTTATTGAATGAGTACTGTCAAAAGTAATTGCCAATCATAGTGGTACTCTAACCTACAATCCTTACTTCAAAACGACTGAACTAACGAAATCATTGACATAAAGGACTATGTATTGACAACTCTACTTTTATGATACCACAAAATGATTAATTTAATGTAACCTTATTATACATAGATAGATATTTACTGCCACTTTTGTTGTAAAATTACAGATGTGAGAGTCAAGATGAAATACAGAGGTAAAATATGTGGATAAAAATTAGAATTACCAATTTAAAATATTGTTAGAAGTACACTAAACATTAAAACAAAATTTTTGAATTCAAGTTATGAGATATCAACGCGGTGTATTTAAAGTCAAAGCACATGTATCCTCCACAGAGCAGAAACAGGAAAAATCAGAAAACATTTCAGACTTTCAGACTATGATTTTTGTCCATTTTCAACCTAACCGATGCTGGTAATTTATTGTAAATTATAATACTCATATGTTCTGGAGATTGTTGATAGAAGGATCTAGAAAATGATGTAAGTCCTCAGTAAGTATCCATATCTGGTAATATGCTGATGTATAATGGAAATTGTTTCAAACTGTTTTGAATGTTTCCTCATGTATTTAATAGTCTGCAAAATGAATATACAGGTTCGGAAATTATTTATCTTGGGTATGGTGGCTTCATGAGAGCGTAAAGAATAGCTTGCTAATGAAGAGAGAGCATTACAATTTCAGGTCGGTCAGCTCAGAACGTAGGACGTGAGTATCATACCAGCACCAGTGGAGTGAATGTGCGAGTCGCAGTTAACGCCTCGGGTGGGGTAAGAGGAGGGGCGCATAGCAGTGCGTCTCTCTTGTTTATGTGGTATTATCATATCATTGCTTTCCTTGTTGCATGTGTAGATTTATGTCTAAACCCCAGAAGAATTATTTCCGATACTGTAGATGGAACTGTCAATAGTTTATTTGAAGTATAGTATGGCTTACATGAATCTAAAGGTTTATCTTATAAGTCTTCTGTAAAGTAAAAACTCGTTGTGCATTATTGCCACATGCTAATAATAATAATAATATATCGAAGGAAATGTGTGAAGAAGCCAGTGAATGATAAACATTCAGTAGAACCAATATATTCAAAGATTCTGTTAGCCCATTAAGGCTGAGTTCAGTTCTTGACACCCTTTCGGAATGTGAGAAGTCCAACACAGATAGCTATAAATAAACGTATCAAGAAATTTCACGCAGAATGATCCATCAATAACCTTATTGATATCGATACTAAGCTGTATTCGCTTGGAGAAAAATATGTACCCAGTTGTACTCAAATTTAGTGAAAGACTGTTACGTTTACCTACACCAGTCACTAACTTCCTCGATCACGATGTCAATTATTCTATTTAGTTCCTCCACACTTTCCGCTGGAACAGCAATCATCATCCGCGTATCCTAAAATTTTTATCTTCCCCAGAGTGAAGAGTTCAAAACTATCATTAATAAATACGATAAATAACAAAGGTTATGAAATTGGTCTTTGTGGGACTCCAATGTCAATATCTGCTTGTTTAGAGAATTTATTATTTACTTTGACTTATATTTTACTGCCAGTTCAGAAGAATGCTACCAATTAACTAGACTTTCCACGAATGCCTAAGCGGTTTTTCTTATCATGAAGTCAATTACCTTGTCAAAGGACCTGCTGAAATCAAATAAGAGCACAGCTACAGAATTGCCATGATCCATCTCACTGTAAACAGATTGCATAGGTAAGTTCAACAGAAACAGTTTCAACTAACCGATTTTCACGGTAGCCATGCTGGCAATCTGATTAAGTTTCATTAACAAATGATAATATTCTGTTATAGACAGTTTTTCTATTATTTTTGCGATAACACATGAAATCGAAATAGGTCTATTGTTTTTGTAAATAATGGATTCTCCTTTTTTTAGTATAACAGATGCTATTTGGAGAATATTAGGAACAATTCCGATACTTAAGCTTAGATTCATTATTTGACATAGAGGTCTGCATATTATATCAGCTAAAACTGAAAAGATCAACAATTCCAACCTTTTTCATAGGTCAATAGGTTGGGATATTGTATATTCCGAAGTAGGTTCTGTCTCTAAATCCTGTGTTACAAATTCACCAAGGGTGCATTTGTCCTGAAGTTCTTGTTCCAAAATAATTTACAATTTCATTTTTCACATAGGTAGAAGAAAATAGTGATCCGCAATCATTTGCTCACCTGTAAAAATGAAATTGTCCATTTCTGATGCGTTTATAGTGTTATTTCGCTCTTTCCGCTTGATTCGACTGTCCACTATTTTCCAGATTTCACTCGGAATGTTTAGAGAATTTCTTGTACACATTTCAAATAGTTTCTTCTTAGCAATTGAGGTTCCTTGTTTTTATACACCATTATTAGTTCCAGATTTTGTGTAGAGTTGGCAAAGCCAAAAATTATATTTTAGTTCTGTACTTTCTTTGATAATTTCCGAATTCATCCAATTTTTGTGACTATGTTTATTGCACTGTTTTTCAAGACAAGCTCTTTCGGACAGGAATAATTTAAACCATGAAGAAAAGCTTCGGTAAAATAGATGAAAGCTAAATTGGTTTCTTGGGAGGATATATGAAACCAATCTATTGTTTACAATAAATGATGTAATTTCAAAACATTCTCCTCCGAAAACTTTCGCATCAGATTAGTTAATAGCAGTCTTTTCATTGGTTTTGTATTGGAGCACTAAAGCAAAATGATCTCCAATATTAGGATTGAGTGTATATGAGGTATGTATATTTGACAAAAGGTAAATTTGAAGTCATGTAATCGATAGACGTTGAGGCCATTCCAGTAACGTTAATACTAATAATACGTGTTAGAATTTTTGAACTAATCTGAAAGAATTGAGTATATCGATGATATTATCGTTATTCTATGAAGCTTTGAGAGAGTCTATGTTGAAATCTCCACAAATAATCAGGTATTTTTGTTTCTTGCATACTTAGTTAGGCATAGCATTAAATTTTTGAAAAGTAATTGTATATTACCCAGTGGAGGTCTATAAACATTCAATACTCATAATTTTGATTTTTCTAATTTAATATTTATAGAATATAATTCAATATCCATTTCTGAGGAGAATGCTTTAACAGATTTTACATCATTTATTTGATAAGTATTTGGTAGCTGCGATTTGATATACACATGCTGCCATCCAGATGATTGGGTTTGGCAAAAACTCGACACAAAAGTATAATTTGAGTAATTAAATAAGTTAAGTTCATCATTCGTGCACCAGTGATGTGAAATACATATAATATCAACATTCACATTAGTCTAGAACAGATCGAGTGCATTTGTCTTATTTTGATGAACTGAACATTAATACTTGAGACGGTAATTTTTTGAGCAAATCGGCTTTGTTCTTTGTCTGAGACTAGCCCACTGTTTTCCTCTGGGAAAACATGTTGGATGGAGGCACCTTCAGGCCATATCTCGGGACCCATAGTTTGCTCAAGATGCTTAGAATCAACGGTGACGACAAGTTGACGATAACTTGGCAAGTAGTCTTGTTCATAGATTGTTGAACGTTCCTTTGAGCCAGCAAAATTACAAGCACGGGAATGAAAAACTTCACCAAAGCGTTAGAAAATGGTTTGGACAAATCTTTGATCAATAATATGATTTCTAAGCAAAAAAAAGGAATTGGAACGCAGCCAACTTACCAAATTAGTGCCATTACTTTCAGATATTTCAATAAAATTCAATTCAGTGATTGATAAATTCCATAATTTGTTCTCTAAATTTGCACTGTAACCAGTTTATAGATGTAAGAACAAGCTAGAAAACCGTTCAAGCAATACCTTTGATAAAGTTTACGACTTCGACAAATTCTGGATTTACAAAATCGATTGTGAGTCGTGTTCGAAATGCTGTGTGGGTCAAACTAAAAAGAAACAATTCAACTCCGTATAGAAAACATTATGCCCATATAAAGAAAAACAATGGTGACAAATCAGCGTTAGCCGAATACATTTTGAATACAGGTCACACCATTTCTCAAGAATGTTTATCACTTTCAAAACACTGTAATGGTAAAGGTAATTGAGAAGGGATGGAAATGTATAAATGAAAAAGTAATTTATTAAATTATGATTTATCTCCTGCTCCCTTGCTTGCATCATTATCACCAAATAGTATTTAAACAGGCACATTTTTATTTATAATTAAGTTTACGATGCTACTTGGTAGCTGAACGGTCCTGAGTACTTTGAGAACATTTTTAGTAAATGAGGGTGAACATTTCTTATTTATAGTGAAGTAGTATTTGTTTGAAATCTAGAGGCGAATATAAAAGGTTTCTCAAGTATCACGATTTGTGTATGTGCCTTTGTAGATGTTCCTACAGCTGCTTTCTTACTAGGCATTCTCTTTTTGTTTTTATTTCTAGCTACTAAATTCCACGGAGCGTGAGATACTTCATTATCATTGAGATTCCCTCCTTTTTGAGTTGAGTGTTTCGCAGTGTCGTGATTGTAAACATTACCAGCTGCTTGATTAATAGTCTGCATGTTAAGAGTTGTATTATAGTTGAGTTTCTTGTTAGAAGGAAATCTTTCTTTTCTAGGTGGAATAATCATTTTTACAGAAACATATGAGCAATCAGGTGAAGATGTAACGAGTTTACTTTCAGTAATGAATTGCTTTAACTTATATTTATAGGTAGGTATATTATTTTGATAATTAATGTTCTGATTGAATAAAATAATCTGACCATCAACATTTGATTCCTGAAGAATATTAAATTGATTCGACAATAATAGTCTAGGAGCCAGAGCGATATTGATGTTCTGAACATTAACCCGATGGCACTATGGTTTATCGTTAGAAGACGGTTCAATGACCAATTCATCTCTCAGACCGAATTTTCACCGGCTGCTAGATCTCGAGACACAGCATCCGCACATTGTTTTTTGTTTTGTTTTGGGGGGTGGTTTTACAGGGTTTTGGGGGTTTGAAATAGGCAAGGAGTGATGGCAATAATTTTAAATCTTTATTTGACCTCCAATGAAATTATTTAACATAGTGCCATCATGTTACCTTGTAACCCGCAAGTTTTAGCCACAAAATGAAAAAAAGAGAAATGTTTGGTCCAAATAATGGCCAATTACTCGGAAATGGACCGATAACTTTTGATGGCATAGGGTATGTTAACAACTGCCAAAACCAATGAACATTTTCCACCAGGCTTACTTGCAGTCCATTTTCGGTCCAAATTTAACTGGTCGGCCTGATGAACGGACACGATAAAAAATGATGGCACATGGTGGAAGTGTATAAGAATGCCATGCTTTCCAAGTAGCCGCAACTTGGAAAGGGTTAACCTCCAATCCAAAAAAAAATGCGGATGCTGTATCTCGAGATCTAGCAGCCGGCGAAAGTTCGGTCTGTGAGATAAATTGTTCATTGAACCGTCCTCTAACGATAAACCATAGTGCCATCGGGATAATGTTCAGATCATAAATATCGCTCTGGCTCCCAGACTATAACTGCATTCGTGAATTTAAATCATCAATCTTGTTAAGTAACTATGGTCAATAGCCTGTAGTTTTAAGGATTATCTCTATGACGACAGATGAAAAACGTTATACTACCTCGATGACGTAATTTTACAATATTGACCAGGCACTTTTGCAGGTTGAATGTATGATCGTGATATATATCTATACGTAGATGATTACTGTTGTCATAATGATACAAAAGTAGGTATTATAGATACCATTTGAAAAACTGAAAGTGGAAGTGTGTACCAGTTGCAATAATGGAACCGCGCCCAAAAACATTACAGTTCCTATAAATCGATTTGCAAATTTTCCAATTCCCATGATCAACAGAAATTGAACAAAACAATTATTGAGTTTAACCAAATAATAATTGTCTTAATATATCATTTATTGTTATATTGGATGAACACTCGTTACAATAAAAATTATAATATCCCTTCTATTGACATCATTATTTATTTTCTGTGTTTTTTTTGTGTGGGAGAATCGCTCATCATAACACCATCTAATTCGAATGTTGTGGAATTTGTTTGGACTGAAAAATTAAATCCTGGAGTACTTTCATTCCCAGCAAGAATTTTATTTGAAATTTCACGGAGATAAACTTACAACCTCCACAGTTTCTTAAAATCAAAACATCATCACCTGTTTCAACTAAAAGTGATGCTGGACTTCTCCTAAAGGCTTGACTCATTGGTATTTGTTAATTGTGAATACTTCGCAAAAAGTAATAATAATGATAATAATATATAGTTTATTGATCCAAAAATGTTTTGTACATAATATTCTGTATAATTTAGAGATAATACAAAATAAAGGTTCTTTGGAACAATTATTGAATACATCTATGTAATAAATAGGTATATCCACAAAAGACGGGTAGATTTCTGTTTTAAGTTAAATGACAGTTTATGATGGTAAGTTGTAAGTTCGGCTTATGTTTTTACATTCTGAATGACACTAAGTTTTAACATTATGTAAAAATTCTACAAAGAATACATCAACCATTTAGACTTTCATTAATATTTATTAATTATGATTTGCATCAATTAATTCGTGCACCCTACTCCGCCCATTACAAAGTACATATTTTTTAACTTTGTTTCAAAAGTTTTGATTGAGAGCGACTTAGTTTTTATATTAACCGGAAGCGAATTATATGAACTTGATGACAAGTAAGTATGACATCTTCGGCCTATTGTTTTTCAGCAACAGTGGTTTTTAATACCAATTTTGTAGCATCTCTAGTTAAATTTTGATGAAGAGTAACGAGTTTTTATTTTTGTGATGGTAACAATATTTAAAAAGTATGTTTTTCTAATATATAATATTTTGGTTTCAGAAAAGAATGGTTTTGATGGATACATTTTGTTTTTATAGTACATGTTTCGTTTTCACCATAAATCGATCGAGTGGACTGTATTTTCATGGGTCTTTTCTGGATTAATTAAAACTGTTTTCAAACAATAACATTTATTTAAATAGATAATTTTGGACTCTTTCAAGAGGTTTTAAAAACTGTACTAGCAGGCTGCTACATCTTTTCTTAACTACACATTTTCTACCTGGTTCCTCGACAAGAGGGTAAATCCGGTTTGAGAGTGGTAATAATGGAGGGGCATGAGCCATAACTTATAACTAACTTAAACAAGAATAGGAAATATCACTTACTTTAAATTATACATACTTAATAATAAACAAATACAATGAACTAATTAACAATATTTAAAACCATACCGGCCACCTTGGCAGACCTCAGGTCTTCAACAACCAGTACCATCAGATAGAAATATAAAATATAAAACATGGAAAAATTAACTTAACTATTTGAATTAGAAATCTTTAAAACTATTGAGAGTTCATCTATTAACAAAAAATGTTTGTTTTCTCAGGTAATAGGGAGTGGACACACCTTTACAACCGGCCGTTTATAAACACCTTTATTGGTCTTAACACTCACAACACGAGTTTTTCCATCACTTCCGGGGTGTAGTTTTATAATCCTTCCCAATACCCATTGGGATGGTGGTAAATTGTCCACCGTAACAATAACCATTGCACCAATTGATATAACATCAGTATCTGCATTCCATTTCTTACGCTGTTGTAATGAAGTCAGGTAATCACGTGACCAACGTTTCCAGAAACTTTGTTGCAATTGTTGAAGAAGTTGGTATCGAGATAACTTATTAATTGTTATATGATGAACATCTGGATCTGGTGGTAATGTCAGTAATTTGCCAATTAGAAAGTGAGAGGGGGTTAGCGGATTTAGATCATTGGGGTCGGCGGAAAGAGGAGAAAGGGGTCTAGAATTAAGTATGCCTTCAATCTGCGTCAACACAGTAATAAACTCCTCATATGTTAAGATTGTTTCGCCGATTACTTTGTATAAATGCCGCTTTAGACTTTTCACATTGGCTTCCCAAATACCTCCAAAATGCGGTGAATTTGGAGGAATAAAATGCCATTTAGATCTATTTTGATCAGTATAATCACATATAAGATCATTGTTTGATTTCAGAAATGAATACATATCATTCAAACTATTATTCGCACCTACAAAATTTGTGGCGTTATCCGAATACAAGTCGCTTGGAAATCCTCTTCTTGACGAGAACCTTCTCAAGCATGCTATAAATGCATCGGTTGACAAATCAGAAATTAACTCAATATGTATAGCCTTAGTGCTTAAACAAACAAATAAACAAATGTAAGCTTTAGTTACTTTATAACCTCTGATCTTGCGGTCCTTTACGGAAAAGGGTCCTGCATAATCAAGACCTGTACATTGAAAGGGTATTAAATTAGCAACACGATTATGTGGCAAATCAGCCATGGTCACAGCCATTGGTTTAGGATTGAACCTAAAACATGTTAAACATTTTCTAACAGTTTCTTTAGCCAAATAAATTCCTTTTAAAGGCCAATAATTTTGACGGACACTATTTAGCAATAATTGTGGACTAGCATGGAGTAGTCTAATATGCTCAGATTGAAATATTAATTTAGTTAACATATGTTTTGAATCTAGAATTATAGGATGTTTAGAATTATACTGTAAATCGGAATGTTTGAGTCTACCACCGACTCTTATTATTCCATAATTATCAATGAAAGCAGCTAAACCATTAAACTTATTTTTGATCGCTTTGACATTTCCTGTTGTCAAATAATTGAATTCTTTACTAAAACTTTGCATCTGAGCCATTTTAATCAAACATTTAAGGGCATCATCTAATTCGATTAACGTTAATCTACCATTAACGCGATTGGTACCACGTATTTTCGAATTACTATTGTTATGGAATCTTTTACAATAAGCAATAACTCTTTGTAATCGAGTTAAATTAGAAAATTTATCAAATATTTGCCAGTTTTGACTTATTGTATGTAAAACTATCTCGCAATTAGTTTTTTTTAATTCTGGCAAATCTCTTTTTATAGTAGGAGTAAACTTGAAATTAAAACTAGAGACATTGAAATCGTAAAGCCATGATGGACCGGACCACCATAGTTCATTTTTCATCAATTCAGTTGGGTAGTTACCTCGTGAAACAATATCCGCAGGATTCTGTTTAGTTTCAACATACTGCCAACTGTAATTTGCTGTTAATTCTTGAATTTCCGTCACACGTGTACATACGAAAGTTTGCAATTTATACGTTTCTGTATGAATCCAATGAAGGACAATCAATGAATCTGTCCATAGATAACAATCGAATTCATACATTACGCATTCCGATAAGGCTTTCATTAATCGGGATAGCATCAATGCAGCTAACAATTCTAAACGCGGCATAGTCAACGATTTCAATGGAGCTACTTTTGACTTTGAACAAAGTAAAGATACTTTTATCTCATTATTTTCATTGATTGATCTCATATAAACTACTGCTCCATAAGACCGTTGGCTAGCATCTGAAAAACCAAATAATTGAACTTTTGCTGGTTTTTCGATCATGACAAATCTAGGAATATTTAAGGTATTTAAAATTATCAATTCCTTGTAAAATAAATGCCATTTCCTAATTAAATTATCGGGAAGTTCATCATCCCAATCAAGTTTTAACGACCATAATCTTTGAATTAACCTTTTAGCAATTATTATACAAGGTGATAATAAACCTAACGGATCATATAACTTCGAAATTTGTGACAATATACTTCGTTTTGAGCATTTTTCTGAAATCTGTTCATCATCAGTGAATTTAAATGATAAGTGATCGTTTGTACAACACCATTGTATACCTAAACATTTTGTATCTTTGTCACATATTTTAAGAGTTTCTGTGGTTTTATTAATTGATTGAAAATTGTTTAAAATGTGTGAACTATTAGACCGCCATTTATTTAAAACAAAACATCCCGTACCCAAAATATAAGAAATCTGATTACAAATTTCAATTGCATCCCTTTCATCTGAAAATCCAGCTATAAAATCATCTACATAGAAATTCTCTAATATCATTTGACTTGCAACAGGAAATTCATCTCTAAATTCATCGGCAAGTTGGTGTAAACACCTCATTGCTAGGTAAGGTGCACTCGCGGTGCCATAGGTAACCGTATTTAGTTCGAATACTTTAATGTTTTCCGATTTATCGAATCTCCAAACAATTCTCTGAAGACACCTCTCCTCACGATCAATTAAGACTTGACGGTACATTTTCGTTATGTCCGATGAAACTACGTACGGAAATTGTCTAAATTTGATCAATATATTAAATAAACTACTCAAAATTTGGGGACCTACATATTGAATGTCATTTAATGAAACTCCATTTGATGTCGGAGCTGAACCGTTGAATACAACTCTAGCGCGGGTTGTGAGGCTATCTTCTTTCATAACTAAATGATGGGGCATAAAATATGATATTTTTTTATCAACATCGTCATTAATTAAACTCATATGTCCCATTTCCAAATACTCACGCATAAAATCCTTATAATCTATTTCAAAATGTGGAAACTTTTCAAACTTTCTTTCAAGAGACATTAGCTTTTTTACAGCTAATTCTTTTGAATTCCCTAAACTAGTAACGTCATGTTTTAACGGTATTTTAACAATAAATCTACCGTTTAGATCTCGCGAGAATGTCTCCTTAAATATGTTTTCACATTTCAAATCATCATTAGATAATTTACATTTCTCATCAATCTGTTCAACCATCCAGAATTTTTGTAATGATTGATTTAAGTTTACGAAATCTACCGATAATAAACATTTGGTTTCTTTCGAATCTGTAGAGACATCTGGCAAATTGCCGCCAACAATATAACCGAATATGGTTTGTTGTAGAACTAAACCTTTACCTAGAACTATTTTGTGAGATTTTAAAGCGTCCCAAAAGGTCGAGACCCCTATCAACAAATCTATATTATTGGGCTCATAAAATTCAGGATTCGCCAACATAATGTTTGTCGGCATTTTTAAACTTGAAATATCTAAATACTGGCTAGGTAAATAGTCAGTAATTTTGGGTAAAACTAAGCAATCCAAATTCAAACAGAAATCGTTGATCATAGATTGTGCATTTACGATACATTTTTTATCAATAGTAATTCCTGAACCGATACCTGAAACTGAAATATCTATGTTTGTTTGATGTAAATTCAGTTTCGAAACGAGATTTTGTGTAACAAAATTAGACTGGGAACCAGAATCTAATACAGCATAACAAACGTGTTTATTGCCATAAAAATCAACAACGAAAACCTTCGCAGTAGGTAAAAGGACATGAGATTTGAGTGTGCTTGTAAATGCGACCCTTGTCTCAACATCTGTGTGTAGTAATCTACTATGCTTTTGGTTGCATGAAAAACAAGGTTTTGACTTGCACGAATTTGCACTATGGTCTTTACATAAACAATTGTGGCACAATTTCAAATCATTAATACGTTTCACGCGTTCGGAAACATCTAAATCAATGAACATCTTGCAAGTATAAATTTTATGACCTGTCTTGCTACAAAAGTTGCATTTAATTATCTTATTTGAACTACTCTGATTACTAAGAAAACTTTTAGTTGATTTTTGTTTAACATCTGCATGACCTTTGAATTTACTAATATCTTTATTAACGTTATAAGCTATTGATTCAATTGTATCAGCTCTATCTGATATAAACGTAGTAAATTCATTTAATGTGGGAAATTCATTCTTTTTCATCTTTTTCATCTTTTCCCATTCGGACTGGGTAGTTTTATCTAGTTTTGAATTGACAATATATATTAACAACAAATCCCAATTTTTAGTATCTACATTCAGATTATTCAATGCACCCAAATGTTTGAACAAAGTATCTATCAATTCTCGCAACTCTACAAATGAATCCTTTCTAATCAATGGTATCTCAAACAATCCTTGGATATGTGTAGACACTAATAACATCTTTTTATCAAATCTATTGCATAACATACTCCAAGCTACTTCATAATTACTTGCTGATAATTCAACAGACCCTATAATTTTGAAAGCTGAGGGATTGAGACTTGCTCGTAAATAATGAAATTTTTGTATATCGTTAATTTCTACATTTTCGTGAATTAAGGACTGATATATATCTTTGAAATTTAACCATCCTTCATACGAGCCATCAAAATGTGGCAAGTCTATAACAGGTAATTTAATAGGTAGCTTTTTTGATTGAGCAGCTTGAGAAGGTGGCGCTAGATCAGAATCAGATCTACTTTTTAATAAACATGCTGTTCTCGCCAAAATAGTTTCATATTTATCACAAAATGACTCCCTCTCTTCTAACTGTTCATTCAATAATTGCTCATCGCATTCATTTTCGATTTCATTTTGAACTTGATCGAATTCAACAATAATATGTTTTAGTCTCTCAATTTTCAATTCTAACATCGTAATCTTTTCAATATCTTGATTTCTATCAACTTTTATCTGATCATATAATAAATCTACTGATTTTGAAAGAGTGGTTAGTTTGCTTTTAATGCAACCCCTTTTCCTAATCAAGGCATCCATTTTGATTAAACGTAATTCATTTACTACAAATCTCAATTTTCAATAATCAACAGAAAAACTGTTAATCTTATAATCAAATCTTAAATTAAAGTAATAAACTTTATAAACAAACTTATCTGTGAATCATTATTCAAATCTATATCATCAATCTAATCAGCCTCTATATATCAATTTATCATCTATAAACTATTTAAGTAAATCCAGAAGCATTAATAAATCATATTATATTAATCATGTAATAATAAAGCATCGAGAAACAATCTTAACCTGAAGAATCTGTAAACCCTTTTAAACAAATTGAATACATACACAAATCTAAAGGATAACAAAGGAACTCACATTTATATCAGAAAATAATCGTCGCCAACTGCATTCAAACACCAAACATCATCACGTGGCAGGAAATCTTAATTATTTTCGCATCCGGTATCGTAGGACCAATGTTTCGTTTTCACCATAAATCGATCGAGTGGACTGTATTTTCATGGGTCTTTTCTGGATTAATTAAAACTGTTTTCAAACAATAACATTTATTTAAATAGATAATTTTGGACTCTTTCAAGAGGTTTTAAAAACTGTACTAGCAGGCTGCTACATCTTTTCTTAACTACACATTTTCTACCTGGTTCCTCGACAAGAGGGTAAATCCGGGTTGAGAGTGGTAATAATGGAGGGGCATGAGCCATAACTTATAACTAACTTAAACAAGAATAGGAAATATCACTTACTTTAAATTATACATACTTAATAATAAACAAATACAATGAACTAATTAACAATATTTAAAACCAGTACATTATTATCGAAAACCGTTTAAGTGAAATTGACAGCCTTTTCAAATAAATATCAGCCAAACCACCCCAACTCAATACTCCGTATGACCAACGGGATTATACTAAAGCAAAGTATATTACTCTCATATGCAATGTATCGGAATTTTTTCTTAAATATTTAAATTTGAACAGGATATTTCTTAAAGTATGAATAGAATTTTCGGAGTGATGGTATTTTTTCAATATTTATGTACACTAACAACTTGTGATGAACATCTTACCTAACGATAGTCTGTTAATGATAAACATTGATCTATTTTTGAATGAATTGTAGGGCACTTACGAGAGCAATGTGAAAAGTCCCTGAAAAATTGAACAGATGGAGCCACTATAGAGAATTCCATATGACATTTGTAATGTAACTAGAATGCATTAAAATTTTCAGACTGATATGTTATTCGGCTCTGTTTTTACATCGATCAATAGCAAACAACCTTGAAGATTTTTGTAAATATGGAAAAAGGGAATTTCGCGTCTTGATTCAACATTATTTCTTGCGTGGAAAAAACATTACGCTAGCCAAAGCATCACTTGTCAAACATTATAGGGACTCTCCCCTATCGATTGCAATGACAATCAAGAGGGTTACCGATTTTCGTTGACGTAGTATGATCACAAAGGACGCCGAACGTTCTGGTCGTCCAATTGAGGTTACAACGCCAGAAATCGTCGATAAAATCCAAGGTATGATATAGGTCAAAGTGCACGAGATTACTGAGAATATGGACATCTCAACCGAACGGGTACGGAATATTCTGCATAAATTTTCAAATATGAGGAAAACTATCTGCCTGATGGGTGCCACATTTGCTCCCTGTTGACAACAAACCCGAATGTGTGACAACTTCAAAGGAGTGTTTGGCTATGATTAAGCGCGTTAAGGAGGACTTTTTGCGCCGTTTCGTAACCGTGGACGGAACATGGATTCATGATAACAAGCCAGAGATCAAAGAATATTCGAAACAGTAGAAGTGGCCTGGCGAATCGAAGCCTAAAAAGGCCGAAGTGGAGTTATCGGCCAACAAAGTCATGGCGACAGTTTTTCGGGATGCACACAGTATCTTCCATATCGATTACCTTGAAAAATGCAAAACGATCACCGGCGTATATTACGCAGAGTTGTTGGATTGATTCGACGCCAAATTGAAGCGAAAATGGCCGCATTTGGCGAAGAAAAAAGTGCTTTTCCACCAGGACAACGCACCGGCGCCGGCGTAGAGAACCGCAGTAGCAATGGCAAAATTGCAAAATTACGCTACGAATTGGTTCGTCATCCAACATATTCTCCCGATTTGGCACCCTGCGATTATTATCTATCTACAAACTTGAAGAAATGGCTAGGCGGGGAGAGATTTGGCTCCAACGATGGATGATCGCTGAAACAAATGCCTATTTTGAAGGATTGACGAAATCATGTTATTTGTAAGAGATCGAAAAATCAGAAGAACGTTGGACGAAATGTTTCGGGCTACAACGAGATTATGTTGAGAAATAAAATAAGTTTGATCAAATAATTCATTTCTTGTTTCATTTTCAAGGATTTTTCAACTTGACCTCGTATAGATCATCCGTTATCGTAAATAATATTCGCATTTGTGATTATCAACTTATTTCCTTTGTCCTGTATGTCATTCATAGACATATTTAGCTCATCTCACCTAGTTCTTCCTAGCCTATCCAACTATGAAACACACAACGCCGGATTCAGGGGAGGGCAACCGGGGCTACAGCCCCGGAGCCTTCACAAAAGAGGGGCCCCCACAATAGACTTCGGAAAAAAAAAATCTTTCAAATTACGACTAGTAAACACTAGTAAACAACTTTTCCTTTGACATTTTTTTTTCGCTGTTTTACCTTTACCTTTACCTTTGTACAAACATGATTATATTGTTCTTAAATATTAACAAAAATCATTGATCTATATTTGTTCACTCTAATCAGGCAATAAATTTTTGTCTTTGAGCGACTCATACAGAAAGGACTTCGGAAAAGACCAATCTCCAGAACTATTTTACTACCAAATTCTCGAAGATAAAAATTTGAGAGCTACATTCCCAAACCTTGAAATTGCATTGAGAATATATTTGGTTTTGATGGTATCAAATTGCACTGGAGAGCGCTCTTTTTCAAAAATGAAAATTATAAAAAATAGGCTTCGAACGACGATGGGACAAAACCGTCTATCAAAGCTTTCTCTCCTGAGCATTGAAAGTGACTTACTTCGGGAACTGGATTTCGGCGAAATCATCAACGATTTTTCGGAAAAAAGCTCGGAAGGTTCCGTTCGTTAACGCTAAAATTTAATTTCAGATAATTCTTGTTTCCGATTATATTTATATATGTTTGTTAAATACTAAAAGAATTTACTTGGTTTTACAATAAATTATTTATTGAAAGACTCGACTGGAAAAATTGTTCATTTTATTTGGAAAATAATTTGAGGCCAGGGGGCTCCACTCCTTTGTTGCCCCGAGGCCTCCAGACCTCTAAATTCGGCCCTGCAAACACATATAAGAATAATATGATATATAGAAATAAATAATGTTGGAAATTGTGCAGATATCGTACATTTCAAATCGAATAATCTTCATTCAAGTTAAGAATACATTTATGTGAAAACTGCCTGCTTTTTCACATTATGTTCCTTCAAAAAAGGAATCACTGTTGAAAATTTGCTGATATCAATGTTATTTTTGACCATTACTGAACATTTTAAAATTGACTCAGGAGACTAGTCTGGATGGTTTGAAATCTTCGGGTTTTCCCTCAAAATCTTAAATGTAGTAGGTATGCTTTTTCAGCTCGTTCTGGATATACAGTGGAGAGGAAATTTCCATAAACGATGTATTAACCCTGTTTTGGAGATTATTTTTAATACGGAGCTAGTTTTCAGGGTGAATATTGAGATACAAAATGTGAAATGGGGTAAGTTTGTTTCCTCACCTGGTTCTGAATTTACAGTTGAGAAGAAATTTTCATATACGCCATTTTTGTCATGTATGTGTCACAGCAACTGAGAAATATGATCTTATGCTTTTATTGAAGGCACACTTGTCATATTTTTATCATTTTAGTGTGTGAACTTTCATTCATCATCATCATAACAACGTAGAACATTCGATTGCTATATCAATTCGGAACATTCCGAAGGAGTAACATTTGACAACCTTGAGCATAAGGACATAGTCTTCCTAATATCCTTCGTGCATTTTGAAATTGATGAATTATTTTCGCTTAAGCACTCGAGAAATGAAAATATAATCCGCAATTATGCACTCGAGATATTACATAATATTGTGAAAATAGTATTTCTTTTGAATTATTCCTCAGGCGGAACAAATCTCACATTATGTACTTCGGGTGAAACCGCACAGGAACGGAACTGAACTGTCTCGCAAATCGGTCAACCATAAATCTGTAATAGTCCCTCTGTTTTCCAATACACTAACTCATAAGTTATATTGCAGTCAGTTCTCCAACTTCCATCATCAAACTTCACTGAATATATTCACGAATACGAATATTTGCATAGCTGTTCAGAATATAATTATTGAAAACTATCTGCTAAATCACTGCAACGATTATAATAATGAAATGTGGCATTATTATTTTAATTGATGTTCAATATGGCATACGAAATCAGCAGAAACTCTCGCGTAGATTTTATCTGGGTCACATGGTAGCGAATGCGGTTCTCTCGAATGGCAAGTAAGGTAGGGGAGCAATCTATTCATGCAAATACGCATTTGGTGAGTTTTACGCGAATTAACAGTTTGAAACTTCCCCTATTACTGCCTACTGTTCACACTTGACAATTTCTGAACCCTGATAGCAATGAGAGGTTGGAAAACACGTACATTCTGATACATTTTTAAGTTCCTCTCTATAAAATTCATTATCACGTTCACATGTGTGAGTAAGGGTCCAGAAAAATCTGCCAACAGATAATACTGGACACATTTGTTTCATGTTTTGTTCATTAAACAGAAAGCAAACTCATATATGGTTTACCATGAAGCTGCACGTATTCACAAAGGAGAACTGAATTCATGTGTTAAAAATTAGCAAAGCCTCATTTCGATGATCAGTATTTGTATGTGACTTTGAGGATTGTAATTAAAACTTCTCCTCAACTTTGTATTATAGAATAAGTTTTTAATTAACCATCCACAAAAAAGAAGATGGGTAAAAGACTAAATACTACGTAAATTCATTAACTTTATTAAGTTTTACTTTTCCGTAAACATCTCTCTGATTATAATCAGTCTAACTACATGGTTAAAAGCAAGTTATGAGAGGAAAACTGTTATTCTCGTATACATCGAAATATCCTGACCCAACTCTTCAATATCATTACAAGACAAGAGAATTTGTATAATGCTGTTAGCACTTTGAAATTTCCATCCATTTTTCATTTACTTGTATTGACTTGCGCTAGGTTTCGACTTGTGAACCCAGTTTCATAATTATCAACTTTTTATCACTTGTAGACAATGCTAACGCATGAGTTCAATCAGAAGTTGTTGCCTAACATCTTTGCACTACTTTACGGAATTCCAATTCGATATGTGGATCAAGGTATCAATATTAATAGAAGCTTAGCTTTTGTCTACTTTATTGACCAGTCGGGGCTCTTCGGGGTAGGCAGGGTAGTTACCCGCCTACCTCTAATTATTCTTCGGAGCAAGTATAATAGTACATAAAAATACATTTCATTCTAATCAATATTAATTCAATATATTTTAAATTCGTCTTTTATATCACATACCGCTGGCGCAAAGTTTATTGTTACAAACACAAAATAAAATAGAACAGCGTTTCTGAATGGTGGCGCAAAATGTCCCAACCTTACTCCAAGAGCAGGCGAGCTAGGAGCTATACCGCCGCTATTACACAACATTCCATCAGCTGGATAACCCGAGGCTTCTCGTTACTTCACTGTTCAACCGTGGTGTTATTATGATGGCGATTTAAAAGCGGCAGTTTAGGACGCCTTCGACGTTATCCGTCGATGAATTCTAGAGCCGAACAAATCCATAATATTGGCAGTTCTGTGTGGGCGGTCGCTGTAAAAGCGTCTCTTTTTCGCGCTTTTTTTGAACGATACACGATGCGGGTTAGTGCAACAAAAATATTTTTAGATAGGGATAGTATAAAAACTGAGAAATAAGTTAGCATTCAATGAAATTTAGAAATTGCGGAACTTTTTTTCTGTACCAACAGCTAGAATAATCAAGTTATCTGAAGCTATTTAAGGTGAAGAGCAAATATCTCTGAGAATTTTATTTTATAAAATATTGGACAACATTGTTACACAAATAGAAATAAGATTCCCAGATATGTCTCAATTATTATTTTTAACGCTTGCCGATTCAGACATATTTAAAGAATACACTAAAAATTTTCCAACATATTTACTCACTGATTTAATCAACTTTTTACAGAACATTTTTAACAAAAAAAAATCAATCCAGAATTACTGGTTATCTATCACGATCACGACGATCAATATGAAAAATTAAACTAAACATTCACTCAATACTAAAACCTTTTAAGGGCAATAATTTCGAAGAAATATTCCCGGAGGCTTCCAAATTGTTTGTTTTGATCCCTGTAATACCAGTAACAAATACTTCGATTGATAGATATCTTCTTCGAAACGAACTAAAACTTACAGCAGAAATTCAATGAAAAATTAATCACTTCCACTTATTTCATTCGAAAAAGATCTTTTTCGCACCTTTCAAGAAGATTTTACTGATATAACATAATAATTTGTAACGAAACTTAAATTCTGAAATATCATTTTAATTAAGATCAGGCAATGAATACGGATGTTACATGTAATCTCAGTTTGAACAGTTCATTATTTCAATAGATATAAATGAATTCCGAATGTGTATTCCGTGATTGCCATTTTTCTAAATCTCCGTAATTTCGAATAAGTGTAATTATTCAAATAGATGAATCAAATTGATGCCCGTTCAAAATTGCTTTTCATTCCGATAAAACATGTTGCAAAAACAGGTGTCTGGCCAAGTTAACGCATCAAACTTTGTGCAGCCTTATGTATAAAAAGGGCGAACAACCAAAAAACTCCGATAACACTTGCTTACTCCGCCGAGAGGAACTACCAAGATATCATGTGCGCGAATTTTAGATCTAAAAAGTAGCGTCACTTTTAAGCATTGTTCGGGACATAAGTGAAGACCCTCGGCACAAAATAAGGAATTGGTGGAGCAGACCTGTCCAGAACCTCGGGAAACATATAAAAGCCGTGACAGACAAAAGATCGCTCTCTTTTGTGATTTTGATTAGCAATCAATACAGTTGCCCGTTTGTGCTCTTTTTGGTGATTTTGAATTTCAATAAGTACAGTTGCTCTTTTGTGATTTTGAATGTCAATAAGTACAGTTGCTCTTTTGTGATTATAAATCGGTACCGTTGAAGTGAAATTAAGATAAGAATCGAGGTGAATTAAAATCCGAGTTTAAGTCAGAATTAAACTGTGAATTAACAATAGTTTTCCGTTCAAGTGAATTGTTCTATAAGGTAAATGAATAGCAAATAGTTTATATTTTGGGCATTACGATATATTGATTTCCGTAATTGTATGATTGGTAACGTTTGTACGATATCTGAGTTCCGTAGCATTCAGTAATTTGAATTTTTATATTTCAGTTTATCCCGTCATAGGTCAAACCGCGCACGATTTGAATTCGCATGTGAATTGAAATATTCAAGTAATTGTGTGGTGTGTACAGAGTGTGTATGTTTGATCGACAGGGGCGTCTTTGGTATATTTATGCACGCTGTGTCACACCGGAAGTATAAGTATATCGTAGACGACCAAACCACCAAAGGCTTGTGCACACTGTGTCACACCGGAAGTATAAGCTGGTGTGGTTGTGTGATTGAGAATCGTAATAATTCCCTTAATACTATGAGAATTCCTCGGCCGTGGATATAGGGGTTATTGCAGATACGATAGTTAGGACTTGTGCACACTGTGTCACCCCGGAAGTATAAGCCCTAATTGTCTAGATTCTGAATCTGTAAAGTGTATAAAATCTAGCACTGTCACACAATAACCGGGTACTCCGTGGATAGCTAATACTAGGGCGGGTGATATGATAGAATAAACTCAACTAGAGTACCTAATTAACCGAAAAAGAATCATAAAATCTGATATCGTACAATCGGAAAACTAGTGCAAAACAATATTTGCCAAACCGTCCGAATTGTATAACCGAATATATCGTAGTGTGATTTGAACATTTCATTTATTAGTTAGCTATCTAAAATTTACCGAATACCGCTCATTACGCTAGAACCTGTTTGATTCGTACTTTTCTGCAAATTGATCATTCTGAATCATTTGTCAACCGATTCCGTACCGCTGAATTGAATTTAAATACCGAACACATCGTAAAGTAGATATGATGAAAGAGTTTTCATTTACCGTTTGAGCTTTATTACATTTTCCGTCTGGGTGAAATCTTTGTAAATAATACCGTTCAATTGTATTTATATTGATTATTCCGAAAGTGTACTTATAATAATCATTATATATTTTAATATTTGGAATTCCCTGTTTTATTAAATTATTTCTGCTCCATCTTCAAACGAGCTAAGTTTTAACCAGGTATCAATTGTAACTAAAGCCTACAATTTTGATACTGTCTTCTGCCCAATGGACTCTGGTTATACTTCACTGTAGCTACCCTAGGGACAAGGCTATCTATAGATAGCATAGTGACAAGCCTTGTGGTGAAGACCCCAGCAGAGGTCTTCAAAAAGGAGTTAACCTTTAGAAAAATCTGGCGCCCGAGGATTTGAAATAAGCACTTTACCGAAAAGTCGCAAGGACACGTTATAAATTAAATTTCTTTAGCCAGAGACCGATGCATTAAATCAATTTATAAAAGATAATAAGTTTTTTTTAAGAGTTACCTATTTATGTTGTCAGTCAGATATTCCTATGTATACCTATGCAAGTACAAAATGATACAAAATAAAATTAAAAATAGCAGAAAAAAAAAGATTCCTATAATGGATAACATGGTATTATTGGCATATTACCTGCATACTTATGTATTACCGAGATATTTATAAGGATATTTAAAAATTACTCACCATGTCATCCAAGGAAATTAAACATAAGCAAAGTATGTCTTACTGCAGTTTTGCCCTAAATTATTTCGACCCACTTTTTCAACCCATGAGCCGCTTACAAATCCAACGAACGAAGTTAGGACGAACTACATAGTTACAACTTCTATGACAAATATACGGAATTGAAATTTTGCAGTTATCCAATTTTCGGATGCTGTCCTGCATTCGCGACGTCGCGGAAAATGTCCCGGATTGATCATATTTCGTCTTGATCGTCCGTTCTTCTGTAAATTACTATCAATCCTTTTTAATGTTCACTTAAATTCCAAAACAAAAAATGAGAAATTATTAATTTTCCCGTTTTTATTTCAAATATTCGAATTGAAGGTCATATGGCGTGGACAGAGAGTGTATAATGATTTGTCTTCATCTACTATTTGCTACACATTGTTGATCGGTTTACGAAGATACCAACAGAAACTACGAAACTACGTTAAATTTGGGCGTGGTCCCCAAAATTCGCTGTATTTTGCCGCTTACCCAATCTCAAACGTCACGACCACTGATATTGATATAAATCTAACAAACTTCAGTCATCTCTCTTTTGTAAGGAAACCTGATCTGTCAGTCTCGGAACGAAAGCTAGAACAAAGGCAACGTGCTCGCAGATCGATAACAGTCTTCTTCAATAGCCAAGCGCTTCTCAAAAGGACTGAATTCAAGAACGGCATGGAACTGTCAAAACGCTCATGCATGTCTAGGTTACAAGAACAAAGTGACTCCGATGTGGAAATCCGCCAATTCGATCATTAAGGGAAATGAGGCCGCAGACTTTCTAACCAGGGCCTCTAGAAGCCTCAAAAATTGTCGGACCAGAACCAGTGATTGGCTTATCTGCAACCACTGCCGCTCCGCATACACCACCTTGAATAAATTAGTGCAAATCAAACTTTTATATTCAATTTATCTGTACATTACACTGTATGCTGCGCTCATTCCGTCTCAATCAAACTCCTAAAATCTTATCTGTTCTTAATTTTTATTGTATATAATGTATTAAAGGATATGAAATACAGATTAACCGGATTAATCGGATCCGTTGATTGAAAGTTGAAACTCTATCAGACAATGCCGGACCTTAGTTATACGGATTTGCGATTAGCAGGATTGGAAGTTGTGTGTGTGTGTGTGTGTGTGTGTGTGTGTGTGTGTGTGTGTGTGTGTGTGTGTGTGTGTGTGTGTGTGTGTGTGTGTGTGTGTGTGTGTGTGTGTGTGTGTGTGTGTGTGTGTGTGTGTGTGTGTGTGTGTGTGTGTGTGTGTGTGTGTGTGTGTGTGTGTGTGTGTGTGTGTGTGTGTGTGTGTGTGTGTGTGTGTGTGTGTGTGTGTGTGTGTGTGTGTGTGTGTGTGTGTGTGTGTGTGTGTGTGTGTGTGTGTGTGTGTGTGTGTGTGTGTGTGTGTGTGTGTGTGTGTGTGTGTGTGTGTGTGTGTGTGTGTGTGTGTGTGTGTGTGTGTGTGTGTGTGTGTGTGTGTGTGTGTGTGTGTGTGTGTGTGTGTGTGTGTGTGTGTGTGTGTGTGTGTGTGTGTGTGTGTGTGTGTGTGTGTGTGTGTGTGTGTGTGTGTGTGTGTGTGTGTGTGTGTGTGTGTGTGTGTGTGTGTGTGTGTGTGTGTGTGTGTGTGTGTGTGTGTGTGTGTGTGTGTGTGTGTGTATGTGTGTATGTGTGTATGTGTGTATGTGTGTATGTGTGTATGTGTGTATGTGTGTATGTGTGTGTGTGTGTGTGTGTGTGTGTGTGTGTGTGTGTGTGTGTGTGTGTGTGTGTGTGTGTGTGTGTGTGTGTGTGTGTGTGTGTGTGTGTGTGTGTGTGTGTGTGTGTGTGTGTGTGTGTGTGTGTGTGTGTGTGTGTGTGTGTGTGTGTGTGTGTGTGTGTGTGTGTGTGTGTGTGTGTGTGTGTGTGTGTGTGTGTGTGTGTGTGTGTGTGTGTGTGTGTGTGTGTGTGTGTGTGTGTGTGTGTGTGTGTGTGTGTGTGTGTGTGTGTGTGTGTGTGTGTGTGTGTGTGTGTGTGTGTGTGTGTGTGTGTGTGTGTGTGTGTGTGTGTGTGTGTGTGTGTGTGTGTGTGTGTGTGTGTGTGTGTGTGTGTGTGTGTGTGTGTGTGTGTGTGTGTGTGTGTGTGTGTGTGTGTGTGTGTGTGTGTGTGTGTGTGTGTGTGTGTGTGTGTGTGTGTGTGTGTGTGTGTGTGTGTGTGTGTGTGTGTGTGTGTGTGTGTGTGTGTGTGTGTGTGTGTGTGTGTGTGTGTGTGTGTGTGTGTGTGTGTGTGTGTGTGTGTGTGTGTGTGTGTGTGTGTGTGTGTGTGTGTGTGTGTGTGTGTGTGTGTGTGTGTGTGTGTGTGTGTGTGTGTGTGTGTGTGTGTGTGTGTGTGTGTGTGTGTGTGTGTGTGTGTGTGTGTGTGTGTGTGTGTGTGTGTGTGTGTGTGTGTGTGTGTGTGTGTGTGTGTGTGTGTGTGTGTGTGTGTGTGTGTGTGTGTGTGTGTGTGTGTGTGTGTGTGTGTGTGTGTGTGTGTGTGTGTGTGTGTGTGTGTGTGTGTGTGTGTGTGTGTGTGTGTGTGTGTGTGTGTGTGTGTGTGTGTGTGTGTGTGTGTGTGTGTGTGTGTGTGTGTGTGTGTGTGTGTGTGTGTGTGTGTGTGTGTGTGTGTGTGTGTGTGTGTGTGTGTGTGTGTGTGTGTGTGTGTGTGTGTGTGTGTGTGTGTGTGTGTGTGTGTGTGTGTGTGTGTGTGTGTGTGTGTGTGTGTGTGTGTGTGTGTGTGTGTGTGTGTGTGTGTGTGTGTGTGTGTGTGTGTGTGTGTGTGTGTGTGTGTGTGTGTGTGTGTGTGTGTGTGTGTGTGTGTGTGTGTGTGTGTGTGTGTGTGTGTGTGTGTGTGTGTGTGTGTGTGTGTGTGTGTGTGTGTGTGTGTGTGTGTGTGTGTGTGTGTGTGTGTGTGTGTGTGTGTGTGTGCTAGCACTGACCCTTTGTCGGGAGCCGTGGACAGAACACGCTAGCGGGCGCCGCACCAGCAGATGCTATCGTGTTATATTTCTCTCTACAATCAGCCAGATAGTTAGAGCACCGAACGAGGCGTGAAACAGGGAATAGCGTCGAGTTATTTCTTTTTGACTACACGTGAGGGAAACCTATGATGTTCAAAAATCATCGTGTGAGTCAGCAATGGAACGAACTTAGGGAGCGGAGATAGGTTTTTGTATTTTTTTTTGGAAGGTTTCTAGGTATTGGAACAACAGACGAGATTTCTGAGGAACACCGACCATGAATATATCTATAGAAAAGGCAGAGATCTTCCACCTTTCTATGATGTTGTAGAGGAGTCAAGGAACTGATGTGACATCATCAATCAAACGAATAGTTCACTACTGTAAAGAATTCAGAGCAGAATTCAGTGAACAGTACTCCAGGTCAAATCTGAGCTTTGAAGATTATGAGGGGCTGCTGGGATGTAAAGTAGCTCTTGGCACGGAATAAAACACCAAGGTTTTGTGAATCAGCTTTCGCAATGGACCTCACATGATCGTCTCATGAGAGGGTACTGTTGATGGTGATCCCTAGCATTGTCATGGAAGACTCCATAAGAATAGTTGTACCTGACATCATCAAACTAGGGTTCCTGGAGAAGATGCAAGCTTGAGTTTTTGTTGCATTAAACTCTACTAGATTATCAGATCACCATTTCAAAATCTTCCAAAGATCTCCATTGATTGCGTCAGCCTGTCCCTGTCTTGCTCCTTTGACTTCATCGGATAACCATTACTAGGGGCTCTAGATGAGAAAGTGGTATGGAATGGACCATCATCTGCAAAGCTGTGGACGGGACAGGTGGTCACCTCCAGCAGATCATTGATATGGAGCAGAAAAAAAGTAGGTGCCAAGACAGATTCCTGTGTGACACAAGCGTTGATAGCCATTGTATAGGATACTCCTCCAACCACCACACGAAGTGATCTATCACTTAGGCAAGCAGGTATCTTGTTGATCTCTACTGACGAAAGCCATATTGTCGGTCATTCACAATGTATTGTCTCTAGTTTGTGTCAAAACTCCAAGTTATTTCCTTTTCCCATTTGGCTGCTACACGAGAACATACCTTGTACCATATAATTCGATTAAATGGACCACTTCGTTAGCTAACGCCACTCCGTCTTAACTATCCTGAACTAAAAGTAGAATACCAGTATTGGCAAGCCTCACTAGGATTAGCCCACTATGAAGAATATATTATAAACCAGTCGTAAACAAGAGTGAAATACTACCAGAGCAATTCAGGTTGAACCTACGTACTTTAAACGTTCTATACCCAGGATACTGCAATTTCAATCACTATCTACAAATACTCGGCTAGATTGATGACGCTCAACGATTTCGAAATGCTCAAAACAGATATATCCACGAAAATCCGAATAATTTTTTTTGAGCCGATTACCATAATATTTCTCTCACACTATATAGATTAGAGAAGTAAAAAAGGAATAAACAATTTCTTAATAGCCTATTAACTCTATTATACACAGTATCATGTCGATCTAACACCCTCAGTCGAGCTCCACTATGTCCTTATAACGAACTGTTGAAATTCTTGAAGTTTGGATTATTTGGAAAATGTACAGTGTGATCTATAGATATATTAACTCGACACGATGAGATGGTGTGCAGTTTCTTTTACCATAGGGGCAATGTCATGAATTGTGTAGCAGATCAGATTTGACATCAATAAATCTAAAATTTTGTTGTAACTATTTGCTGCAACATTTTATTGAAGGAATCAAAGTCCATGTAATCAATCACTGATGAATATTGTGATTAAGAAATATACGTTAAGAGGAAACACTTGCGTAACAGTGATTGTGATGACCTGTCTTCTCAGAATTTATTGTGGATAATTACTATTATTCAATTAATTAACTCGAATAGTATGGAAGTTCAAGATGCCGACTAGCATTTATAAATATTCTGGGGATAATTATGTTAACTTATTTTGATATATGTTTTCGCAATGAAAATCTTTGTGGATATGTTTAAATCTTCTTCTCTGTTAAAATAGGTTTTGTTGGTGCAGAATTTTATCGCGAATATCTTGGTTGCTACATTTTCTGCCCTCCATGAATATACATTTGGAAGGAAAACGTGTCAAACCTAACAAGTCTTTCAGAAAATAGAATGATACATTCATCGGGCAGTAGGTAATAACAAACTGTTCAAAACTTAAAAAGATGCTCATCTAGTTTTGACTGAGCTACGTGTATCCCATCATTTCAACTGATGTACCTAATGACTTTCAGAAGTCGGAAAATACAGCATACAGATTGAGTTAGAATCAGTGATGTATAGGAGAATATTGTGAGTTAGAGCGAGTCAGACGCATTGTATTGTTTTAAAAAAGCAACCAGTAAAGCGTTATAGTGGGTTGAATCTGAAAATATGCGATGCGCGTAAGCTGGCAGACTCTCACTTCACTTACGGCGGTAACTCGAGTAGCACGCTTATATATTTTTAGTCTCGTAAATCTGTTCTATAAATAATAAGATTAATTCACTGTACCTACCTACTCCAATTTAATTCTAGGTGTAGCACCATCTTTAGATACTCATCTTAGGCTTACCATACATGATGACAGGCCATCCCCATCTTTGTCGAATCTTGCTCGCACTTAGTTAATCACTATATGTCGCAGAATTAAACTGAATCTATATATGAGAATAAACCTCAAATTGTCTTTTCATATTATCTATCAAAGTTGGAAGTTATCTATATTTTCTTCAGTAAATATCTAGATTAATAGCAAACAGGGTAGATGACGTAGTAGCATATGAAATTCTGCTAGCAGATCCAACAAAGAATTTTAATAACATTATCCTCGGAAAGCACATAAAAGTCTGCAAATTACAATCATCCGGAAAATATTCTGAATATAAAAATACCATGTTTTTATCCATAAACGCTAACTGAATATTCAGTGGATATTATATAGTTTCTTTGTGTGAAAGCATATTTCCAAACAAACTCGTCGCTCACACGGCTCGAATGATGATATCTCTATACAAGGTTCTTAGCAGTGGGAATTCATATCAGCATGCTAACTCAAGGGTATATATTCCTTTCTCAAACTCTATAACCGCCTTTACTTCACAATCAAATAATACCACATCGCTCTGCGTTTTGTTTGTGTTTATAACCAGTAAAGTTTATCCGACTCACGATATCTATTTGCTTTCTTGCATATTGAGGAAAAATTTCTTATGTTGAGATAAGACCGAAGTTGTTTACTGAAGGACTTATGGCTTACTGAAAGACTTATGGCTGATGGATATGATATTCAATATCCTTATAATTTATAGAATTATTTCAAGTCTTCATCGATTTGATGAACGCTATATACTATGTAGATATATGGACAAATATGTACATGGACAAAACGTAAATTAATACATTATCTGGTGCATGGAACATGAGCTGTGATCAATTGATCACGTGACTTCCCTTACTTTTGTTAGCAAAATATCTTTCGAACACTCCTGCGGGTCAAATGTAAGTGATCGTAGGCGCAAAAAATATATTTGGGAAGGATTTATAGAAACCGCTAATAAAGGACGTTATATTATACTATATTTAAATTTCATCCAAATGGTCTACATACGCACACACGTACACACGCACACACAACAAGTACATACGCACACACGCACACACACACATACACCTCACCGCATCAAAAACAGCCTAGATCAATTAGAGATACTCAAAACGGGTATATCCTCGAAAATCTAGAAACAAAGTTAGGGTCGATCATAATAATTTCCCCACACTATAAACCACGTATACTGATGGAAGTAAAAATCAGTGGAAGAATCAAATGATTTGCGAACAGTAACTTGGCGAAACACTTACTCCGCTTCCTACCCGGAAAAGCCCCCCTGCATGCTTCCATTGATAGGTATGCACGAACGCAAAGGTGTGACATCAAAAGAAACCATTAGTTCTCCTTTCTCAAACTTAACGCCTATCTTGATGTAATCTGAAAATTTATTTTTTATTGAGTTAATATATTTTGGAAGACATCGTTTTTCTTCGAATGTTATATTATCGAGTTATTGTAGTTCATAGACAAACCCATTTGAAGGTCATAAACTTTCTTGAAAGACATCGTTTTTCTTCGACTCTCATGTTATCGAATTATTGTAGTTCATTGACAAACCCATTTGAAAGTCATAAACTTTGGATTTCCCATAAGTGATTATATTTTCCTCAAGTTGTTAGATATTGGAGAATATCCAGTACTGCATATTTTATTAGAAGTGAATAACAGTTTTGCTATTCCCTGATTAGTTGTTAAATAATTCCATACGAGGTATAATTGCATCATTGATTCCGATATGAATTTTTTTGTTCCATCAGGTGCTTATCTTGTTCAAGAGAAAAAAAGGAGGAATCAAGTTTTGGAGTTCCAAATTGTTATGTATCAAAAGATTAGATATGAAGAATTATCTATTTATGTCATTCAAATATTATGGATTGGCACATACTCAAGTATAACCAAGATATATAACACTGATGAATGATTCATCCTAAAGAAAATCATACTGCTTATATAGAAAGAAAGTAAATTTTGTTAGTTGAGAGATCAGTGTAACATTTTGTTTCCATATTTTTAGTACTCCACACAGCTGCTACAAAGGAAACATAAGTTAGGAATAAAACTCTTGGAAAAGGTAAATGATTAGTAACCTACAGAACAAGTAGAATATAACGATATGATCGAGTGCGTGGTTCTTTTTATTAAATGTTACGTGAAATATGTTTCAGAAACAATTATTTGGATTCCGTTTCAAGTGTTTCCTGTTATTACTGAAATTACATCTGCAAACATAACGTGCGGACATTCGAATCGGATATAATAGAGTAAATATCATGACACGCCCAACAGTTTTCTCAGATATAAACAGAAATATTTGGAACAATGGACGCCGAGCAGATGGAAAAGTTGGACAAAATTAAGGTGAGAGGATAATTTCGACAATGGAATTTCTTAATAATTCGACATATAATGTATACCTTATTGATCTTTTAAAAATATTGTCTGAAGACTTTTATTGTGAGAGACGGGATGAATGTATACTAGTAGACGACGTTCCCGAACTGCGCACTATCTCAATCCCTTAATGAGGGTTAGTTTTAGTACTTCCAATCGAATTCATTGATAGATCAAACAATACAATTCAATTCACATGCAGCACAGGCTTTGTAAGAGCATTTCATCAGTTCAATTAAAGGCTTATCAATTCCATTCACAAATCAGTTCCAAATAAAAAAGTCTGAAGGTCTCATTATCATTATTCCCAAATCTATTTATCTGAAACCTGTTTCAGCGATGATAATAGATGACAGAATTATAAAAATACAAAAAACCCTTGTAGGTCTTGATGGCGTTGCTGGTAGTATTCTACCATGAATACACTGTCACGGGTTAAAGCCGTTTAATTGATAAATCTCTTGCAGATGTTATATTTCCTTCAAGTCTGAAAACTGCCAAGGACAGTTTACTCAATATGTTTGAGCGTGGAAGTTACAAATCAAAAAGTGCAAGAAAATAAATGTCGTTGATGGAATACTTAGTCAAGGATATTAGGTTCTCCGATTGTCATCTCCGGTACCATTGTGTCTTCAGTACCCTTGAACTCATATAATAAACATATAAATAATAGTGAAGGTAAATCGAGGGAAGATTTTCCTAAACGCCAAACATGTGGAAAAATTGTGTATTTCATACTGAAGAATTAATTAAAAACTATCATGAATGAGAAGCACTACATATTTATGATTTTCCAGATATAATGATAAATCTTGGAATATTAGGAATGAACACAACGCTGAATAATACATTGTAGAAGAATTCCAAAACGAATTTTTTATAGGAATAGTAGGGAACACAACCTATTTCACCACATTATATATACATATAAAAAATGACGGAAGGGACTGATTTGATGATTGGGAATTCAGATTGTTCACAGAACGTGAAGTTTTAGGTTATATACAAATTCTAAATAGTCCAAATAAAGTAGGATTTTCAGGTATTTTACAGCCTTTTAGAGATGCTTTTAAATTTTTTTCAAAAGAGCAGACTTATCCCATTTTGTGTAATTATTTTATTTACTAGTTACTTCCTATAATGAATTTATTTTTATATTTATTCTAATGAATTTGTATATCTTCTGTAGTATCCAGAGTTTATAGTTTGTGTAATTATTTTATTTACTAGTTACTTCCTATAATGAATTTATTTTTATATTTATTCTAATGAATTTGTATATCTTCTGTAGTATCCAGAGTTTATAGAATTGTGTTAGCAGGTTGATATTCTAATTCTAATTATTCTTTATTAGGTAGTTTACGAGCTGAGCTATTGCTCAAAGAATTTCTCATGATGTAATAATATTTTAAATTTTTTTATCTTTTTTGATTATAATTTAAAGATTAACTTTAATAGAATTCATAATATTTCAAAAATATGATTTTTATATTCATTATTTCCTCTTTATTTAATTATTCAATATGAGAGTTACTAGAGGATTACATGAATATAGGTTGTTTACACTGAGGGAAAAAATCTAGTAACTAGTTTGGAAAAGGTTGTTTATGTGGGAACAGATTGAGAAGCGAAGGGTATGAAAAATCTGATTAGTAAAATAGAAGACTATTGTGGTTATATTTAAAAATTAGCTTAATGTGTCAAGTTTGTTATTCCTATAACTCCTAAAATTTCTTTGATAGTAATATCATATTTCTTCTTTTCCAACTTATTATCTTCTATATTACTGTCGAATTTATAGTTAATTGCTATCTGTTTTATAATATTTGACTTCTTTTGAAAATTCTGGGGTGACATTGGAATCAATACAAATCTCTGGACCATACTATGATATGCTACGAGTTTGGATGATTAGAATAAATATTTATAGCGACGCCTGCATGAGAATGTTTGGGAAAAATTAAAAATTCATGTCTATCATCTTTTTGTTTGTAACGAAGCTTAAAATTTCTGGAATATCATTTAATTTAGATCAGGCAGTAAATACGGATATTACATGTATTCAGTTTGAACAGTTCAGTATTTCAATAGATATGCGTGAGATCCGAATGTATATTCCGTGATTGTCACTTTTCTAAATCTCCGTAATTTCGAATAAGTATAATTATTCAAATAGATGAATCGAAATCATGCCCGTTTAAAAATTGCATTCTTTCCGATAAAATATGTTGCAAAAACAGGGGTCTGGCCAGTTAATGCATCAAACTTTGTGCAACCTTATGTATAAAAAAGGCGAACAACCAAAAAACTCCGATAACACTTGTGTAGTGTGCCGGGGTGAACTGGTGTGATATCATGAGCGCGAATTTTAGATCTAAAAAGTAGCGTCACTTTTAAGCATTGTACGGGACATAAGTAAGAAATCCTTGGCACAAAATAAGGAATTGGTGGCGCAGACCTGTCCAGAACCTGGGAAAACATATAAAAGCCGTGACATATAACAGATCGCTCTCTTTTGTGATTTTGATTTTCAATCAGTACAGTTGCTCTTTTGTGCTCTCTTTTGTGATTTTGATTAGCAATCGATACAGTAGCTATTTTGTGCTCTTTTTTTGATTATTTTGATTTTCAAGCCATACAGTATCTCTTTTGTGATTTCAAATATCAATCAGTGCAGTTGTTTTTTGGTGATTTTGATTTTCAAATAGTACCGTTGAAGTGAGATTAAGATAAGAATCGAAGTGAATTAATTAATATCCGAGTTCAAGTCAGATTTAAACTGTAAATTAACAATAGTGTTCCGTTTAAGTGAATTGTTGCATAAGGTAAATGATTGCAAGTAGTTTATATTTTTGGGCATTACGATATATTGATTTCCGTAGTTTATATTATGTGATTGATAACGGTTGTACGATATCTGAGTTCCGTAGTATTCAGTAATTTGAATTGTTATATTTGAGTTTATCCCGTCATAGGTCGGACCGCGCACGATTTGAATTCGCACGTGAATTGAAATATTTAAGTAATTGTATGGTGTGTACAGAGTGTGTATGTTTGAACGACAGGGGCGTCTTTGGTATATTTGTGCACGCTGTGCCGATACCGGAAGTATAAGTATATCATAGACGACCAAACCGCTAACGGCTTGTGCACGCTGTGCCTATACCGGAAGTATAAGCTGGGGTGGTCGTGTGATTGAGAATCGTAATTACCCCCTTAATCGTATGAGAAGTCCTCGGCCGTGGATGTAGGGGTTATTGCAGATAAGATAATTAGAGTTTGTGCACGCTGTGCCGATACCGGAAATATAGGCTCTAATTGTATAGATTCTGAATCTGCCAAGTGTATGAAATCTAACACTGTCATACAATTACCGAGTACTCCGTGGATAGCTAATACCAGGGTGGGTGTTATGATAGAATAAACTCAATTAGAGTAATTAACCGAAAATATCGTAAAATCTGATATCGTACAATCTGAAAACTAGTACAAGGCAATATTTTCCGAACCGACCGACTTTTGACCGTTTGATATATCGTAGTGCATTTTAACATCATCTCACGAAATATTGCTATCAAATATTTACCGAATACCGCTCATTATGCTAGGACCTGTTTGATTTGTATTTTCCGCAAATTGACAAATGTGAATCATTTGTCAACCGATTCCGTACCGTTGAATTGAAATCAATCATCGAACATATCGTAGAATAGATATGTTGTAGCAGTTTTCATATACCGTTTGAGCTTCATTACATTTTCCGTCTGGGCAAATTGTTGTAAATAATACCGTTCAATTGCATTTACATTGATTATTCTGAAAGTGTACTTGTTATATTTATTACATATTTCAATATTTGAAATTCCTCGTTTTATTAAATAATTTCTGCTCCATCTTCAAATGAGCTAAGTTTCAACCAGGTATCAATTGTAATTAGAGCCTACAATTTTGATACTGTTTTCTGCCCAATGGACTCTGGTTATACTTCACTGTAGCTACCCTAGGGACAAGGCTATCTATAGATAGCATAGTGACAAACAAGCCTTGTTGAAGACCCTAGCAGAAGTCTTCAAAAAGGAGTAAACCTTTAGAAAATCTGGCGCTCGAGGATTAGGAGCTTACAGTAGTAAGCAAAATACCGAAAGCGACAAGGTACACGTTATATGTTGAGTCCTGATAATTGATGGAATGTTATTATTTGATTGGAATTTGAGAAGCAATGTCAGTATGTGTGAATCAAAATTACTGTTCTTTCAATAACAAAAAATTGTTTGCACATCGGAAGCTCTTGCCATGGGTTCACCACTCACTCCTATTTTACCAGAAGTTTCCATGGATCATATCGAATAGAACATCCATAAACATGTCCTTAGTTGCAAATCTTTCCATTGGACAAGATACGTGGACGATATATCAGCATGTTTCACGGAAACAGACAGACAATTAGATTAATTTGTTATATTCATTACAAAATCCATCCCAAAATTGATTTCACTCTAGAAATAGAAAAGAACAATTCCATCAATGTTCTGAAGTGAACAATAAGAAAGATGAATAACAGATATGAATTTTCAATTTTTCGCAAAACTTTCTCATACAAATATCACTACAGATGATTATTCTAAGCATCCAATTTGTCACAAACTAGCAGCATGTCATAGTATGGTCCACAAACTAGTATCAATTCCAATGTCACACCAAAATTTTCGAAAGAAGTCAAATATTATAAAATTATAGCAATCAACAATAATTTCGACCACAATTATATAGAAAATATGTTGGAAAAGGAAGAATAGAATATTGCTATCAAAGAAATGTTTCCTATGAATCATAATAAATTGGAAAATCATAGAAGCATTACATGCTTCTCTTGAATGATATAAACGAGAATTGAACAATATGAATCAAAAGTACTAACACACTAGGTATACATTTGAAAAATAATGAAGATAAGTTAGAAAAAGGACTGAAATCTAGAGTCTATAATTTAAATTTTGCATCCTATCCAAGCTTTCATGTAGGTCAAAATAGTAGGTGTTTTTCTAATAGAATCGGTGAACATTTCAGGAATAAGAATAAGTAACTTGACACCCATTATGCCAAATATTTGTATCTAGGAATCTTATATGTGGTAAATAGAGATAGGCTTCTAGATACTCAACTTGGAGTACTCAGAAATTAATAAATATAAGAACAATAATCTTTCACTTAATAATCAGAAAGATTTTCCATACTATCCGCCTTTTAATCTGTTCCCACATAAGCACATGTCCCAAACTATTCATCAGATATTAATCCCTTGATGTAAGCAAGCTGTATTCTTGTGATCCGTAAATTCCTAATCATTAACTCTAGGTCATTTTATCTTCATATATAAATAATAGTACCGTGGTAAGTTTAAGTACGACTGTCCACTTGAATCTCAAACATGACAGCTCCCACGAATCTGGTTGATTGGAATAAAGTTGATTATATAAAATTATGTTATATTCGTACAATAAATATGTGTCATGGATATAGTTCAATATGGAATATGGTAAGAACAACTTTATTTCATTTTTCATATTCCATATATTGGTTGAGTAGCCCCTTTCTCAATGCATAGAACAAGCATCATATCTATGGCCTAATGCATGGGTCGGCAACCTATGGCACAATTGCCAAGTATGGCACGCAGAACGATTCTCAATAGCACGCCAAAAGTTTCGAAATATCTCCGAAAAAATGAAAATCAGCATAAAAGTATGTACAATTAAGCGACATTGTTATTTGAGGTAAATTGACTTGACTGGGAATAACTCATGAACGAATGAATGCGGTACACCGTGTGATTAAAATTTCTGGACAAAATCGTGAAAAATCTAAATGAAAAAATACTGCTTCTCTTGAAAGGAAGTATCATTTTGTTCCAGTTTGATGTTTGCTCCACACAGTTGTTACAGAGGAAACACTACCCTTAAACTAGAAATAAAAGTCTTGCGAGTAGTAATGATTAAGTAGCCTGGGCTTGTATTCGTATTCTTGAGGTGAAGAAATAATAAGATTAATATCCCTTAAATTATACTTCAACTGATTTTTTTTTTCACTCTGATCGTGAACACTTCGAATTTGACTCTATCGTCGTGGAATATCTGTTAATTACAAACATATTACATCAGTGCTCTAAGATAAATCTTTTTGAAACTTGTGATCTAGTACCGTACGCTATCTGTCCTTCCGAACTCTACATTATAAATCTTAGTTGTACATAGTGGAAGGTGCAATATATTCAACAACCTCTCCCGAATAGAATTTAATACATTAAAGGAGAATCTGATAATTTAAGATCAACAACGAGTAATAACTTCTTTGCACATTAATTAGACTCACATGTTTCAGGGAACTGTGCTTAATATCGTTACTATACAACACGTACATATTCGGAAAATCTTTGAGCATTATCAAAACTGTGATTGTATTATGTTGAACGGAAGGAAAAATTGTAACGGAGCTCATCAATTTTGAATAACTATTTGATATTGTGAAGTATGAAACACATATATTAATCATAAGTCCGGATTACTATAGCATATAATTATATACGAAACGTATGCATTCATTCGTATAAATTCCAAATAAGTAGTTTGAATTATCTTAGCAGAAATGGGTGTATAAAGTAACGGAATTCATAATTCCGCATGTATTGTGGTGAAGAAATATAGATAGTACCAGGAGTAGACACCCGTGTAGTATTTGCATTCATTCCAATTCAGAAGCCGCTTATGTTTGATTCCATCCGAAAACCGTGCATATTTCGTATAACCTATAAGATATCGAGACAGATGTCGTACGTCTTAAAATCACTGCACAGAATTTCAGAATTGGTGAAGGATCAAGTAGATGTAGTCCACGAGTTTTGGAACGGAAGTTGTCTGGGTTGCATCCGGTGTATGTGCAGCTGACCCCCAGACCATAGCTATAGAGCTAACCGAAGTCATAGAAACCATAGAGGTATCGGTTATAGAGCTAACCTAAGTCAGAATCATAGAAACCATAGAACTATAGGTTATAGAGCTGACCTAAGTAAAAACCATAGAATGTGGAAGTTATAGAATATAATAGATGGTGTGTAGATAGAACTAACCTAAGTCACAACCATAGAGCCATAGGTTATAGAACTAATCTAAGTCAAAATCATAGAGTGTAGAGGTTATAGAATATATGGTAAGTATATACAGGCTGTTTCTAAAAGGTGCTTTGTCATGGCGGGTGTATGAACTGTCATGACTGGTGTATGGAGTCTCATCATAGATCTGTGAACTATCGTTGATGGAATTGCTATGATGGATCTATGTAATGTCTGTTCATACCATCTCCGCAACGTTATATATGAATTTGTCAATCGGTTTATGACGTATTTAACCTATAAGGTTCATGTTTAAGATACAGACTGTTTGTAGGAGTTACGTCTGTCACGTGATTGTCTGAAAACGATTGAAACAATCGAAAAAACGGAAAAAGGTTGGAACATTTTTTTTCTTCGCTTGTTAATAAAAATGTTATTCACCTACCATATAGGTAGAGGGGTTATTCGGAAGTATTGGGATTCGAACTTAATTAGAAGAAGAGATAATGAAATCAAATTACTTTTGAATAACCTCTTTACTTACACAGCTGTGAACAACATTTCTTTCGTTATGGAATTTCATGTATATCAGACCGATTCACTAATATTTTCAAAAATTTGAAAACTATCTTCCCTTTTTCAATTATTTACTTTTGATATCAAATGCTTTTTAGAATTAAAAATAACACTGACTAACACAGAGAATCTCCCGATTCAGATATATCTTTAAGTGTTTTAGATCCAAAATCACCTGAAAAAGAAATGTTCTGAAGAATAATAAGATAGTAAAAGTTCAAAAGTTTATTTATTTATAAATAATAGTTATAATAATAATAATAATAATAATGATAATAATAAAAATAAAATAAAAAAATAATAATAATAGTAATAATAGTAATGATAATTTTAATTCTAACATTTAAATTCTAATACATAGCGACATCCCCGCCGCTCTTGGATTCGCCTTATCTGAAAGCACTCAACATTATTATCGAATATTAAATAGATCATCCTTTTCATACTTCACTTATATGATCCTGAAAATCATTCTCTCCACCATTAACAACCACCCCTACTTTATGCATTCTAACTATGGGGTGTGGTGGTGGTGGTAGTTCTACGAGATTCCTCAGAACCCTACCACTCTTCCTCTCAGAGTTTGGATTGAACTCTTGTAACTGTTATCATACAATCATAGTTATTGTGTGCAATAATGAAACAAGATGAAAACTCACCTCATCGAGAAGATAATCTAAGTCAGACTGCTTCCCATGAACCCGTATATGATACTTCCTAGGTGTAGATACCCCTGGTTCACTATATTTAAAATATGAATAGAGAGAATTAGTTCTTTGATTATTCTGATAGGAATTTGAATAACTTACGTTAAATCTATAGTCTCTTGGTGGGTCATCAATTTAGCCTCTTTGCATAATCTAATATGGAAAAGGAGAATTAGTGGGTTATTTTATTCAAAGAAATATATAACATACGATAAATCCAAAGGCCCATTAGGAGGTGTTGGTGATATACCTCTTTTGCGTGATCTGATATAGATGAATAGAGAGAGAGAGAGAGAGAGAATTAGTGCTTAGTTGAATAATCAAAAATTAAAATAACATACGTTATATCTATAGCCGTTTGTGGAGGAGGCTGCTGATGCTGCTGCTCAGACATCGATTCAACACTTTTAGGTAATCTAATTTAAAAGGATAGAGAATTAGTATAAAAATAGACAAGCTAAACAGAAAAACATACGATAAATCTAGGACATTATCACAAGACGGCTGTGATGGATGAGGTGTTGGTGACGGTGTAGGTGTCCGTATCACCCCTCTAAAAGAGATAGAAAATTAGAGTTAAAATAATAATAATAATAATAATAATAATAATAATAATAAATCCAACGAATGGAAATAACATACGTTCGATCATCTTCAGGAGATGTTGGAGATGATGTACACCCTTCGAGACATCTAATATAGATAAATAAAATTAGCTATTGAATATTTCGACAGAATAAAATAACATACGCTAAAAGTAGACCTGGTATCAACAGCTGTTGATGGTGATGAGGTTGGGGTGATGGTGGCCTAACATCCCCACGCAGGTAATCTAAATAATCCATCTCAATCTCAATTTCAGACTCAGAGTATCCACTAAAACAACTCTACTTACAATATGTTTTAAAATAAAAATAGTTACTTACTTTTCTATGAGCCATTCTAAGAAATTACCCTCATCAATATCACATCTCCTCGTTAGATAAACTATCCTTTCCATCACCAGACTCATTTTTACTTTACTCCACTAATGACTTATTGCGCACAAGAAAAAGTAGTATACTGATTTCGATTAATGTTCACATAATATATTTATATGTTGGGGGGGGAAAACAGCTGTGGTAGATGTGAAAAAATAATATTAGAAATAATCGACCACTGATAAGTAATTCATAAAATAATTTTGGTTTCGAATCCTGTAAATAATAAGGAAATATAGACCGCGTGTGGAAATTAATATCAGTTTTGAATCTAGTAGGTATCTAGAATAACGAAAAGTTCAGACTAAATTGAAACCGCAAAATTTAATTGGAACGTATGATAAGAAAAAATATAGTGATTGTGAATGTTGAAGGAGGAAATATGGAACCGATTACAAAAGTAAAAGAACCACAAATTAATTTATCGAAATAATCAACTGATTAGCTGATAAGTAAGTTATGAAATAATTTTGGTTTTGAATCCTGTGAATAACAGGAAATAACAAGAAGTCAAGACTGAACTGAAACCGCAAAATTCGATTTGAACATATGATAAGAGAAAAATATAACGATTGTTAATGTTAAAGGAGGAAATATGAAACCGATTACAAAATTATGAAAACCGCAAGACGTAGAATTTCCGATAGGAAAAGATAACACAACATTATTTAAGACGGTGATTTCCTGTAGTGTGAGAAATAAAATCAGTCTATGAACATATCTCTCGCAAGTAAGAGCTAAATCGTTGTGTGTGCATTTCATCAAACAGAAAAGGTAGGATTTATTATTATTATTATTATTCCACTGTTCTGTTGTATATCTATAGAAATTTCTAACCCTTAGAGCTTTTAAATCTATATTTATTTGTTTTCAAGAAAGATTTTTTTTCCTTGTTATAGATTCCAATCAACTCCTTCAAATTCCTCCAATAAGAAGAAGAAGATTTCTCTATTCATCACATCAAACAGAAAAAGGTATATATTTTTCTTTTGATTCTTCTTCTATACTCTTTATATTACTATTACTATTTATCTAAGAAGATTCTCATCATTGTTTCACCTACCTACCTACCTATTTGTTTTGCTCGATATCTAAGAGTATTTTTCCTTGTTATAGAATGGATTTGTCGGCATTAAATACAAGCTCTCTATTGCAGAGAACACCTGTGAAGAGTGTGAGTGAGCTGGAGGAGGATAAACTGTATATCATACAGAAAGCTAAACTTACAAAAACCCGTTTTGGGGATGCTGTTTTCGCAGAGCTTAAGGATTTCGGAGTCTTCATACCCCGTCGACTAACACCCCTTCTTTCACCGTTACTAGAAAAAATCAACTCAAAGCCTTGTATCGGGTTGATTTATAAAGGAAAAGAAAATTTGGGTAAGCCCAATTCTGCATTCAAAATAGAATTTCGCTATATATCAGTCGAAGGGTAGCTTCAGCAATAATATAGGATTCAAGTGAAATAAGGTGGGGTTTTTGTTCTAATTTTATCATGGATAATATTCCTAGAATAAGTTCTGACATTGTGCGAATTATCGATCAGGCTCAGAGTGACTTGTTGAAATCAAAATTCCCCTCTAGAGAAATTGATAAATGGATTGGATTTTGTACTAAGTACATCCGCTCTTTCTCGAGACATTTATCTCAAGATACATTAAATTTAGCTAATAAGAATCAACTCATAACAAATATAGGACATATAAAACGTTTCAAAATTTTACTTCAAATTAAAAATAAACCCTCTGTAACGAATCAAAATCGTAGTGCAAGAATTAGGTGGGAAGATGGAAAAACTGCTTTTAAATGTAGACTTAGAACTGGATTCATCATCAATATTACACATTTAGACCCAATAAATTTTGTATACGATTCCTTCCATCTTTTCAATGCAAGATTCTCTAAAATTCTTCATGATAATAATTTCATCAAAGTTAATTCCACATTTTGTGGTGAGTTCATAAAAGGAAATGTAAACGAAGAAAGTATTCAAACAGACTTCAAATATTTCCATACACAATCAAGAGCTATAGATGATACAACAAATATATTAGATTGGTTCAAAGATAATGTTATCGAGAAAATTTTAGCAAAATTGGAAGGTTTTCAAGAAAGGGAGTCAAACTGGTCGCTCAAAACTATTATTAATTTACAAATTAACATCAACAAACATGAACTTATAAATTCAGGATCTTCATATATTCGACTCCCTCAGGAAATCGCAAATAAACATGCTGTTATAAATATAAAGAATTATGATGAATTTTGTTTTGCGTGGGCGGTATCAGCTGGTTTACACCCTGCTACTCATCTCGGATCAGATCGAGTATCTTCATACCCACATTTCAGTACTATTCTAAATTTACAAAATTTAACTTTCCCACTACCAATAACACAAATTCACACATTCGAGAAGCAGAATAATATAAGTATTCACGTTTTCGTTTTAGAATTATGTGATAAGAATGATGATAGTAAGGAAAAATATAAGGTTCTCCCCGCATATCTTACAAAAAATAAACTGGAAACACACTTTAATCTGCTGTTGATTCAAGATAGATATTACCGTGATGTTGAATCATCAAACACACCAAAATTACTCAATCCCATAGTCAAATTCCACTATTGTTTGATTAAAAATTTAGGTCGACTTATTAATTCACAAATTACTACTAGGAATAAAACATACTTGTGTGAACGTTGTTTAAATAATTTTTGGAGTGAGAAGAAATATAAGACTCATATTGAGGATTGTGGGAGAATGAATACATGCAAAATTAAATTCCCTAAAGAGAATCATTTAGAATTCAAAAATTATTCAAATAAAATACCTATGCCATTCGTGATCTATTTCGACTTTGAAGCTCTTTTGCTACCAATTCAGAACTGTTCCCCATCGAATTCTGATTCATATACAAATAAAACGCAACTACATGAAGCATACAGTGTAGGATATTATTTAAAATGTCATTTCGATGATTCCATATCTAAATATGATAGCTATAGAGGACCTGAACCGGCTAAATGGTTAACAGAGCAATTAGATAAAATAAGTGATTTTATCGAAATGAAATTGAAATCTAATATACCCATGAGTTTGAGTGCGGCTAATTTAGTATCTATAATGAATGAAACCAAATGTCATATCTGCGAGAAAAACTTTAATGAAGATGAAATACGTGTTAGAGACCATTGTCATTTCACAGGAACATATAGAGGCTTAGCCCATCAGGGTTGCAATCTAAATTATAAACATAAATTTATTGTACCAGTCTTAGCGCATAATTTGAGTGGGTATGATATGTTTCTATTAATACGAGACTTAGCTGAAGCCAACAAACAGAATATACAAGTACTCTCCATGAACAAAGAGAAATATATAAGTTTCACACGAGGGTCTTTCTCATCCCCTGTAAAATTCCGCTTTATCGATTCATGTAGATTCATGAATGCACCATTAGATCAGTTAGTATCTTTTTTAAATATAGATCGTTTGAAAATTTTAAAGCGGGAATTTCATCATTTATCTGATGAACAGTTCAAATTACTGTCTCGTAAAGGGGTTTTCCCATATGAACATTTAGATGGGTGGGGTAGATTAGATGAAATGAATTTACCTCCGATAGAAAAATTCTATAATAAATTGAAGGAAGAATCGATAAGTGAGGAGGACTATAAACATGCACAAAACGTTTGGTATAAATTTAATTGTAGTAATTTGGGTGAGTATTCTGATTTATACTTAAAAACGGACGTTTTGCTGCTAGCCGATGTATTTGAAAATTTCAGGGAAAAATGTATGGAGATATATAATCTCGAACCAGCATACAGCTTCACTTTACCAGGCTTCTCATGGGATTGTATGTTAAAATATACGAAAATTTCCCTCCAAATTCTCAAAGATATCGATATGATTTTATTCATAGAAAGGGGGATACGGGGTGGTGTAAGTCAATGTAGTAATAGATTCGCAGCCGCTAATAATAAATATATGGGAGATTATAATCCGCAAGAGGAAAATAGCTACCTCATGTACTTTGATGTGTGTAATTTGTATGGGTGGGCGATGGCTCAATATTTACCTTATGCTAATTTCGAATGGTGTGATGATCTAAATATTGATGTAACAAATATTTCGGATGAAAGTTCTGTTGGATATATTCTCGAGGTTGATTTAGATTATCCCCAACATTTGCATGATACTCATAAAGATTTACCGCTTTGTCCATTACACTCTACACCCCCCAATGCTAAGCAACCAAAATTATTATCCACGCTATATAATAAATCAAAATATATCATCCATTACAGAAATTTGAAGCAATGTTTAGCATTAGGAATGATATTGAAAAAGGTACATAGAGTTCTCAAATTCAGTCAATCACCCTGGTTGAAAGTCTATATAGATTTAAATACACGATTACGTGCTTGTGCGCAGAATAGATTTGAGGAGGCTCTTTACAAACTCATAATCAATGCAATCTTTGGGAAATCGATGGAGAACGTGCGTAAGCATAGGAACGTCAAGCTAGTTAATAAATGGTATGGACCTTTTGGAGCGCGATACTATATTTCACAACCGAATTTCAACAGTAGTAAAATTTTTGACGAAAATTTGGTAGCAATCGAGCAAAACAAACTCGAAATCTTATTCAATAAACCAATATATGTTGGAATGGCTATTTTGGATATTTCGAAAACCTGTGTGTTCGATTTCCATTATAATTTTATGATGAGAATTTATAAAGATCCTGAAGTGATAAGATTATGTTACACTGATACGGATAGTTTAATATATCATATAATCACAGATGATGACATCTACGATACGATAATCAAAAAAAATATTTCAAAATTCGACACTAGCGATTATGTGGTGGATAATATTTTTAAAATCCCGCTTGCGAATAAAAAAGTAGTAGGAAAGATGAAAGATGAGAACAGAGGGTTTTTAATGACTCATTTTATCGGTTTACGCTCCAAAATGTATAGTTATAAGGTCCAGGGGAAGGAGCCGGTTAAAAATGCGAAGGGTATAAGAGATTCTGTATTAAAATATAGTATAACTTTTGAGGACTATGTTAAATGTCTCGAGGAAGAAATCGAAATTTATCGGGTGCAGAAATCAATCCGTTCTTTTGATTTTAACCTTTACACCATTCAACAGAATAAAATCGTACTCAGCTCGTTTGACAATAAACGCTATCTGATAAAAAATCGAACAAATACCCTACCTTATGGGCACTATACACTGTCATAAGTTTAGATTCTATATGTTCATTTTAGATTCTATAAGTTTATTTTTAATTTTAATCTTATATAATGTTTCCCTTTTAATTTAAGATTGTATATATGTTCATATTAATTTTAAGATATAAATGTATCCATTTAAATTTATGAAAAATTAATGAAAATAAATAATTTACTAAAATGTATGTGTTTTAATAAAACAAGATAATTAAGCATCATAATTTATTGTTCTAAATCAAACATAACCTTATTTTTATATAAAAATAACATTTCTCTTAATGTATTAGCTAAAAGACAATCTGGTGAAATATCTATAAAACAATACAATAGTTCAATTCCATCAGCATGATTGCTCATGCTTTTAATCATATTAATAACATTATAATAATATGAAGAAAATCCAAATTGTTCTAGAAAATATAGTCGATGTGATAACACTCCATCGTTGATCCGAATTATCTCTCGAACATTTTCCTCACACAACCAAAAATAGGTATCATGCTTCTTAACTTGAAGTACTTTAACATTATTAGCATAAACGAATTGAGCTATCGAACAATATTCATCAGATTTAACAGGTGTTGATGTGAAATCGATATCTAAGTTCATGAAGTATTCACTTATTTTTGCTTTGAGAATATCGATGAAATCATACCATTCCAGCAGTCCAAAAGTAAGTTTACAATTTTGTGAAAGATGATTTAGAGAGATTGTCGGAGTGAATGTTCGCACAGGACTCAACCCGCATAGGATATTATAACCTCCTTCCAACGGATAAGTTGTATTCATCAATAGAAACTTTTCATCCTTAGCTCTCATTTCAAACTCATTTAAAATTTCATCCAACTCGGAACAGCTATCTTCAGATACACCACTATCTTGAGAGGACATTTTGCTAAAACTGTTGGATCGTTTGATCTAGTCCGATGTGCACCCCCCAAATATTCATTCACACATGCGCATTCATCATCGACAGCATATTTCTTTGATATTATCGAAATTTCTGAAGAGGACGTCGAAGCACAAAATTTGTAATGATGGTGGACTTATTCTATAGTTGATGTCGACTTCATCCTCCATCTCAGAAAACATTTGAAACATCTTAAAGGTGTAAGAATTGGGGGTATATCTTCGGATGCCGCGCATGTCCATTATCTCACATCGGTACGGTAGAAGTGCGACTCGATAAAAAAAAAAATCAACATCTATATCATGTAGCACTCTGAAACAATCAAGTATATACGATCCTGGTTTCGGAACGATACCCGAAATTTGATGCAATATGATTTTTCCCATTCTTCTATGTTTATATTTGAACTTACCTTCTATATTCATATCGATTATCTTCCAATCTTCTGGAGGTGGATCGAAATCTCCTCCGAAATAGAATACATCAGCATACGCCCAATCGGTCGAGGCCCCCACAAGGAAAGTTATGAATTCCCCAGCGATTATCCAATTTTTGGATGGTAATTGTAATCCTTCGAGAATTTCCATCAAATTCAGAGGACATGCGCTTATTACGAATTTCTTTGCATCGTACACGGTGGTAAGCACACTTTGAATAAAAATGTTGTATAATTGAGACATTTTCAAAACTGATTGATTGTTCGACTCAGACTTGGTTGGACCCTCAAATATTTTATTGAGACATGCGCAGATTATACAACATTAGAATTTTCAATCCAACTTTTCTCTTTTATACCATACCATTTCACATACATTTTATCCCCCTTTTTTCGGAGCACCTCCTCTATCAAATAGACATCTGGCTGTTTGGTTTTCCGCAATTCTTCTTCATAGAAACAACCGCTGATTGGGGAGCTGTTCATATCTTCCAACAGATAAGTGACCGGGTTGGTAATTCTCACAGCAGTAATTTTAAATAATTCAGCACTCCAATTAGGGGTATACCCCTTCTCAAAAATATGTTTAGCCTTACTTATTCGCACAACATCCCCAACGTTGTATTTGTGAGGCAGAGCCAACTTGATGTGAGAGTAGGATTGCCTCAATATCAGACTTTCATTCTGTTTCGAAACTTTAAACGGAGCCATTTTTATAGTTCTATGTTTACGTTTATTATATTTTTCAGTGACTTCTTTGAGTATATCCAACCATTTGTATTTTCCACTCAGACTGAATTGTTTGTAGATCGCTTCTTTCAACGTTCGAATGACACGTTCGGCAATAGCAGCTTTCTTCATAGAATACGTATTATAATGATTGATTCTATGTTTCTTCATTAACTCATCGAAGTGTTTATTGAAGAATTCCTTACCCTGATCGCTTTGTAGATTCCTAGGTTTACGATGCCCTTCCAGCAATATAGAACTGACAGCTTTCCGAACCTCTCCGGCCGATTTCGTTTTCAACGGACGAGTCCACAGAAATTTTGAGAAACAATCGATCACAACCAGAATAAATTTGAATCCGCGGTTTTCACGCGCATAATTACCCATTTCAGCAAGATCCATTTGCCACAAGTCATCCAGCCCTTTTATGATTGTTCTGCGACGTTTAAAATTCTTTCGAACAGGCTTATGAAGCTCATCAACCACCTGCGCTTTACCCTTCATCATTTTTTGGATCGATCGTCGACGACGTCGGCTGAGCTAATAACTTTTGTGGTGGTGGGGAGGTGGTAGTAGCTCTTTTATAAGGATGATAGCTTCCCTTTTTTGCTTGCGAGACCATCGTCAAACTGATCGTATCAATTGCTTGTTCTATTTGTGATAGTTTGCTTTCGATGGTCTGTATACGTGTGGTTATGATCTGATCATTAGTACTACGCGTTTTATAGTCTAATTCTATAGTTATCAGTTTACTATTGATGTTCTGTATACTATCGAATAGGTTGTCATACTTCGAATTGTTTTCTTGATCATTACTAACGAGTGTTTTATAGTCTTCACGTATTTTCTTCAATAATTTTTCAAGATTTGCCTCATTTGCTTTATTAGTTTTGAATGATGCTATCATACCATCTACAAGTTTTTCAATTCTAATTCTATTTTGCGTTGTAGAAGCAATCAGAGAGTCTGTGAATTTTCTATTTTCGATGTGAAGGTAACCCCCCTCATTATGTATACTCTGTTTTATAGCTGTAGAGTTAACATCACTTTGATTTTTGTATGACTGTATTTCGGTATAAAGGATCTTCAAATCTTCGCGAAGTGCATCTATTAATCGTGTTAAACTTGGAATTGAGGAATTCATGATGTTATTAACGTTTATATGAATGGATGCATACTTTACAAGAACTTCGTTTAAATTCGCATTCACTCTAGTGATAGCGTTATCTACATATGCTTTGTTCGTAACATCATTATCAGAGACAGGTATTTTCACGTTGCAAATTTTCAAATTTTCCATATCTACATCACCATCAGGAGTATGTTTCAGAATGTTCATAAACATCGATCTACGCCAAAAAGCATCGATAGAACCAATACCATCTGATCGCCTCCCAAACTTATCAAGACTCATTATGTAAATGATTAAAAATGGAAATAACCATTACTAATATATGATATCTGCTTCTCTAAGTTCATTTATTATTGCAACAATCTCATTATCATGTGATGTATTCCCAGCTTGTTGTGATGCTATCAAAAGTTTCAACCGCTCCACGAGCTCGTTAGGATTATCCCAAAAGATATACTCTATAGGATCATCGTTATACTTCAAATGCATCCCTTTACCAGAGGTGGAACCACCACCGCCACTTGTAACCAAAGGTTTGATGATATTTCTATACTTCGGTCTCGTACTACCTTTTAGATATCCGCTAATATTTTTATGTGCACTAGTTAATACCAAAATTTCTTTGTAGGCAGCTTTATCTTTATTTGTATAGTTAGTAGGTGCATCGTAAAATATGAGTTCATATAATCCAGGTGTCCCCTTCGTGATATACCCCTCTGTTTTGATATTTTCACCGAATTCTATTTCCTTATGACCTAGTCTCCACCCAGCAGAGCTAGCATCAAAAACAGGCCCATATAATTTATCGATTTTTTCACTCTCACCCCAATGATCTGCGATATATTTCCGAGCAACTTGTGGATAATGAGAAATCGATGGCTCCTCAAACACATCCTCCTCATCGAACGTTCCATCAGCTGATTCTTCTTTCACTTCCTCCTCCACCTCCTCCTTTTTAACATGTACAGGACTCGATTTTTTTGAAGATTTCACAATTTCCTTCAGAGGTTCGGCTATAGGTTTAAATAGTTGTTCTATCGATTCATCTTCTTCAGATTTACCCAGTTTCAAGGCTAGATATTTTTTTCTAATAGACTTACTCAATTCCGCGATTTTTCGTTTACGTGTTAACTGCGCCACGTCCATTTTGTATATGTAATTCATTCACATATTTTATGTTTTTATATAAATATCAAAGCCTTTGCGATATCTACCGTTATTTAAATCAAAATCTTTCGCGATTACCAAAGTACCGAAATTCTTTGACCAACACATGCAACACATCTTTTTGAATTGATTGAAATCGATATCGGGAGATACGTGTTCATCGAAAACATGCTTTAGATTTATTTCATCCTGTTTAAATGAAACAATCAGATTACAATTATCGCGAATCAATTGTTTAGGTATTTTCGAGTACGTTTGACATAAATACGCTGCATCTATATTCTTATGTCTACACATCGAAAAATATTCGCTAATTTTCTGTTGCCCCTCGCAAGCTATGTCATCAAAGAGAAAGATAGAATCAGGTTTAGCCTTGTTTGGACTTATAATTTCTTCATTATCTTTATAAGGGAAATAACCAACTCCTTTAACTTGATCTAAAACTTCCTGCAATAGTTTATACTTGGGTTGATATAATGATTTTGAGTATATGTAAACATTTCTAAACTTCGCACCATTCGGATTGAATAATAGCGATAACATCACGTTCGTCTTTCCACACCCACTCGGACCACAAATTATGGCGCGAAAAGAGTCTGGTAACAATTTACCATGTTTACCAACACCATTAGACTTAACTTTCAAATCTAAATTCTCGATTGGTAGTGTCTGCTCTTGTTGAACAGTCTCCATGTTGTGAGATAGTTTAAACCGATGGGAGTTTATAAATAGAAACTTTATAACATCATGAGCTCAGTATCAATGTTGATCTATCAAGGTGAAGGTTTGTTGAACACTGCCATAAACAACCTCCCTTTCGAAGTACATATTCCATCATATCAATTTTGCGGACCCGGTACTAAGCTTGAGAAACGACTTGTACGTGGAGACAAAGGTATCAATCTGTTGGATTCAGCCTGCCGTCAACACGATATAGCTTACTCGCAACATAAATCTCTAGAGGAGCGTCATAAGGCCGATAAAATATTAGAGGACGCTGCCTGGGAACGTGTCAAATCTAAAGACGCGAAAGCAGGTGAAAGACTCGCTAGTCTATTAGTTACCGGTGGGATGAAGGTTAAACGTAAACTAGGAATGGGCCATAAAAAACGTCGTGCAGGATGTTGTTTTCGAAAAGATATTGTAGGGAGTATTTCTAAGTCAATGGAACCATCTTCCTCATTGAGAAAGTCCGCTATGAACGCATTGAAGGCTGCACGGATAGCAATCAAGCGTGCTGGAGGTAGGAAACGCATCAGGGTACCTCGCATTATACCGCTACCAAAGTCCGGTGGATTCCTACCGCTATTACTACCAATTTTGGGGGCGTTAGGAGCCCTTGGTTCAGTCGCTGGAGGTGCGAGTGCGATCGCTAATACAGTAGTCAATGCTAAAAACGCTAAAAAGAAACTTGAAGAAGACCAGCGTCATCATAAAGCTATGGAATCGTTGGGAAAAGGTTTATACTTGAGGAAAAACGTGAAAGGTGGATTTGGGTTGTATTTGAAGAAGCAGCAAAAAAACTCGCTATAAAGCTACCTGATAGACCGTTGTATGATATAGATTTGGTGCGTTTCGCTAAAAAAATGAGGATTCGACATTTTCGAGGGGTTTTTATGCGAGACACATTACCTAGAAAACCATGGCATAGAGAATGTATCATTCTCAATTTGGATTCAATCAAAAACAACGGCACTCATTGGGTGGCATTTAGGAAAATAAATAACGATGTAGAATACTTTGACTCTTTTGGAAATTTGAAACCACCAAAGGAACTAGTTAGATATCTGGGTGGTGGGGTTAGAATTTTCTATAATAACGATTCTTATCAAAAGTATGATCAGGTGATTTGTGGACATTTATGTTTGAAATTTCTCAGTTCTACGTAAACATCAGAAGCTGACAGTCATGGTGGATCACTATAATGAAGCATTTGTTCCAAAGATAATGGAACAACTTTCTGTTGATATTCCGAGGGCCGGAATGCAGTCAATCATCAGATACGTATATAATAATCTGATAAAGGCAATGGAAAAACCTCCAAGCGAGCTGACCAGAAGAGACTTATTATTTCTCCCGATAGAGTATGTGTTGAAGCATGTTAGTACATTTGGTCTCAGATGGGGTGAGGTGCCCGAATACCTAAAGGAACGTCTATATCCTTTTATGCCTTTTGCGAAACATGACAATCAACCTGGGCAAATAACACATTGCGAAGGTCCACCACCACCTAGGAATCAATGTCCACACTGTTTATACGAGAAAATTGAGGATATTTTGAAGTGTGGAGGAATATGTGATAGTGATAAGCATGATCTAATTGTTAAAGTGTGTGAAGCAGACCCTTATTTCATGAAGTCATATTTTTATACTTCTCTAATGTCACGCTATAAAATGAAGTTGCATGAATAAATTTTCATCAGTATCATGTCGCAATTATTCACGTTAACAAGTACCAATCACATTTTTTCCTTCACTCCCCAGAATTCGATAGAGTTGAAGCCTGATAGACGATACTATTTAGCACTGTTGGGATTTACTTCATACAACTCTATACCGAATATTGAGAATGAGAAATTCTATTATTACGTGAATAAAACTTTGGAAGCAATCGAAATACCTTCAGGTAACTACGAAATAGCCGATATCGAAGAATTAATTAGGAAAAAATTGAAAGTGAAAGAAGATATTTTCTCCCTAAAACCTAATAACAACACTTTGAAGTGTGAAATATTTCATAAAAATCATACTATATCATTCGAAAAGAATGATAGTCTAGCAAAAATATTAGGATTTTCCCATAAAGTATTGGAAAAAGGTGTGGTGCACGTGTCCGATTTACCTGTTAACATTATAAAAGTTACTAACATCCGCTTCGAGTCGAACATTACCGTAGGAGCCTTCTACCGAGACAGACCTGCGCATACGATCTACGATTTCCCCATCATTGACGACCCAGGCTATAGAATTGTGGAGCGACCAAAAAATCCTCTATATTTACCAGTTTCTGATATCGGGGAGATTACCAACATCACCGTACTCGCTTTGGATCAACATTCGAAACCAGTGAATTTTCGTGGTGAAGAAAGTATTCTACATTTACATTTACAAGAAGTCTGAAAAAATGGGTTTGGTTGTTGTTAATAACAATAAAAGAACCTCCCCCGATCAATATTCATCAGTCTTCAACAAAACACCTAAGCTGCGAGAGCTGCTTACTAAAGCGAACCGTTCAGTTCTACAATCCTTAGGTTTTCGTCTTAAATAAGAAAATATGTCTAAACGAAAGTATGTACGCAACGATGGTGATGCGAGCAACAGCATTATCGCACCAATTTTCGATTTATACCAACAACCGAAATTCGATGAGTCGATTCGTAAAGCTGAATATAGATCGATTACACCTTTCGTTAAAGCCTTCAATAACAGCGATATCATAGAATTTGGAATAAATCAAGTGGATGCGTTCTTTTCCATGAAGGATACTCTGTTATCCGTTAAAGGTAAAATAGAAATAACTGGAGCTGGGAATGTTGTATTGGTGCCTAATTATGGAGCCTTCCTTTTCGACTCATGCTCATATAGTGAGAGTGGTCGGGATATCGAAACTGTTCGAGATCCTGGTATAGTCAGCGCCGTCCGAGCATTTACTTGCTATACACCAACAGATTCTACGCATATGTCTATTGCTGGTTGGACTTTCCCAGAAGAAAGCGTAGTCTTGGATGAGACTAAGTCATTCAGCTTACTGATTCCGCTGAAGCATATATTCAACATTTTTAACGATTACTCATTGATTTCATTCGGACGGCAGACTATTCGATTAGTACGTGCTCGAAACGATAACGATTGTATCATCACAGAAAACGCTGTTACCACAGTTAAATTTTCGATCGATAGTATGGAATTGAGGGTAAAATATATCTACCCCAACGATATAATTAGAGAGAATCTATTGCGAGCGATCAAGAGTGATTCACCAATCCTCATCCCGTTCAGGAAATGGGAATGTCATGAACTTCCTGCCATAACAACTAATGCTAAAAGGGAAATTTGGGCTGTTAAGACAAGTGCAGCAGTCGAGAAACCTCGTTACGTCATTGTATTCTTCCAAACAGATAAACGAAACAATGTAAATGCTAATCCTACAATATTCGATCATATGGATATTTCAAGTATTCGCTTATCTCTGAACGGTGAATATTATCCTAACGAGCGAATGAATTTGGACTATGCTAAAAACGATTACGTTCTCGCCCACCACAACTATACCGAATTCTATTCAAGCTATACGAATTCTACATCAAAACATCCTATATTGAGTTACGTTAATTTCAAAAAACGCGCGCTCTACGTAATAGATTGCTCAAAACAGGAAGAAGCGTTGAAATCTGCAACTGTTGATGTACGGTTAGAAATCGAAGCAGATAAGGGATTTCCCGCCAATACGAAAGCATATTGTATTATCATTCATGATTGTTTGATGGAGTACACACCCCTCACCGAAATTGTGAAGAGTCTCATTTAAGTATCAAACATCATGAGAGTAGCATTGGTTGATATTCAGGGGTTCATCATCGATGATGTCTTCCACCCGAAAGAAATGTCTATACAGATAGGATTCAAACGTCATTATACATTGTTCAAACCAGCCGTACCATATTCATCGCTAAATGCAAAGGAGCGAAAATCAGTATGGTATTTAGAAAAATTTTACCATGGACTAGAATATGCATCGGGAAATGTGGAATATGATGAAATAAATAATATTCTTAAATCGATTCTTCTGTGTGCAGTCGACTATATTTATGTTCGAGGCTTGCAAAAGGCTGAATTTTTGAGAAGAAAGTGTGAAGAATTGGATATTTTCCCACACATCGTGGATGTTTGTAGTTTTGATAAAACTCAATGTGAAACCGGGAAGTTTGAACAAACAAACAAGTTGAGCTGTCTGAATCATCGCAATGATGGTGGTAAATATATGTGCACAGTTCAACATGTTGACAATTTACAACGGTGGTTTCTTGATGTAATACTACCTAAATGAATATGTATCTTTCAGAATAAATATTATTATTATTATTATTCATGTTTTATTTCTCATCCAATCATCGTAGGTCTTAGGCAATGACGTCATCAGCGTTCGTAAACTATGATGGTCAGATGTTTAATTTAGTAAAACACCACTTACTTATCAATATCATCATTTATTAATATGTTTCTTTACATTTTTAATAAGGATTTTAAGTAGTAAAACTGATAAGGCGCTAAGATTAAAACACTGCATTGCATATATTTCATTTTCTTTCTGCGGTGTCACTCTAGTTTGATGATTAATCGATGCTGTTGGTTTTCCTTCAGTTTGCCAATTATTAGTATCACCTTCAGTGCCATCGTGGAATAATAACTTCAGTTTATAGTTAAACATAGACATCGTTTTAGGAATATTATATGTAAAAACCTCTAGTTGATTCTCATTAATCATTTGGTGATTCATCGGTTGCCATTCCGTTCGGTTACATTCATTTTTGAGATCAGTGCTAGGGCATATATAGATATGTTCCACTCGGTGTGGGACGTTTGTGTATAAGATCCCGTTCAAAATTGAGGTTAGGATTATGAAATTTGCCTTCAATACAGCCATCTCCAACACTTAAATTACCTAGTTGTCTTATAACTATATTTTTGTTCTCATAAAATTCTATGTCCCTACTCAGTGCTCTCACTTTTACACAGAATTCATCCAGTTTACATGTGTATTCTTCCAAAGACATATCGATACTGATATTATTCTATAATGTACGGAACATTTTGCTTCGTAAGAAAATCATATAATTTCCAGCTATTCGCACTACAACACATAGGATTCTTACTATGAGAGTGATGAAGACAGATAAATTCACAATTCCCTCGCTCAAATTTCGGACATTTATCTTTTAAATTTTCCACTTTCACTCGATGTAACCCCCATTTTTTTGAAGCTCTTTACAAGGAATTTAGCTTTCCCCTCTCCACTAACATATACGACACCGTCTGGATCAATATTTTCCTTCAGAATTTCCTCCATTTGATTATATTCTTGATATCCTGAGTTGTATGGGATACCATGATATCTTTCACAACCTAATATTTTCTTCATCTGACTTTCGGAAAGTTGATTCAACGGAACAGGTGGCTTGAATAGAAAATATTTCTCCAACTTTTTCTTACAATCCAATAAAGAGAGTTCCTTTACTATATATGAGTATGAAGAACAGTGGAAGCTCTGAATATCGACCACAATAGTCTTCATCTCGAACTAGAATGATTTAGAAATTTTGTAACACCGGCTTACAATCTCAAAAACGTTGAAAACGAACGTTTTGATCGTTTGAATAGCTTTGTAACCGTTTTAACCGTTTTTCTAATCGTTTCAACCGTTTTTCGATCGTTTCAATCGTTTTCAGACAATCACGTGACAGACGTAACTCCTACAAACAGTCTGTATCTTAAACATGAACCTTATAGGTTACATACGTCATAAACCGATTGACAAATTCATATATAACGTTGCGGAGATGGTATGAACAGACATTACATAGATCCATCATAGCAATTCCATCAACGATAGTTCACAGATCTATGATGAGACTCCATACACCAGTCATGACAGTTCATACACCCGCCATGACAAAGCACCTTTCAGAAACAGCCTGTATATACTTACCATATATTCTATAACCTCTACACTCTATGATTTTGACTTAGATTAGTTCTATAACCTATGGCTCTATGGTTGTGACTTAGGTTAGTTCTATCTACACACCATCTATTATATTCTATAACTTCCACATTCTATGGTTTTTACTTAGGTCAGCTCTATAACCTATAGTTCTATGGTTTCTATGATTCTGACTTAGGTTAGCTCTATAACCGATACCTCTATGGTTTCTATGACTTCGGTTAGCTCTATAGCTATGGTCTGGGGGTCAGCTGCACATACACCGGATGCAACCCAGACAACTTCCGTTCCAAAACTCGTGGACTACATCTACTGGATCATTCGCTCGAAATGAGTAAAAAGAGGTCTGCGGGAATTGGTGAAATGACTTGAACAGCAGCTAGAAGCATTTAAAAGGTCAGTTGATGGTTCTGACTTTAAGACCTTTGAAGAAGAATCGAACCGTAATTACCCCGAAAACATTAGCTTACAAGAGAAATACCAGATGAGATTTCAAGTCACATACTATTTACCGCATTATAGTAATATGTATGCCGTTCTGTTATTTGCTCGGGATTGATTCCACATATCAGTTATCAGGGATAATAAGTGATTGTTACGATTGAGCGCGGAAGGTTTATCCTGTCATTATTTTCATGGCGTACTGACAAGAAAAGAACAAGGTATCATTCCATAAGTTTGAGCAGATTTAGTGATTGCACGTTAAAAAATATCGATGGTAGAAGCCGTTGTTTTATGATAATTTATCATTATGAATAAATGAGAGAACAATTACTTTCTTTTTATACCACTTTCGAAAATAACATGAAAACGTTACTATAGTGTCAACACCGAAGTGCCATTATCAAACAGACACGAAATTATAATTTTGATAAAGTTGTATTTATACAGTTCCTAATTATTCTTTCATCTAATCATAAATGCACGTTGTCAGTAAGTGTGAAAGTACTGAGTGAAATGGGCGTCTTTGATATACTTGTGCACACAGCGAGCATCCCTGGAGTCAGAGCTGAGGGTGGTCGTAACTTAGAGTAACGTAGTTCCCCATTCTTATGTACCACGTCGAGACTACAAGAAGAGATATTGCAGATAAGTTAGCTATAGCTTGTGCATATAACGAGCCCTGGAGTGAGAGCTATAACCATCCGATACATGATGCGCAACGAACCTGACATAGTTTTCCAATTACCGGTAAGTTCGCCGAAATAAAAAAAATGCAAGTACTAACCCGAAAAAAGGCAGGATAAACAAGTTGACATAATTGGACTGTGATTGAGAGCTACCGGAGTATTACTGATACCACGTGGGACAAGATCGAGCAAAGTCCGATCGAAGTACGCTTTCCACCCGCCCACGTATATGATAAGCACTATCACTGCGTGAATCTCCCCTAGGGTGTATCTGGAACAACCACGTCATAGCTGTTTAAACTAGCGGTTTTCCTCTTTTTTGTTTCTTCTGAGCTCTTTAAACTTCCCAGGGAGATCGCTGAATATTTATTTTCGGATGGTCTTATTTGTATAATCCTGATGAATGAATTCATCATTGGGAGAGAGTTCTCTGTTTTATTTAGCTATTTATACTCCATATTTTCAAAACTAGCTAAGTTAAAACTAGATGTCGGTTGCAATTAAAGTCTGAAATTTTGATAATATTCATTTGCCTTTTCCCGAGCCCTGGTTTTTACTTCTCTGAAGCTACTGTAGGTCTAGGACAAGGCTATACATCGATAGCACTGTGATACGATTTGTGGTAAGGACCCTAACAGAAATCCTCGGCGAGGAGTAAACCTTAACAAAAACCTGACGCTTGAGAAATAAAATTCATTCTGTAGTAAGTATTCAACTTCAAAAGTGACAAGGTGCGCCACAGAATCATATAAATGACTCCATTTTGATACTCATCGGCTTTATTTTTATCAAATAAAAAATTTTCACTATTGATGTTATTCTTCATGACTGGAGTACATTTCAATGGAATTTATTATTATGGCATTATAGTAGATGCAATTGGATTGTAAATACGTTATTATTATTTAGTACAGACCCCTCCCTTTTAATCAAATCTATAGTCATTGAATCTTCTTTCATTTAAAGATACCTATCTTAAATGATATAGATTACTGTAATTAATGACTCGGAGCGGAATACGAGGATATGTTATATTTCCACTTGAGCCCTGGTTTATGACATTAGGAAGGAAAAACCTATAAAACATATGGCGTGCTGAAATCTTGATTTCTTATGCTTTGTGCTTAAAAGAAGGAAGGTGGATAATTCTGAAAGTATCTGATTTGTATCCTATAGGGTATTAGTTTAATTTAATATGATTCGATCATTTATCGATATCAATCGCATTACTGTAAAGCTTAATCCTCATATACATACGCCTGCTTTGTTTAGCATTTCAGCCAAGATCACCTAAATTTGTAGTTCTTTGCAGGTCGGTTTTTTCTCCCGTCAATTTTGGAAATGAAAAATTATTATGTATTTCAAATAAGTTGTATTCTGAAAAATGCAAACTTTGTTCATGGCCCTTTCGACTGTGTGCGCGAAACTTCAAGGATGATTAGCTTATGAACTATTCGTATATTATTTATATATGTATCGGCGATGATCCCAAAAATGATTGATTTCGTTTTTCTGTAGACTGAGCTCATGAACAATGTACCAGGTCACTTGGAGTATCGGGAATTAATAGTAGCAGCACTGTTCAGTGAGGAACACATAGCCTAACGAGATCGATTTATATAAATAATTATCATCGAAAACCAATAGTTAATTTGTAACTTCAGATGAGGAGTTGTTGGGTGTAAGCTTACTAATGAAAAAATTTTCGAATGGACTGTGGAGTGATTTTAAATATTTATATACTTTCAACAACGGGATAGTACAACTTTTGATGTTCGTGGAAAATAATGTAAGCCACGGTGGCGTGTTAAGAGAAGGGATTGGAATTTTTCATAAGGCTTTGGAGGTTATAGGCATCTGGAAAGACCTCACTAGGCAAAGAATTCCACAAAACTCGCCTTCCAATACGACAATGAAATCTGGTAGAAAAAAATTCAGCAGGTATCGAGTCTAATAACGAACGGGTGGCAAGCCTGATTTCGCCTAGTTTGTCTACCTGGAATCTCCCATGGTTGCATAGCAGATGGAATTTCAGATCGACACCAACCATGAAAATATCTCTAGAGAAGAAAGATATTGCCACTTTTTCTACGATGTTCCGAGAAGTCACCAATCAAACGAATAGCCCCGAATAGAATATAACAGCTTCTGGATATGTTGGGGCATAGTCAAAGTATAAGGGTCTGCTGGAGCCTCTCTACCATAGTTTCTCGCTCTAGGTGACGTAGCCTAGCTCCTCCAATCACAGCCTTGCTATCATCGGCTCGTCGCCGGCACGTAACAATATCATATTATGTCGTCATCAATAACATTAAATGAACGAAATAAACGACCAATCAGCTTGCACTCGAATTTTAAAAAGAGTAGAAGGGAGGCTCCAGCAGACCTTTATACTTTGACAATGTGTTGGGGAGCTAAACTACAAACATGTGTACCGTACTGCGAGGCAGGTTGAATATGTGTGATGTAGATCATGAGGAGCTGCTGGACTGTAAAGATCCTCTCGGCACGGAGTAGAAAACCAAGCTTCTGTTAGGAAGTTTTCACATTGGACATGATCTTCAAATGAATTGACTATAAACATAAATGAACAGAAACCCAACCTCAATGGTAACAAAGGGGATTCGATATATTTTGACTCTTTTGTCAGCTGATATAAAGCCGTGAAGTTTTCTTGACATACAGATCCATAGATCAATGGATTATTATCTCAGTTCAGGCTATCTATAACAGACTACACATAACCCTATAAGAAGATAGATAACGCTTACATGACATAGCTGATACACGTACAGCCGCATAATGTCCGTGACAGACTACTCCATAATATAGATATTCCTGTTAATTCAAATAAACAAGTCTTGAAAGTTGGGAAATGATATTGCTGTGATGGAGCCGACCCCTCAACTATTCCTACGAGTATTAACTGATTCTGCGGGCATAGCTAGTATAGAACATAGTAGTTACACGATGCTTTGTTTATATTTATAGTCATTGGTCCTATAAGGGGGTGCACTTGGTGGTTATACTGAGTATGTATGTTGATAACGTCATATGAATAGTTATCTGACATCATATTAGGGATTGTGGGATTTGCCTTTCTGAAGGGAATACAACCTCGAGTTTTGGTTGCATTAAACACTACTAGATCATCAGATTCCAATGAGGAAATGCTCTCCAGATCTTTATTTATTTCATCGACCTGTCCCTTTCTTACACCTATAGCTTCATTCCATGATATGGGGGCTATAAAGGAGAAGGCGGCAAGAAGTGTTCTATCATCCGCGAAACTGTGGGCTGTGGGTGCAGAGAAGGTAACTTCCAACAGATCGTTGATATGCAGCAGATTGTTGATGCCAATACAAATCTCTGTGGAACCACCGTTGGAATCCGTTGTATCAGAGATAGTACAATGAGTCTTCAAATATTAAGAAGGGTCTTCTCTCCTGCTTTTTGGAATTGTTTGAACTCTAGCTATCTTACAGTAGGAAGGAAACAAACCAAGTTTGTATGAGATGGTACACAATCTGCAAGAAACTGGTGTTAATTGTGGAGCACATTTCTTGAGATAGGTGAAATTCCGTCTGTCCCATAGCCTTTTCAATATTGAGGTCAAGCGGAATGCACCTTATTGTTCACTGACGGAAGTCGAATTCAGGCATAACGATTAAAACACTATTATTAGAAGGGTCCTTCCTTTGTGGATACAAAGTGAAATTGGCTACAAAAATTCCAGGATCAGTTCCAATTTGTATTGATTTTCGATCTTAGTCTTAAGCAACCATTAATGATCTTAAATATTACTAAATTATCATGATTATGATTGATACTTTTGAGGAATTTTTTATTCAGTTGATATTTACAATTTAGTATGGTAGTCCGGCTTTTATGAATGACGAAATCAGAAATATAATTCACTTAATATCTACAATTTTGATTTTTTAAATAAACAGTAATTGAAGGATGTCCCAACTAATTGAACTTAACTGAATTTGCTGATAAACGTTTCAATATAAGCTCATATCATGGAATAATTTCTATTATTGACTCATTATTACTATTGCGCATTATCTCCCGTAAACTTCTTTTTCTACTTTGCCATTATTAAATTCGATAGTCGTAAAGCAAAAATGTTCCTCCATCAGCTTATTTCATTTACTCCCCGATATATTAGCGCATGTCGCAACATTTATAAGGTAGAAGAAGGCAAGTATAAACGAGAATGTGTCAAGAGTAAAATACAATTTACGACGTTTTATACGTTACTGCCGCATCCTTGTTTACCATTTAAGACTTTGAAACACAAAAGTATCTAACTGGCCGTAAATTTTCGACTTAAACGCAACGGATTCACTTAATGCCACTTTAATATTTGTTCTCTAGTAAATGCGAGGGTGGTTGAGCTTCTTCAGTTGTTCGTTATTGATTATTTCGTATTGTTAAGAAATACGGAAACATCAAAAATTTGTGGTGAAACTGAAAAATGTCTATTTTAAAATGGTATTCATTACTGGACACAATAGTTTGAACAGCTAAACTCAAGATCAATTAAGTGCACTCATGTAAAATGGTTTTGATATTTTCAGTAAGTATTTCAAAGGAGCATTTGCGATTTCATTAAATTGTTCGAATTAGATCTCTTATATATAAATTGAAAAATCTTCTGTTATTAGTCTTAGTTGATGCAGTGCTTATATTTCCTCATACACGCAAGAAGCTTGAAAAATTCAAAAATCATTTAGAAAATATAGTTAATATCAGATTCAATAATATCATAGTCTAGGAGCCAGAGCAATATTGATGGTCTGAACCTTAACCCGATGGCACTATGGTTTATCGTTAGAGGACGGTTCAATGAACAATTCATCTCACAGACCGAATTTCCCCGGCAGCTAGATCTCGAGATACAGCATCCCTATTTTTTTTTTGTTTTGACTGAAGGTTAACCCTTTCCAAGTTGCGGTTACTTGAAAAGCATGCCATTCTTATACACTTCCACAATGTGCCATCATTTTTTATCGTGTCCGTTTATCAGGCCGACCAGTTAAAATTGAACCGAAAATGGACTGCAAGTAAACCTGGTGGAAAATGTTCATTGCTGTTGCCAATTGTTAACATACCCTATGCCATCAAAAATTATCGATCCATTTCCGAGTAGTTGGTCATTGTTTGGACCAAAAATGTTTCTTTTTTCATAGTGTGGATAAAACTTGCGGGTTACAAGGTAACATGATGGCACCATGTTAAATAACTTTATTGGAGGTCAAATAAAGATTCAAAATCATTGCCATCACTCCTTGCCTATTTCAACCCCCCAAAACCCCCTTAAATCATCCAGAAGAATAAAAAAATAAAATAAAAAAGAGCCGTTTTGATTTTAAACCCAGCCAGAGTCTCAAAAATTGACTAATTAATCCTAAGATTGGTCATATTATCATATGATTCATATTCTTTTGAGGGGTGGTTTCAGAGGGTTTTGGGTGGTTGAAATAGGCAAAGAGTGATGACAATAATTTAAAATCTTTATTTGACCTCCAATAAAGTTATTTAACATGGTGCCATCATGTTACCTTGTGACCCGCAAGTTTTATTCACAAAATGAAAAAAAGAAACATTTTTGGGCCAAATAATGGCCAATTACTCGGAAATGGACCGATAACTTTTGATGGCATAGGGTATGTTAACAATATTAACCAATGAACATTTTCCACCAGGTGTGGGGGGGTTAACTTGCAGTCCATTTTCGGTTGAATTTTAACTAGTCGGCTTGATAAAGCGACACGATAAAAAATGATGGCACACGGTGGAAGTGTATAAGAATGACAGGCCTCTCAAGTAACCGCAACTTGGAAAGGGTTAACCTCCAGTCAAAAAAAAGAAAAAATGCGGATGCTGTATCTCGAGATCTAGCAGCCGGGACAAATTCGGTCTGTGAGATAAATTGATCATTGAACCGTCCTCTAACGATAAACCATAGTGCCATCGGGTTAATGTTCAGACAATCAATATCTCTCTGGCTCCTAGACTATCAGGAATATGTTTAGAAGTGAATTGTAAAATCATACTGCAATAATTATTTTGGGTAGATATTGTGATTTATTTGTTCAAAATGGAATACCACAAAATCATGGACAAATCAAATATTTTTCTCCAAGATGCAAGGTATGAAGATATTAATAAAATATTGCAGAATACATCCAAAATATTCAATAAGATTCAATGCTGTATTTAAGAAGAGTTAAATTGTCAGTTGTTTGGTTTTGTGTGGAATTTGTAAAGGTTCATCAGAATTCACAACTAAGCGATGAAGAATTCAAGGAAATATTCGTACCAGGTTGTGGTAGAAAACAAATTCGATATTAATGAAGCATTAAATGATAATGTAGTAGTAAGTTATCCACAATTCTTTTTGTATTAAATATGCACAAGTATTGTGATGTATACAAGTTGGTGAATATTTGAAAATATCTAAAAATAGAAAGTGTAACATTTCCTGAAACTTCTCCACACGTTTCACGTTAATTTATTTACTGATATTGATTCGACCCCTCCTAGAAACAATAATGAACAAGGTCACAACAAAGAGATTGCTGACAAATGTAGGGATAACTGACAATAATCGATGAACATGTGAAAGTTGTCACTCTAGGACGATGGTTGTATTGCAGGGAATATTCCACTTAAGCCGATGTCATCAGCAGGATATTTCAAATATGATTGATTGAACTATGTTGAAGTTGTTCAAGAGCGGCTAATACTTACACGGGAAAATATTAATGATGGCGAAACTGAAAAACCCACGGAAGTTAACAGTTATCACATTATTGAATAGTACAATTCACTGTGAAATTTGTCTCAGAATATCTATATCAACAATTCAAATATCATTCTAAGTGTTCATAGAATTGGAGACTAAATGTGTAAATGAACAATCAGGCAATGTAGGCCAATTCAACTGATGTCCAGTAGATAATCAATTTCCCCCATTTCGTAAGTTGACAATGGTACATCAATGAGCTTCATTGCATTTGGTATTATCTACTTCTTGATGACTCTTGATTTGTTGGAAGATGTATAATTTTGAGTTCAACACAATTTTATGCGTGAATCAAATCAAAGCTTTTTCTGTCTAACCATGGCCGTCTCAATAGTTAGGTATTAGTTATTCACGTTATAAGCGGGCTTTATTAACGTGCGTATGAGAAATATGCATAGCACAAGTTGTGCATTTGTGCAATCGTATTAGTACCTACGCTAATGAAGCGTTCACCCATAAGCGTAAGGATAATTAATTCTGTCAAAAGTGTGAAGACACTTCACTAAAATTTTATAGACCGCACGAAAATGCAAAATTCTTTTTGCATCATATTCAAGATGACTCACACATCGTTAGTCAGTAAAAAAGGGGTGCTCGTCATAACTACCATTAACGAACAATGAAACACTATTTTCAATTAACAAAAGGAATGTCTTTTATAACAAACTGAATATCTCAGGCTCTTTCAATCCAAAGTTTCTGAAATTTGCTACCAGTAGGTTTTTTGGTCCGCTGAACCCCAATCTGAAGTCGGAAAATGGAAAATCCGACACGGTTGCTGAAAAACCGGGAAAATTATACCAAATTTTAACAACAAGCAAATTTTTTTCTCAGACTGTGGAATTGAAATAATAAGATGCAGTGCGGTGTCGCGGTACAAATTTCATTGGAAAAATGAAAATTCTGGTAAATGGGTGGAAAATTGCATCGTTTTTCTTCATATCCCTGTCTCGATCCTCGTCCAACGTGTCAATCAATCAATCAATCAAAACGGGGGCGGACGAGTCCGGAGCACTTAGACATTATAGGTTTTCGTGGTCGCTGAGTATTATTTTATGGTCATGGAATCAAAAGCAACTATACTTTTCTGGAAAACTCCGAAACATAAAAATTTCGAATATTTACACGACAATCTTCAATTGTTATTTTGTTTTTCGAGAATTATTGTGATGAAGAATTTCAAGTATCTGTTATTATGATATGTACAGTACCTATTTCAAAGCAAATGTTTTCGAAGCATCACTGATGATGCGGCGTACGTGTACCATTGAAATCCTATACACAAGGTCTGGAACTAGACAAGTTAACTCGTACGGAAGACACAGCAGCGGTTTTTGAGTGTGGAGGGAAAGGAACTGCCATGTTGGCAATAGTATCTGAGATGAAGCTGTAAAATCACATCCTTTTTTCTATTTTAATTTATAAAACACGTGAAATTTTGATTTAAATTAAAACTTAGTAACCGAAAATAAGATTACGTAAATTAAATTAACGTATATGTGCATTCGAAAAAATGTCAGCTGAGTAACTTAAAAACTTAATTCACAACAAAACTAACAGCTTGCGGGTTTGTGGCAAGTTCAAGACCCAAGATTTTTTCTCAAAAGAATTTGAATTCGATAATATGAAAGAAGACACTATTTTATATACAATCGAGTAATATCGTCATTATTTTATAGATTTTTGACTACAATTTTCTGAAAAAAAAATAATATTAAAGGTTAAGCAAATTTTCATTTACCGAAGATTTCCAGAGAAATAACTATACTTGTTTTAGATTTTATAATCATAAAATAACACTCAGCTACCACAACAACCAATAATTTGACACGTTGAACGAGGACTGAGATAGGATTATGTAGGAAAACGACGCAATTTTCCAACAATTTTCCAGAAATTTCCTTCCTTCAGTGAAATTTGAGCCATCGCGGTATCTTTGTTGAGGATTTTGAGAATTCTATTCAATATTAATCATTGTAGTTATTATTGTAATAAGATGGCTGGCAACAAATGTTTATTCCTTTGTTATCTCGATGTACTTGGGACAAAGATTTATTGGGGTTTTAACCCCGATATTTCCAGCGGTCAGGAGTTCTTCAATAACATTCATTTTCACATTTTAAACATCTTGCTTATTTAAGAAGAGAGTTGTGAATAGTTATATAAGTAGAGGTAGCAATTAGGTTTAAAGCAGTCAGTCGGCAGATATTATAAGATATACATTATTATTGATTAAAGGGTAACGTTATGAAATTGTGAGTTTAATGAAGGGTTGTTTGATCCCTCGAATTCACAATGGTTCTTCGAAGAAGTGGTACAGCAGTACAAACATACTAACACACACAGAACATTGGTCCTTCGAGCCGGATACAAGCGGAAAGTGGAAGTATCGTAAGCAAGCAGAAGCGAAGAAGCATAATATTATCGTAAATTTACTCGTCCTTCTACCTATTTTAATCAGAATTGTCTCGAACACAACATGTCTGATATCAAAGAATTGAAATATGACAGAGGTCAAATTAAAGCCCGAATAACTAGTTTCAGAACATATTATCAAGCGATTTATGATAATCAATCTCCCACATAGGATGAAATTCCACAAAATCAATTACGTTTATCATCGTCAGACAGCATTTTGAATGATTTTCAAAATATAATTTAGAAAATAGCCCTTCATAGGGAAACACAGAAAACATGATGATGCCTTATCAGAATTTGAAGACTCATGTTTTGAAATCATAGGCATTGCTAAGCAATATATAACAAAACATTCATCGACAAATAATATACATACCAGGGAAGTAAACACAAATTTGAATTCATGTGAGGTTACAGAACATCAATCTCCCACAGAGGATGGAATTTCACAAATTCAATTATGTTTATCATCGTAAGACAGCATTTTGAATGATTTTCAAAATATAATTAAGGAAATAGCTCTTCATAGAGAAACACAGAAAACATGGATGATGCCTCATCAGATTCATGCTCTGAAATCATAGGCATTGCTAAGCAATATATAACAAAACATTCATCGACAAATAATATACATACTAGTGAAGTAAACACAAATTTGAATTCATGTGAGGTTACAGAACATGTCAAATTACCAACAATAGATTTACCTACCTTTAGTGGTAAATATGAGGATTGGTTGGAATTTCATGACACTTTCGACGCATTAATTCATGTAAACACAAATTTATCCGACATAAAATTCTACTATTTGCGTTCATCTTTGAAAGGTGAAGCATCTGAAGTAATCAGTGCACTAGCTATTTCAGCAGGTAATTATTGAATTGCCTGGGATCTTCTCTTAGAAAGATTCCAAAAAAAAAGGATTATTTTACAAAATCACTTATGCGCATTATGCAATTTAAATCACATTAATAAAAAATCAATTGTAGATTTGCGGAGATTATTGGATGATGAACTACGAAATACAAGATCATCAGCCCGGCTAGAGGAGTCGGAAACATTATATGAAACATTATTAATGTATTTAATTAGTTCCAAATTGAATAATCAAACTCGGGATATTCGGGAATCATCGAGGTGTAAGGATTCATTACCTTATCTTTAATCAATTCACAACATTGTTAAAGGCTAGATGTGAGCTTCTCAAGTCAATTGAAGTGAATAAGGTCGATCAGATACAAAACAACTGTTGGTTTCACGTTGATCAATCGGAATAGGAGAATAAAACACTATTTCACTTCTAATTCTATTAATAATAGGAGATATTTTTGACAATCTGCTTTTAATAAATTTCAAATTAGCAACCATGTCCGCTATTATCATACAGCGCTACACTACTCCCCCACCAGTAACGAAGAAGAATTACGATACATACATTCGGAGACCATATTGTTTCAATCTTTCAAAAACCAATCTCAAATGTTCACGATGCTCATCTGTAGACGACGAAGCGATCAAAATATTCTCAAGACATGGAAACAAGAAATTTAACCCTTCAAACACTTCATTTATAAGCCTTTGAAATGTTGACGGTGCACTACATAACCCGAAACTCATTACATTAAACTCGAAACGTCCAAAAGGTGTAATAATTGCTGTCTTAGGTTTATCTTCGACCGCAACTGAAACTTGAAAATAAGCTTTAAATAAATCTATTTTTGAGAATATTTTCGTTCCTTAGCAACCATGTCCGCTATTCTCATACACCACTACATAACAATAAATTTATTAGTTATCAAGCAAATTCAAAAACAAAGGCATACCTAACCGCATCAATAAAATTATTTAAATTAATTTATTATTTTCCTTTTTGTCGAAATTACAATTTATACATGCGAGGCATTACTTAACTTAGAAGTTAATGCTCGTATATCGACAATAAATAAATCATTTCTTGTTTCATTTTTCGGGAACTTTCCACTTTGCTTGACCAATTTTCAGAACTGGCAACACGGGGGTAATTATTTTTTCATTTTTATCAGCTTTTCACAAGCGAGATATATTTTGGATGTTTGCAGATCACACCAGACTATTTTTTTACATATGTAATTCACTTGTTATGACAGGTATAAAATAAGATAGTTTTTGACATTGACTTGTATTGTCAAAAGTGAAATATAAAAAGATCCGGTTCGAAGGACCAATGTTAAGAATAGTCAGTCTTATTGTGAGTTTCTTTTCTCTAGTTTAAAGTCGAAATAAACGGAGAAATTATAATCTTAAAAAGCTGGAATTTACAAACGCCCAGTTACTAAAATTTGTAAATTATTCAGCAGCGACGGAATATGAAAATAAAATAATGTTTGTGATTTCATCACGCGGGGGAAAATGTTCTTGTTACTTTTATACAATTCACTTGTTACATAATTCACTTGTTATGACAGTTATAAAATAAGATGGTTTTTGACATTGACTTGTATTGTCAAAAGTAAAATATAAAAAGATCCGGCTCGAAGGACCAATGTTCAGACTAGTCAGTCTTATTGTGAGTTTCTTTTCTCTAGTTTAAAGTCGAAATAAACGGAGAAATTATAATCTTAAAAAGCTGGAATTTACAAACGCCCAGTTACTAAAATTTGTAAATTATTCAGCAGCGACGGAATATGAAAATAAAATAATGTTTGTGATTTCATCACGCGGGGGAAAATGTTCTTGTTACTTTTATACAATTCACTTGTTACATAATTCACTTGTTATGACAGTTATAAAATAAGATGGTTTTTGACATTGACTTGTATTGTCAAAAGTAAAATATAAAAAGATCCGGCTCGAAGGACCAATGTTCAGACTAGTCAGTCTTATTGTGAGTTTCTTTTCTCTAGTTTAAAGTCGAAATAAACGGAGAAATTATAATCTTAAAAAGCTGGAATTTACAAACGCCCAGTTACTAAAATTTGTAAATTATTCAGCAGCGACGGAATATGAAAATAAAATAATGTTTGTGATTTCATCACGCGGGGGAAAATGTTCTTGTTACTTTTATACAATTCACTTGTTACATAATTCACTTGTTATGACAGTTATAAAATAAGATGGTTTTTGACATTGACTTGTATTGTCAAAAGTAAAATATAAAAAGATCCGGCTCGAAGGACCAATGTTCAGACTAGTCAGTCTTATTGTGAGTTTCTTTTCTCTAGTTTAAAGTCGAAATAAACGGAGAAATTATAATCTTAAAAAGCTGGAATTTACAAACGCCCAGTTACTAAAATTTGTAAATTATTTAGCAGCGACGGAATATGAAAATAAAATAATGTTTGTGATTTCATCACGCGGGGAAAATGTTCTTGTTACTTTTATACATTTCACTTGACATAATATGTCAAACGATTTGTTTATTTAGTTAAAAAAAAAGGGAACGCATTTGTATGTTTCAAGGCATTTTCTGACTCAACCCACCGGGAAATAGGTAGTGTCCATGACCATTGTGTCCCATTTACATGGCACACTGAACAATTCTCAATACTCTTATCAGGGTTGAACGAAAGTTTGTTCAATCATGTTTTGAGTATTTAAACTTTTTTATAACATGAATAAATAGTTATTTTAATATTTGTGTTCAACTCTTCTTGTATACCTTAAATTTTCGATGATAGATCAACTCGAGCAGAAATGTGCCCAATTATTTGTAAAGCTTATAAACTTAGATTTGAAAAAAAAATGAAAGCTTACGATGAAAATTACTGCTACCTTAATTCGTGCTAAGCTACCACAGAATTTGAATGATACAAGTGAAGATTTTGATTAACATGGCTTTTATTAACACGCCTAATAGCCAATTTGATTCACTGTCGAAATAGATACCGATAATCAGCTTCCTTTCCTCAATATTAACATTATAAAAGATGATAATCACTTAGATTTTGGCATACACAGAAAACATACTCAAACAAATAGGTATATTCTGGCAGATTCAGATATACCATTTAGAAATAAGATAGCTCCATCTTATAGTCTTGTTCATAGATTATTGAAGACCCTTTGAGCCAGCAAAATTAAAACAACGTAGTTGAGAAGCCTCAGCAAATTGCGCTGAACAACGGTTACGTCGAATCTTTGATCAATAATTTGATTTCTAAAAAAAAAAAAATTGGAACGTAGTCAACCAACCAAATTAGAGCCATTACTTCCGAATACCCCTATAAAATTCAAACGTTTCACTCATCATCCTTCAGTTATTAATAAATTTCAAAATTTATTTTTAAATTTGCAATACAACCAGTTTATGGATGCAAGAACAAGATAAAAAAACCGTTTAGTCAACACATTTGATAAAGTTTCCGACTTCGACAAATCCGGGGAATTAGACGGAATCGATTGTGAGTTGTGTTCAAAATGCTGGAAGAAACATTTCAAATCGACATAAGTAACATTTTGCCCATATAAAGAAAAATAACGGAGGAAAATCAGTGTTAGCCGGAAACTTTTCTCAAGAAAATTTATCACTTTCGAAAGACAGTACAGACACATATCTAGGTAATTCAGAAGGGATGGTAATGTATACATTGTTATCTCCAAATAGTATTTAAACAAGCACATTTTGATTTACAATTCAGTTTACACTGATGACTATTTGGTAGCTAAGGGGTCCTCAGTACTTCAATAGTATTTTTAGTAGACAAGTCTGATTATTTCCTATCTATAGTATTGATGAGGGATTTATATCATCATTTGCACATTTTGATACGATCCAGGGGCTCTAGATTGGAAGAATCGTATTTAAATATGTATTTTCTGCTCGAATAATATAAAACCCAAGTGTATACTTCATGGCAATGTATTAACAAAGGTTTCATCAAAGAGTGGCGTTTATGAATGAGTTATAAATGGAATGAGTATAAAATGCTCACATAACAGCGCATAAGGACCCTAGCCGGGTGGCTACTACTGATATCTCCGGTCAGCTGTCGGGATGGAGTTATACACCAGAGACCAGGATCTGACTCTAAAATAGTACACTGGGGGTGTCTGTGACCGAATTAACGAGGGTAAATTAGTGTTAAATTAAGATATAGTTGCTGCATAATGCTCATATAAGGAAAGTATAGAGATAGGCAAACATAAGCTAACTAGTTATACAGAGCATAGATAGCGTAATTCACGTTCACAATCTCAATACATACCATCCGTATTGAGATTGTGAACGTGAATTACGCTATCTATGCTCTGTATAACTAGTTAGCCTATGTTTGCCTATCTCTGCTCAAACGACAACGAAATGTTACCGAATATAGGGATGAAAATCATTCAATTGGAACTTTTTTAATGCCTCTTCACTTGAATAGTGAAACATATTTAAATTCTTAGAAAACGACTCTCAGAAGTGGATAGGACGTAACGGTACAGTTGCATGGCCTCTTCGATCACCCGATTTAAACTTCTGTGATTTTTTCTTTATGGTTATTTGAAATTGATGGTCTACTCGGTTCCAATCTAAAACAAAGTTCATCTTGAACAAGAATAAATGGAGCAATGCGAGATAGAGTGGAATAAGGAAGACTTTTTTGAACGAGTACGAACATCCATGAGAAATCTGGGAGGAGTTTCGGCATGAATGGCGAACATTTATAATGTTATAATTATTTGTTAATTTTTGTTATTTAATGATTATTTTATGATTCGTTTGTTAATTAATAAAGCGCCGTAGCTCTTTATTGATGCATTTCCAAACATTGTGTTGGTATGAAATTTTTTTCCTCATTTTTTCGTGTATCACCCTCTGAAATATGACATAAGAATTTCGGAGTAATCTTGTCAGCAATTTCATGTCTGAGTGAATTGAAATTGGTCATAGATCCAAGAATCGGAAATTAGTTCTCATAAACAATCAGGAAGTTTCCCGTAGTGGAAGGGAACAGCATGAAATGTAGCTATCATAACGTAATTCCTAGATATTGAGCTAGACATCCTCCATGAACAAGAAACTGTATTTTTCCAGTTAGTAAAGGAAATCATCACTCCGCAAATCTTAAGATTTATATACGCAGTGACAAGTATAACTTTCCGTCATATCATGTCTAATTTCAGAGCATGTTGATCACATTTTTAGAGGAGATTCAATTTTAAAAGGAGACGTGATAATTGAATCTTACTTGATTAAAATGGAAATTTACTCTCGGACGAACAAGTTTTTAATTTTGTGTTATGGATATAATAAACTTTGTTACCACGTCAAGAAGGTACAATAATTATTGTGCAAACTAATTTGCATCTAGCTCTTCAAGGATATTTTGTGTTTTGATATCAAAAGAGATCGATCCTGCGTCACGTTCATGCAATATAACCTTGATTACATGTGCTACTATCTCCAGGGAATAATCTTACAGTAAGTTAGCTTCGCACCAGATTTTTTCTCCATTGATTTATATCTAGAATAATTCAAAATGAATAGAAAATTTTGAGCCTTTAGCCTAAAAACTGTAACAACTGTCAAATGCATAAGTCATGGATTGTATAATGAATTTCTGATGGATTGTATGATTCCATTGTTATGAAGTGTTGGTATCCTGATGGGAAATAACAAATTAAGCTGAGAAAGTGAAATAACTTTGTATATTCGTTCTCATTATATCTCAGAAGGAATCCAGGATAATGATACAAGATTTTTGAAACAATCAATAATAGTTTTGAACAGAAATAAGTTTACTCTGATGATGGCTACTCAATAGCCGAAAGGTCCTCAGTACTTCAACGGTATTTTTAGTCGATAAGGGAGATTATTTCTTATCAATAGTGTGAACTCTTTTATAGTTTATTAATAGAATTGAAACAGAACGTGTTACTTGTTCGAAATAACTCGGTAATCCAATATTTGACCAGTGACCCTATGACAGGACACGACGTTTCGGAATCACACCAGGCAACACGGTACACTTTTCAGAAGGTAATGAAGGGTAATTTCAATTCAGAAAATATTTCTCGATCGCAGCAGTTTCCGAGATGTAGGCATTCTTCTGACCAATTGAAAGAAATTTTTTGTTGAATTTTGGATGTCACGGATTTGAACTGATTCTAACCAACCATAGTCCCACTGAGTCCACATACTCCTTCTAGGATTCATGAGAAATCCTTAAGTGGATTTTTCACTATCATCTTTCCCAAAAAAATTACTGATATTACGATTTAGTAAGAGGGATATTCTGAAAGTTATAAAATCCTGGTAGAAAGGAAACATGAATTTTGCGCTTCGCTTGATTTTTTCTTGAAAATTGTAAATTAAAATTTTATTCCAAAATAATAATCATGGTTGTATTCCAATAAACTTCGTATAGTTACATATTATAGTCCCTTACAAGCTAGGAACTAATAGTAGCGATAATTTCAAACTGAAGATTATAGGAAAATAGTGTCAAAAAACAGTGAGAACTGTTGAGAATTCTAATTTCGCCAGAAGATTCCCATACGTACTAATATTAGACCTGTGATCCACTTGAACTCCGTCATCGTTGAGTTTAACGGCTTTAGCTAAATGTTAACATGGATGAATTTATTTTCGAAATATCTCGCTTAGATATTCTTAAAAACTGCCAACGATCTTTCTGGAGCTCCCGATAGACACGATTGGTGGATGAGCTGGAACAAACCTCTATATGAAATAGAGACTAAAATCCAGATTTTGAGTTTCTTGTAATATTTCAAATGATGAGCCGATTTCCTAATAATGAATTTTATCAAAAATAATTCATCATTGAAATATGGGATTTCCTTTGAGTATGATATCGGATTTTCTTCTCAATATGGAAATTAAAGTGAATGGTATATACTCTCCATATTCGTATGTTTAGAAATTTGTGAGGGGTAAGTACGGAGCAAAGTAGGAGTGATTAAATATTATCAACACAAACGGTTCGTCGGAGCTATATGTAAGCAATAATACTAATCGGTATTCTGTTAATTGATGACTGTTGTCTTAGAGTGTGAAATTGTCGATTTATTTAGTGGTATTCTTCCACCAATAATGATTCCTCTTGATTAGCTAATATTGTTCTGTTTGAGTTCACAATATTAGGGAAATTTCTAGATGTTTCTCTGATCATACACGATGTAGGTTTTCGTGTAAGGCTACATGTTGTTTGTTGGTGGAATTTATAAGATCACTCGCAATAGCAGTATGTGATGGCATGTATGTTTCTTCACAAAATAGTCCCTGTGGCTGTCGGTGTGACTCTCCATCTGAGGAAATATTGAACCTTCCTCTACATACTAGTAGCAATACGACTGTATCTCACTGTATTCACCAAGTGAAAACTCCCATCAGATTTGTGACCAAAACCTTACTATAATGCAATTTATGACAAAAAATGAAGACAAGGGTCAAGCTATGTACCACTCAGTGGAACTGTATATGATAAAAATCATTTCGTATATATTATGTCTACATAATATAACCAGAAATAACATCAATGCCTTGAAGCAATAACTTCATTACAATAGATGAGATTGAAAGATTAATTATACAAATAAATATATTCTCATGGTAATATAATAGACGTCAATTTGAATAGTATTTTATTTCCCTCACTATATGTTACAGTGAAAGGAAAATTTTGTAATGTCCCTAAATTAGTAATTTTCCAGATTTTCGTGTGTAATACATCCGTTTTGGGCATTTCGAAATCGATCCGGACAATTTTTAACTATATTTTTTTATATGGAGATGATGATGGATATCGCCGCTCAAGGTCGTATGGATTAAGATTTTGCAGATCGCTTCAAATTGGTGAAAATGGGAACAGTATTGTTTTTAAGTGCGATAGCCCTGGTCCAAGTGGTATTTTGGACATTCATCTTCAGATTTTCAAATGGAATTATAGTACTTCATCCAACCATAATGACAACCGTGTTCACTTTCTGTATGTATTTATCCTGCACAAGAGTTCGAAATTCTTATTTCAAGATTCAAGTGGCGACTTCGATGTGGAGTCACAGTCTATTTTATGCAATTACTCTGCCAAATTTTGATAGTTCATGTGACGGCAGGTATGCAACAAGGTTTTATTATAGGGTGAATAGTTTGGAAAGTCTATATGGCAGCAGGTGAACATTTGGAAACAATTCTGATATTAACATATAGTGTATAACATAACGTCTTCCATTAGCGGTTTCTAAATAATTTCCAATATTTTTTCTGTTGCTACAAATATAACTCGCACGAATGTACGGAAGCTTTTTTGCTAACAAAAGTGGGGGAAGTCAATTGATCAATTGATCACAGTTCATTCTTGAACATTTTGACATAACTTTCCTTACAGTTCATTCTTAAACATTTTGACATCATAACTTTCGTAACACTGCTACGCATAAATGGTGTTTCACCGGATGTTTCAATTTACAACCAATGTTCATAATTTCATCAACTTTCCATGGAATGAACGATTTTTTCTCTACAGCTTTTGATGTGCTGGATATGACAAACTTTGCATTCCATATCTTTCATTGAAAAATTACGTGAATACATATCGCGTTTACCAATTAAACTGACGAGTTTCTTGAAATGATCTCGATTCAAAGACTATTTATTATTCTCATCGTGACCCCGGAATAGTAGCTATTGTGTATGCAAAAAAATTGCAACATCGATCAAACTCACTGAAATTTCTCGATTTCCGCAAACTGTACTTTTGACATTTAAATTTGTAATTTGTCGTAGGCTATCTTTGGTTGTGGCAATGTTTTCTCCACCTAAGATGACTAACTTACAACCAGACGTGATATGATCTTTGTTATGTTTCTCTGAAGAACGACTTGCATTTTCCATATTTGCATGTGCCATTTTCCACTATGTTGATTTTCTAATTTCAGTGAAACAAACACAAGAACAACAACGTAATAATTTCATTAATCTACCTCCCGTGAGGCAATTCTATTTTTCGTACCACGAATTTTGGTTTCTTCATTAATCAACGAATTACTCAAATTTGGTATGGAATTGTTCTAGTTATAACTCATTTTAGTAACGAAGATTACTGAAGCGATATAAGTTACCAATGTCTGTACAATCAGTTACTCACATTATACTCGGCTTTACCATTGTACCCTTCATGAAGAGAAAGGACATTGGAAACATACAAAACTTAGTCTTATATGTGGAAAACATACAGATGACGGACACGGTCAAGTACCACGAGGTAAGCCCAGATAAAAGGCTGCCCTTTGGGAAGCATCTGGAGAAAACTACTAATAAAGCTATAAGGGCCCTGTGGACCTGCCGTCGTACAGTCGGAAGAACCTGGGAACTCACTCCACGGATGGTGCACTCGGTGTACACTACCATAGTGAGACCCATTGTAACATACGCCGCAATCGTGTAATGGCTAAAAACGAGTACGAAATCATCCCAGCATTCCCTGAACAGAGTTCAGAGGCTGGCATGCTCAGGAATAACAGGTGCAATGTCGACCAGCCCAATGGCTGCGATGGAAAGGCTGTTGGAGTTGGAGACACTGTACCTCGCCGTTTAGGCAAAAGCCATAAGAGGAGCGTATCTATTCGATCTTATTGGCCAAGGAAAAGGCGACTAGAAAAAAAAACCAATAGAGTGACGCTTGTGTGAGAGTCTGAGCAAACCAGACGAGAAGGATTGAAACTGTCGTCGAACTCGCTAAAGCGGTGGCGGAACAACAACTGATTGATTCTCATACCGCAGCAAAATCTGTGATCCTAAAATGGCTCGAGACGAAGCATCGTGCCTTCTGGAGGGAACTGCCCGTATATCGCACTCCAAGCAACCAATGGGAGATCTCCAGCAGCAACGACTAAAAATCTGCTGGAGTTCAGCAAACAAGAAATACGGAATCTTGTTGCATTCCTGACCGGACACGCCCTATGCAACGAACATTCATGTACGATGGGTCTGCTAGATCAGCTCACATGCAGGGGTTTCGGGTGAAAGAAGAGACACCCATGCATGTGCAGTGTCAATGCACGGTATACGCGGTTAGTCGTCGGACATACCTCGGAGACGATAAAACTACACCCGAGGAAATCAGAAGTATCTCCTATTAGGCTACAGAATTCCATAGAATACACCGCACTGATGAAGAGATAGCAACATGTGACGGCACAATAGGACTATAATGACCGCAGTGCAGTGGGGCTCCCCCTGGGAAGGGAAACCAACCTCACGGGGGAGGAGTTTTAGTCGGTAAGAATCCGGCACACCCGGGGGCATGGGCACCTGAGGCGTCTATGCAAGATTTCCCCTACTCTACGCAAAAGAAATACACGGCTCTTCACATCCTTTTTGGCTAGTTGACACCGATTCCATATTCACACAGTCACCTCACTTTGATTTACTATTTTAGAATTATTTGAAAAATATCCTCTAAGCACCTCAACAATAAAATTAATCACAATAATGATAGTATCATTAACACCGATAATATACCGAGCCCCTACAGATCAAAAGACAGAAGTCGTGTTTCAACATTATTTTGAAAATGTTACATATTTCAGTTGTATTTGTATTTTTTCTCTACTCGCACAGTCTTATGGTTGAGACAGTGCGTCAATGGGTGCCTTCATTTTTGTTCAAATCATTATAGATTGTAGCGTAGTCACAATGACCGTATCTTGGTCGCTAGGCTCAAGGTTGGGTACTATCTGCATAAAGTGAAATATTCACCTCGATTTCAAGATTTTGGATAGCTGCTTTCAGATTCTATACATGGGAAGGGAATTCTTCTAGTACAATTTAAATATAAGATGCATATTCAAACTCACATTTATCTTGCAATGCCCTGCAATTTTTGAGTCTTGTTGAATTACCTACAATTGAATAATTTTTCTATTCGTGGAGTTGATTTATGTGGTGATGGTGAAACACTGCCTCCCTCTTGTCTACTCGAAAAAGCTGCCTATGTAGTAATATATGGAAAAGAATCATGACATGCACGTTAATATTGTGGAAATATTCCATAGCCCAGTCCTGGAATTCATATACAATGACATGCAGAGTAAGCGGCGACGCGGGTACCGACGAGGCGGGGAGGAGCGGTGAAGTTTGTATCTATGTGGAGACATAGTTAGCTTTTAGTCTTATACTCACTCCTGTATTGGCTCCAGGGCAATAAAATGAATGTGAACATTATAGTATCTAATATCTACCCCCCTGCCCTGAGTGATGCTCAATAAATCGAAGAAAAGCATCATAAAATTGGTGGAGGCGCCGGGCACGTCCTAATTTTTTGTATATTAACAAGAAGTAAAACCAGAAAGTTAACAGTGAGAGTGTCTGCCATCAGTGTTCCTAGAATGAGTGACAACGAAAGCATGGCAGCCGCCGCCACCGAGTTACCAGAAGTATACCCAATAGTCACATCGAAAAAATTTGGAGGACGATCTCACGAAAATGTTAAACAATTCCTTAAAAATTTCAATTACAAACAACAAACATATTGTCCCTGCATCTTGGACTAATTTAGAGTCCTCATAATTAGAAGCTATGATGAGTCATTCAAAACTAACCTTTTCTAATTTAACCCAATATGTAAAATTAAATTGGACAGAAATAATACCTCATTTAAATATTGAACCTCAAACCGTATCAAAACATTTTTTAAGTGATTTAGATGACACCGTAGTAAATAGTCTTGAGTTGCCGGATAATCGGCATAATTTATGGAGAATATGCAATTTCGCAACGATTGTATTGGTAATGGTAATTATCTTCAGAAACCCATACTTAATAGGTGTAGGAATAAAACCCCCCGTCCGAGCATTTAGTGCTACAGAAATAGTTAACCACGTCTATAGTTTTTTGGCATTAATTTCGATGATCATAATGATTATATGTTTATTAATTATAAATTATCGGAATAAAAAACGTTATTTGATACCTTCATCAGACATAGAACTGCAACCAATAGGAAATGACCCCAAGCCAAGCAAAAATAAGAGTTGAATTGATTGTTGACATAGCACTAATATTTTGTAATAGGATTTTAATGATAGTTAATTATTATAGTAAGATGCGAATCTACTTACGAAAGATAGACTATAGTTTTGAATGTGTTAGGTATACCTACTTATTTTAGAATCAGTTAAATGTATTAGCTATAAGGGAATGTTTTTGTTTTACATGAACTACTCTTGTACCGTTTATTTTTGTTACATGTGGCCACTGAAATGGTTCAAGCTCCAGCAAGCTTCACCGAGACCCTAAGCCCTACGGTTTCGGATTCAGTCCACCGCCGCCAACTTCGAAGGAGAAGTTTTCTTAGCGTGGGGGAGTGTGGCAATATTCCATAGTCCAGTCCTGGAATTCATATACAATTACATGCAGAGTCAGCGGCGATGCGGGTACCGACGATGCGGGGACGAGCGGTGAAGTTTGTATCTATGTGGAGACATAGTTAGCTTTTAGTCTTATACTCACTTTTGTATTGGCTCCAGGGCAATAAAATGAATGTGAACATTACAGTATTTAATATCTACCCCCTTGCCCTGAGTGATGCTCAATAAATCAAAGAAAAGCGTCACAATATAAACAAATTGTATTGGCAAATAAGAAATTTGTAAGTTATTATAAAGAGTTCACGGACAAGAACTTACTGATTTTTCTGGTTTCTTTCATACATATGAAAATGGAAAATATCCGAATATCTATATTTACCTGTTTATTGGTCACAACTATTTGTGTCAATTTAATGGTTAAAAATTGACGAAACTATGATAATCATTTGATCATGACTGTAACAATTTTCATTAAAGTCACAACGTCAAGATGCTTTTTTCGTGATAGAAACTCAGTCTAGAAGAAGACATAACCTTACACGGGTAAGTGAAATCATAGCCGTAAGGAAGGTGTGAAATTGAATCCAGTCATTTAAGTTGAAATTTTATTATCGCTATCATAATGATTTTGATGCATTCATCCAAAGGTCATGGTTATCTAGATTATCTAGACAATTTTGAGCCAGAAAGATTTTCAATTGAAGCAAAGCCGAAGAAAATGATTGAAGGCTGGACCAAGAACAGGATCCAACTTAACCAACTTGACCAACATTCTAACTCTGATTCTTCTCGAAAAACGGTTATGACAAATTCAGACATCATTCCTACGGGGAGATTTAGTTACTGACATCTCATTCTACACATCAGATTATCAGATGTGATTATTTGTAGCTTACGACCTGCATCGAAATGTTCAGAAGAAATGGTAAATGAATGTACAACAAGACCTTCTCCTTCAAAATGTAAAAACATGTATCAAAAAGGACAAATATTCAGGGTATATAAGCTTGTTGTTTGAGAGCTGGACTAATCATCAACTTAGAACGTGATGACGTTGTTGAGAAGTAAATATGTATAAATTTAATGCAATGAGAAATATTATGCTCCAACCGGACGTATGTCATAACTTGGATCCTTTGCATTAACTGGTACTGCTGTTTCAATTGAAACGGGCGTGTATCAAAGGGACAGACTTGATAAAGCTAGCATTAGAAGAAGAAATCAACATGCACAGTGGTTACTAGTGGAGATTTTTCTTCGCCTATAAAAGTATTAGAAACGAGATATCGCATACTGAACAGCAATATTTTTGAGAAAAATGTACGAATCTCTGTGTTACAGCAATGTTTGAGAAAACTACATGCAAAGATTTACAATTATTTGAGATATAAATAACTCGAAGCAGAATTCAGTTGACGGTTAATAGTTTTCAATAAGTGTGTATTGTAACGGTGTGAACCATGTTGCAGGGTTTATTTTAAGTATTGTTCGAATTGGTAATTATTTTGAATAAATAGGTCCGGATGAGTCAGGCTCTGACATCATTATTATAATAGCGGCAACTGTACAGTAATCGCGGTATGTTATCATTCTACATAAATTCACGAAAGATGTCATTCTGTCCGGATTGATGATTTTTAGGCAGGGAGATCGATTCGGCCACTTTGGGCAGTCTTATGTATCGGCCAAAAATCTAGTCAACGACAACTGTAGAATATTTTTAATATTCTCATTCTCATTATTTAATTACGTTTGGTATGATTAAGAGTTGCCGATTGACTAGATATTTTCGGAAATTCTCTGTTAATGAACGACATGCCGGCGGATAGTTCCACCACAATCATTCATCTCATTTTCACTCTCATCTTGCTTTGACTTACCTTCATAATTTAGTTCCATTCTCTTTGAATTATTCATACTTGAATCAGATATCAAACCAGTTTCGTCAATTTTGTAATATCTTTTCCAACCTGAAATTTGTGCTCCTCGTGGTCGAGGAAGGATATTCTTTGTAGCCAGAGATGAGGGTTGAGGAAGCAATTTGTTCAAGGTGTACTGGTAAATCTTGATTTCAATCCCGATCAATTGTCGAGTCACAGGATAAGTATCGTTTTTTTATCAGGTTGGAATTGTAAAATTCTTCAAATCCTTTTTACAGCTTATAGGATTGAGGTTTTGATTCTTCATTAAACGAGTAATTTATGTTAACATACATTTATCTTTCCTTATCGAATTACATTTGTTTCATATAGCTTCTCCAGAATATTTGTTTTATAACTAGTAATATTTATCAATATCGAATTTTCAATTACCTATTACCGATTCTTATCTGAAATTGGATTAGTATTTCCAGGTTAAGCAATGCAATTGTACCTGATTATTAATAATGTCTTTCGCCTTTATTAATCTGTTCAATTGATATCTGATCATAATGTTGCCTTAGGCCTTTATGAATCAATTTAGTTGTTTAACTGTTCTTACAATTACATTCTTCTATAATATCGTAATCTGTTATTGTTTGTTTCAAATTATCTATTTCGTAATTGTTCAATACTGTTATTTGAATTTAATTTATGTATTTCGTGATTGTCAATATTTTTATCTGAATTCAATTCATCTATTCAATTTTTGGATTATCCGACTTTATAACTATTTTAACCATAACGAATTGATATACTATTTTCCACAGCAAGTCGGGATTATATTGTTTGTCTCGAAGTTCACTTCCTGATTAGTATTGGTAACTTATTGTCATTCGTTTTGGTTGAATTTTTCTCATTGAATTTGTAGAAGGTAACGTATACAGTGATGTCAATTTTTTGTTTTGTTGTGTGTGTTTCCCTCGCTTTGCATTTGGGTCATTTCTGTTTTGTATTGTATTATTTTCAGTGTTAAACTGCTGAGACGTTTCTTCCCTTTCTCCCGTACGTATGTACAGAATTACCGGGCCGAGGTTTGTAGTATGCAGTTCACAAGCTACAACAAATACAAAGGAAGGTAACATTGTTTGCAGAATTAATAAAATTTTCAGAGTTATCTGTTTTGCTGATCCTCACAAATTTTGAAATTTCAATTATTAACTTATCTAAATTCAATTTCTTCATAAGTCAAATTTCACTCTTGTCATCATTCATTATTGATCTCAACCTTGAATTTTATTTAAGTTTGTTATTAATTATTCAATTGGTGGATAAAACCATTTCTTGTTAAGTATAACTATTTCTCTTATTTTCTCTATTTAACAACATCTATCTAACATCATCGTAATGTCGGAGATTCTTGATTGAGGTTGCTTTTGTTATCTTATGAGTAAAGCTGTTGGCGCTTCGGGTACAACTGTTAATTAGGAATCGAAGGATACGTGTCATTACGACAGATCCTGAGCTATTTCAAAATGAGCCAGTTGGGCAATTAAAGGGTTGAAACTGACCAGTTAATGTTTTTTTAACCAGGGACCTTACAGTATGGGGTAAAAAAGGGAGATATCTCAGGTCCTAGATCGTTTGCTAAGACATTGTCATTTTATTCTTCGGAATCTTGCAGTTTTTTAAAGGAAACATGTAAAAACTACTTACTATTGCTGCCTAGAATGATTTATAATCTATTTGACTATCATCTATCCGAAATTATTGACGACCACGCTAATTTGTTAATTAAAATGATAATTTGAAAAGTATTTCAATATTCGGACTGATTAATTCGATCTGCGAGAACATTTAGTTACAGTTATCAATAAATCAAATTGTCTAGTTTCCAAAGTTTTCCTCATCTAGTTCTAATTTATCCCCAATTCTTGTTTAAATTGGAGATAAACTACTACCTAAATAATACGTAAGTACATTTCCAATTATTTATTTCATTTCATATCCTTTTAAAAGTTCACGGCACTGCTGGACACGTCGTGTTGTTATATTTTGTAACGAAGCTCAAAAATATTGTAGATTATCAAATAAGGAACAGGAGCAATTGTTCGTAAAGTCAGAATGAATATTTCATAATATCATTTGAAAACTTGCAAAATAAAAGATTATTGAATAATTCCGAATAATTATATTATTGTAAAGTACTTATGTTACTTAGCACCGAAATTATCAGTTCATATTTCGAATAATCCTGGATTGATTCATTCAACGCTTTAATTAATCGATACGTTAGATTATAGTTAGTTATATCGTGTCAAAATCCCGTACACTGTTCTGGCATGATTCGGAAGATGCGCCGATCATGTAAATTATTATTATTATTATTATTATTATGTATTTGAGTCTCGGGAGAGGGAATATCCCTCCACAGAATCCCTTCACATGATACCTGGAGGAAATAAGATATTTAAACCAGATCACAGCCTAAGAACGACACTTCTACCTTTGACTTCTACTTCTACCTTTGATTTCTACCTTTGACTTTTGACGTCAACTTTGACTTTTCCGATTTTCGTTTGAATTTCAAGAGCTAACAGAAGTATTACCGAAAGTGTATATTAATCCTGAATAATCAAGATTCAATTTAGGTGAGATTTTGAACCGCATAATACCAGTATATCACCGCTTGCTTATATTTTAGCGGAAACTGTTCTGGATTCATCACTTGTGACTGCGCCGTGACATTGTTTGTAGAAATAATCACATAAATTGTTTAAATTATCCGAAGTAGATTTATTCTGGCTCTACCTCGTTCACCGATGATAATAATTATATTGAATGAACCGTAAGTAATTGCATGGTGTCAAAGTGTGAAAAAGATGAAACAGGATCACACCCTTCAGTTGTACACTGTGCATATACGGAAATAACGGCAGGGTGTAGATGAGCTACCGGCAGTTGCTGCACACTGTTCATATCCGGAAGTAGGAACTGCAGGTCAAAGTGTGTTTGTGAATCACAGTACTCAGTTGTACACTGTGCATATCCGGAAATAACAGAGTACTGTTGATTGAGATAGCTATAGTTTTTGCACACTGTGCATATCCGGAAGTAAGAGCTATAGACATCCTTTGTATGAATGAAATTGAAAGAGCTGACCATACTTTGCAATTACTGTGTAAAGGGATTCCGTGTACTAACTCAGATTAGAACAGAATCAATTGAAGTACATGATCATATTTTGTAATTGTTTGAACCATAAATAACTACAGATGATGTGCGGTTGCGGGGGCGAGTATTGATAGCCGGGCGGAAACCGTTTGCATCCGTCTCACCTGCACTGCTTCATACCGCTTTGATTAGTACCCAATAGAAAGTACCGCACGAATGTATATTAGTTGCTTGTTTGCTGGCTTGATAAAAATATCTGTAAATAACATATAATTCGTTTGCTATAACCGCTTGCCGTAAAGATTGTACAGAATTTCCTTGCATTCCCTCCGAAAGATTAATGATCACATAATATGTTGTTGACTATACATTCACCGGTGTTATCATTGTGTTTTTTTTTTGTGATAAAGTCGATAATGGAAAAAGTTGTCTTGTGGCAAGGAAGTGAATGAAACCTCTGCTAACATCAACTTATAAAAAACAGTATAACAGTTCTCGCACTTAGTTAAATTAAAGCCTGTAATTCAATGCAAATCATTTTGCCCTGTCAAATGTGGCCCCTGGTTATATTCTTCACTGACGCTATCCTGGGACAAGGCAGTCTTTAGACAGCACCGTGACGGCTTTGTTAAGAGGGCCATAGCAGAAGTCCTCGATGAGGAGTAAACCTTTACCAAAAATCTGGCGCACGTGAAACAAAGATCATTCCGTAGTAAGTATTCAACGCCAAAGTGACAAAGCACGTCACAATTTCACTAACCTCTCTATCGAGATCCTCGCTTCACTGTCTGCTCATGTCAACTTCCCTGATGAATAGATTCATGAATAGCGAAAAATATTACAAACATTTATAAAGCAAAACCCAGATCACATTAAATGTAAACTAAGTTTCTAAACGTTAACAGTTTTTTTGACTTTGCTGGATCTCGTTAGAGCTCTGCCCCAACCCAAGTTCATTCGTCAAACAGGTTAAATTGTCTAATTTACAGAGATTGTGAGAAGAATGGAGAGTTTCATTCGAAGTGTCGCATTATGAGAAATGAGGTTCCGAATAAATCGCAATATCTCACAAAATATTTCACCATTAGTAGCCAATATACTTTAAAGAGTTAACGTAATGAATGATTAAATATTTACCTGTCAGTTAGAGTGACTGATATTTTCTTGATATGAGCTTCATAGCAATAATAAGACCCTTAGAAATATCGATTTGAAGGTCGAAGACTCCATTAACGTTCCTTTATTAGTTAATTGGGAGCCCATTATCGGGCAATATTCACCACTACTGCTTGTCGATTGACGTAGAAAAGGTCAAACGCGGCCGGAAATAACACCGGAATCAATAAATTGGTTTGTTTAGCAATCATCTGTAATTTATTGGTTGAATTATTTGGAATAATTAATAGAATAATAGAATTCTTTTCTTCATCGTGATCAAATATAGAGTGAATTTATAATGTTGTGCTCATAGTATCAGCGATGATCCAAAAATTGGATGGTCTTGTGTCTTGAGCTAATGAACAATCAGCATCTGCTTCTCCAAGTATCCAGTGGCGGCTGGAGATTCTAAAATATGGCGAGGCAACATTGTTAACCTGTATTGTTAATAGCGTATTCAAAGGGATCTGGGCATTATTTTTCCTCACTCGACACTTTTTCAATCTTAAATGATGTTTCCTCGGATGTTTCAAATATCATAACGATGAACAGCTGTGTCCGTGAGTTCATCAATTTGCCTGAAATGAATGGAGATTTCGAGATTTCATGGTCAATATTCTCATTGAAAACAAAACTAATGGAATCAGTCATATCGTTTTGTATAGGAGCATTCCACGCCAAAAATAGAATTTTGAACAAGCAGGTTCTCAAAATGATTCAAAACCAATTGTAACAGATTTGTTATAGCAAAATATTAGCTTTCTATTTTTTTCAAATTTTTAAATGTATTTTTAACAACAAGCAATTCAAGTTTTTCCGTCGTTTTTTAACCTTCGGATGAAAACTTTGTTTTTAGCGATATTTAGCCTCATTTTGGTCAAAAATATTCGCAGAATCTAAATTTTCAAACTGTTCGTATGCAATTGACCGCGTATGCGCATTATCTTGAAGGAAACCATCTTTTTAAAGAGCTATATATAAATTCTCGGGAAATAGGTCACATTAACACTCATGCTTTATATTTTCGTCCTTACATACGTTTCGGTCTCATGACCATCATCAGAAGACTTATTATTCCAATTATCTGATTACTTAAGACTAATTGTATTAACACAAAGCGTCCTTATCGCGCCAATTTCATTTAAAATGCCAACGTCGCCGAAACGAACAGAAACACGAAATCGAAATTGTAACACAACAAAGTTATAATATAATATATCAAGAATCCACTGTTTAGTAGAATTCTCCAGAAATACGTACACATCTCATCAAGGTCTATGAAAGACTCTCAGTCTTTCATAGACCTTGATGAGATGTGTACGTATTTTTTGAGAATTCTACTTGATTCAAGAATAATTATTACTCTCATAGTGTGCCAGAAATAGCAGCTCTTGTGTACACAAATAAAAATGAAACATAGAATAAGTTTGCTAAAATTTACTTATCTTGTTTTCCATCATGTCAACTTTCGGAACAAGATCACAGGCAACAAAATGATTTCATAAATAATTTAGTTACTCCCGTGAAACAATCATATTTTTCATAACACGACTTGTATTGTCTATATTAAACAAAGTTTTACTTAAATCTCCTGATTGTTTCTTGCATGAAAAGGTAACCACGTCTATCTATCTCTCACATTACCTTTCTTCTCACATTTTTTTTAGAGCTTGACACGGATTTCATCTTTACACCCTGACCTCACATTAATTCATTTTTCTTCTCCTCAATTATTGAAATATAGAAAGCTGAATCCATGACTAACTATATAGTTTAGTTGATTCTGTCACGGATTCTATGCGTCTAACTTCACATTCCCTTTGAATAGATAACAATGATTATTGACCTTTCAATATATATTCAATCCTATATTTGATACTCATCCTCGCAATGGTCTGCAATATTTGAATCTTTTCAATATTACTATAATACTTAGTTTCCTATTCTCATTTTCATGATGAGGCACGGCCTCCCTTGCCTGCCCGGAGAAGCCGCCACTGCAATTATCCCAAATTGTACAATATTCTAATATTACAGTGCATTGTGAGATGAGTATAGGTTGGTTTGAATATCCAGCATGTATCCAAAAACTAGGTTGAAGTATTCTTTCACACACATAGCATCTCCAAGTAACTGACCACAGTCATAAAATTCAGCTTATTAGTTCAGATGAGACAAAGCGACTAATAATATAATATCAAATGAATTAGTTTTCAAGAATATATGCATACGTCATTGTGATAAAGATTCAATCTACAATGACTAAACAGAAATAGAAGGTACGAAAACGGCAGAAATAAGTTGAAAGTTGGTTTGGTATAGTACCGGTTTTTTGGCGTGCATAATAGTATTATATTATTGTAAATTATTTCCATATTTGCAGTGCTGAGAAAGTGTTACATATATAATAACAAAACGTAGGTGAGAAATCAAAGTGAAATGGAATCGGTGCCAGCAAGCCAAGGAGGATGTAAAGAACCGGGTAATGTAAGAGGTTGTATAGTCGATGTCAACCTTTTAGTGAACGAATGTCGCTTCAAAGATAAAGTAATTAGGCAAGATTTGACTGAAACTTCAATTAATATAAACCTACCAAATCGTGCATTCCATATTTCGTGTTACGAAAAATATGATTGACTCTCCAAAAATGAATTGATGGAAAAAAAAGTTTGAGGTCTTGTGTTCTTGTTTTCCGTAGGTAGTGAGGCAACATGATGGAAGACGGGACATTCAGACTATGTCACTACAAATTGTTGGTTCGTCATGTTAATAGACTATTGGCACAGCAAAATATGTAGCGTATGACTAATTGAAAGTTTGAATTTTAATTTTCGATGTTTCAATTGTATGTATTTTATATATGCCACAGTGATAATTTTTTTTTCGAATCGATATCAGATATTGATACCAAGTTTTTTTCCACTGGCAAACCAAAATTTGGGCAGAACGATCTGATTGTTTATTCAGTTTTATTTTGAATAAGGAAATTAGCAAAACAATTCAGGAATCTTTCATCATGTCATGACAAGTTGACGAAACCACGAACATCAGCTGTAAATCGCAGTTTTCCGGAGTAATGTTATTTGAAAGAACCAAGGAAACATCAATTTAGAATTAAAATAGTTTCACAAGTGAAGCTTAGATATCAAAATCTATGAAAAATATTAAGTCCCCAGAATACCTTTGGGTTCACTATTAACAGGCTGGAAATGATGCCTCACCATATTTCGAATTTGATGCAAGCAAAGTCAAGCTTGTGTGTTCTCCAGGAAGGCAGATTCCACAATCGCTAATATGATGATGTGAGGTACAACTATTCTTATGAAGTCTGCCATATCTCATGCTCGGGATCATCACCAACAGCACCTCTCACTGGATGGTCATATGAGGTCCGTTGCAAAAATCGCTTCACCAAAACTTGTTTTTTTAATCCGTGCCAAGATCTTCACTTTACATCCCAGCAGCTCTTCATAATCTATAAGACACAGATTCGACCTGTCCTGGATTTCACATGTTCGGAGTTCGGCTCCAGAACATGCGCTGAAGCTATTCGTCTGATTGATGATGTCACACTCACGAATTCATTACTTCTCCAGAACATCGTAGAAAGGTGGGCGATCTCTCCCTTTTCTATAGATAGTTCCATGGTCGGTGCTCATCAGAAGTCTCGTCTGTTGTTCCACCACGAGAGATTCCAGATAGGTTGACTATACCGAGCTCAGGGTAGTCACGCCTTCATTGTCAAGCTCGAGACCTGCCGAACTTCTTTCTACCAGACTTATTTTTTTTATCGAACAGCAAAGTTGTGGGCAAGTGAGGTCAAGGAAGGTCTTTCCCTATGACGTTTATGTCCAAACCTTCAAGAAAAATTCGAAACGCCATCTCCTCTCCCAACATTCCACCGCTGGCTCACACGATGTTCTTCGAATATTATAAGTTTTCCTTTCGTGTAATCAAAGTATGGAAAAAAAGTTGTCAGGATCATTAAGAAACTGTGTATGAAGCACAATTCTCCCTGAGTAACAGTGACGAGTTATTGTCAATGCAACACAAATCCACTCTGGTATGAAGTCAATAAGTTTTAAACACCGACAAATTTGAAAATTTCTTTATACGACGAAGGCACCCGCTATAACAGACAACACATAACCCCTCAACAAGACAGGTGACATTTACATGTTAGACAGTCACACAATGTCCGTGACAGGCCACTCGGTAACTTAGCCTTCCAATTCAAATGAACTTCCACATGACATATAATATAATTTGACGCCAGTTCATGTCTTTAGCTGTTCCTAATCATTTGAATTATGCATTAACTCTTGAGATTTGAAGATGATATCGTAGCTGCAGAATCGACGCCTTAACAACTTCGTCAGCAACTACTCCTGAGTATAGGAATAACACATAATCTCAGAAAATATCTACAAATATTGAGTAAACAAACTGTACGAGTATTTGGTTCATACATAGTGTGATCTGTAAATTTGAATGTGCAATTTGAGAATATAATAGAGACAGGATACCAAATACCGTGTTGCCACTTTGATTTTCATCCAATGTAGTTGTTCATTCATAATATAATTTTTTAACAAGTAAAGACCCCTTCAACCTTGAAACCTTCTGTGATCACAAACTCACATCATTACCTAATATGACTCTAATTTGTTGGTATTTGATCATATCCTTCAAACGTTCATCGAAACCTTTACAAATCTATGGAGAGTGTATTGAACTGCCGAGTATTTCACGTGTTCGGCGACTAAGTGAATTTGTGCTCACGGAAAATTCTTAAGAGCCTCTGTCTACGTCGGCTCCGAATTTCGACTCGTCTTTGTTAGAAACAAGGAAGTTTGGTATCCTATATATTTGAGTCCGTAAATAGAGAAACAAATTTGTATGATTCACTATAATAAGGGAAAATTAGGTTACATCATCAATGAATTTCAATGTATTCAATCAGAATTAATGTGTGCATTTGATCGCAAAAGCATTTGGCTAACAATATAATCAAAGTTCAATAATAACTTGATTGTAACAATATGAACGTACATATTTCAATATTGCGTTGATGGAAGATTAACAAATTATAGGTATTAATTCAATATACCATATATTCATAAAATTCAAGGGACACGTTGTTTCAATAGACTGAATTCACTGAAAGCATCGAATCTAATCGGAAATGATAAGAAGATAATGTACCTGGTCGGGGCTGCTGCGCGCTCCGAAAACATCGCAGCAATTGCGCCAGAATAACCTTTTGAGTTTACCGAAGCTATTCCTCCCCACCGAGCGATAAGTAGCTTCATGTTTCCAAATCGTGTGCTGTAAGTAGTTTTATTGAACCCAGAATGACTGCCTTCTGCATCCGGTCTATTAAGATATGCGCAGAGTTCCTACAGGACGGAATTTTGCCCAAAACAACGATGTACAAAATTACTAATATGACCTTGTGCCTTGGGTATAGCGTGCGGGGGTTGGAGAGATCTTGAAACTTTGTCCATTTTCCTCCTCTTTTAAGACTATGTTCTTCTTTGCCGGAGCAGTGAATTCGATGACATAAATAATCTTGGTTAGTTCATCGGAGGACTACGTCAGGCCTATCCGCTTGTATCGACCTGACGGCCGGAAACGAGTAATTCCAGTAGATCTGGCATTTTTCGTTTCCGTCAACGAACTGGCAAGTAAGGTAGCACCGGTTCTTGGTCTATTCCGTACGACTGCCTTAGATGGTAATACAGCACCCGTAGGATCGCTTTATGGGCATGGGTGTACGCCGAGGCCGCATTTGCCGGACATGCCGAGCGTTTCGATGTTTCGATAGAAAACACCGTGTATCGGTTTGTGAACATGTCGCCTGAGCATGAGTTCTTTCTCCGCGGCATTTATCTGGGCTTTCAGGCGAGATGGTTGAAAATCGAGGTTGCCGTCAAGTTGGCCCTCTCGACTAATGGTAAATTCGAAACAAAGTTCTTTCGCAGCTTTTTGTGCTGCCTTAACGATAAATGCCGCCACTCCGGCCCATTCGTGACTTTTGGAAAGACACAGGGTTCAAACTCCTGAGAACTTTACAAGCTATACTCAGAACCACACTTCAATACAGACCCTCCAGATTAATGAGTCCCCTACCTTCCCGGTGACGTGGGAGGTGAATGCGGGAAACGCAGGACCTCGGATGCAAACTGTGATGAATATGCATCAGTTTGCGGGTTTCCTTGTCGAATCAATGCAGCTCATCGGCCGTTTATTTCAACACTCCAAAAGAGTGAAGCAAGAATGGAACGGCAAGCGTTTTTCTTGCAGACGCCTTGTTCTCACTCGAAAGTTCGGAAGACCAAATCTTCGAACAAGGTTTCTATACTTGCTGCGGAGAGCCATCTTCACACGAGAAGCATCATTATTAGGACGCTGTCCAAATCCCAGGTATGGATAAGTCTCTCCAGCATCAAGATGTTATAGCTGCTCCCGTCAGTAAGCTGCATATTCTCGTGAACTGTTGGGGATCGTTCTCTCCTCAAGTATAAAACACTGCGCATATGTCAATTTCCAACTCCATGCCTACAGCTTGTGTATATGCTTGAACCACGTTGAGAGGTTGATTGAGGTTTTTTTCGTAGAGGCATAAATGGGTGATTTGGTGCCTTCGGTCGTTCGGAGGTCCAGCGTAATATCCGCGAGTCCGTCTTTATGCAATGGAGAGCGACAGCAGTGAGATGTTAAGCAAGAAGGAACTCAAGGAGTCTCCTTGGAAAACATCCCTCTTGAATGTACCAATTTTGTCAAGACTCGTCCTGTGCCTGATGTGATGGCAAAACGAGTTCTCCATATAATTTAACATAGGATTATGAAGATGAACAAACGTAAAACATTGAACTATAGGGGGGATTTGAAGCCACATTTTCGAATGTCTAGTCCAGGGTGTTTACCAATTACACCACTTTTGTCCCGTCAGATTCTTATATTTTTGTGAACATAAACATCTCAAGGGATAGTAGATCATTGATGAACACAATGCAATTCGATGTTCCGCTATTCAACTATTAACGCATTATTATTCGAAGTGAGGAGTGTAGGTTAGAATATAACTATGGTTGGTAATTAATCTTACAGTACTCATTCAATGACAGCATCCCGGCACTCATACAGGGTGTCCCAGGTTTTAGTAGCAGAACTTCAACATTCGATAAAAAATTTGATTTTGAGAAAAAAATGCCTAATAACATATATGCACAAACGTTTAGTTTTTGAGATACAGGGTGTGTTGAAATTGAAAGAAAAATTTCGTTTTTTGCGAATATCTCCGGAACCCTTTATCGTACAGAAAACAGCTTTTGCAAGCATTTTCTACTCATAGTAAGCTAGTTCTGTGTGGTAATTTTTTTTTCAGTCATAATTGGTGAAGATTTTGGAGGGGTAGTTGGTGTTTCTCTCCCCAACTTCTACGCCACTGGAAAAAGTACGGTTTTGAGATGCCCATTTGAACCGACAATGTTTTCTACACAAACAAGGTACTGGTCATGAGCTCTAAAGTTGACCATTTTCGAGAAAAATCAACTTTTATGTTGAAAAACATGGTAAATTTTTTGGTTTTGTTACTTGTTCTAACGTTTGATTAAATTCTGTTTAATTAGTAAGAATTGACCATGTTTTTCAACATAAAAGTTGATTTTTCTAGAAAACGGTCAACTTTAAAGCTTATGACCAGAAGTCCCTTTTTGTGTAGAAAATATTGGCGGTTCAAATGGTTTTCTCAAAAGTGTACTTTTTCCAGTGACGTAGAAGTTGGGGAGAAAAACACCAACTACCCCTTCAAAATCTTCACCAATTATGACTGAAAAAATTTTTTTTTATCCCACAGAACATAGCTTACTATGAGTAGAAAATGCTCGCGAAAGCTGTTTCCTGTACGATGAACGGTTCCAGAGATATTGAAAAAAAAACGAAATTTTTTTTCAATTTCAACACCACCCTGTATCTCAAAAACTAAGCGTCTGTGCATATATGTTATTGGGCATGTTTTTATCAAAATCAAATTTTCTATCGATTGTTGAAGTTCTGCTACTAAAACCTGGGACACCCTGTATATTCAAATAGAACTGACTGAGAAATGTTCTTGGTAAGTATAAACAAGTTTAAAGTTTCTTTGCCTAATTGACCACAATTTCGTATACGTACATCAAGAGATATATAATTAAATTCCCTAAATCATGTAGATAACTTAGATAATTTAATATGGGATTATACATAAACGATTGATATTTCCCTAATTTTAATAACCAAACAAACCAAAATATCAACCATTCCATCCGTTCACCACGTTGGGATATTTTCACATTTTGGGTTCACATATTGCAAGACTCTATTTCCAAAGTATTCAATAAGGAAATTATGTTTTTCATTATGCGTGCTTTTCTTTATGGGAGTGAGGCTGATAAAGTCAGATACATGTCATTCATTAAAGGGAGGAACCAATGAATTGCGGAATGCATAATAGATTCAAAATATCTTAGCAGATTGAACTCACTCACAGATTCAATCTGACAGACTCTAAATGACTATCTCCAAGGAACTTACGTAATATGATTCACTATGGAAGATCACATTGTGGATACACTAATATAATTCCTAGTAATTCCTGATAAAAATGATTTTCAGAAAATCTGAAAAATTTGACATATGCGAACATCGAAATGAACCTCTGTTCTTTGAAGGCTCCCAACCAAGTTTTTTCTACAAAAAATTCCCAAGAATTAGTAAAATAAATAGTTAACTTTCATAACTAATTCAATGATTCAATTTGTCCTGAAAAAAAAAGAAATTGTAAGGGAGGATTCATTGACCTTATGACATAAGATAAAAATTACAGATAAAACCATATAGAGTTCACCCAAGCGGTGTAAGAACCAGAGAATGATTAATTTCATGGACATGTAGCAAGCTAACTGATAAAGTAATCTGAAGTTAGCGCAGCCCAGTGGATCCAATGAAGATGGATAGTTATTTGAAACATAAGAATTGAAGATTAAATTCTACAAAAGGCTAATAGAAAAATCAATCAATATTCAATGCAGCAAAAAGTTCCTCAATGCGTAGATAGATTATGTAATTCATGGAGCAGTTACGAACACAGTGAATAAACCCTTATGCGTTATCTCTCCCCAATTTCTCTGATAGACAATATCTCGGTAGTCTAGAGCGTTGTCATTTATCACGGCTTTACAAAGCCCGGCCTTTGGGATGTCTTCAGCTATTGCGCTATCCGAATTACGTTCATAGCTCTGTGATAAGTCACTTTGTCGGTTGACACTTTAATCTCTGACTAAATTGCCATGCTAACCTAATCGGCAATATTTAATTTTATGAATAAGCCGCTGATAAGCCAGTATTACGTAACTGAAATGTGATTCCGATAATTCCAATACAATTGGCCAGATTAATATACGGTTTATTAGCAGAGATTGAATTTTACAACCCAAATTTACAATGAACCTACTACTACTAGGGCGCATCCACCAATTTTTTGTTTAAATAACTATAGGAATAGCTAACGTCCCATACCGTCACCTCTTGAATGGTATCCACGGAGAAATCTGGTCATGAGTCATGTGATGTGACTTGAGGATGAGATTGATTTCTCTTCCATAACTGACTTTTAAAATCCTAATAGATAAAGAAGTTTATTTAAAATGGCGGATACTGAAGGTGAAAATTGCAAACGCTGTAAATACAAATTGAATAATGGACATGAATGTATAGAGTGTGGCGCTGAATATCACGAAAGGTGTGCGAAAAACATAAAAGCGCGATTGTAATAAGTGAAAACACAATTAATTGTTACAATCATACGAATAATTTTGATTCTCAGAAAAATTGCCTAGAAGTCGAGGGAAAAGATCTACTTCATTGTAATGCTGAAAATTCTACATCAAGGAACAACAGCACTTACCAAATGGAAATCAGGTACCTAAAATAAATGATAAAACAAAACAACAAAAAGATGACTTAATTGTCGCTCTCAAAGATCAAGTACTCTTATTAAAAGAAAAAATTGAATACAACACAGCAAATGATGCAGTAATTCAGGCTCCATCTACAGATGGAGCATTAAACAAATCAATTGAAAAACCGAACGAATTACAAAAATTGAACAGAAGCCTTCCAACAAGAACAAAAAGATCACGGCTGTATTAAAATCGAATGAAAATAGATACACTCGACAGATGTCTCTTATCACCAAATCGGAACAGAAGTCCTCATTGAATATTCGAGAGATGTTAAAAATCCCAAGACAATTTAGAAACTTGGACCACTGTAGTTAAAAGGAAATCATCCAAAATAGCACGGAATCCACAACCTTCTATCATTGGAGAAATGAATGTATCAGATAATCAGGCAATAAAACCTGCACCAAGAAAGGTTGGACCCCAAAACAACACCTGACAACATAGTAAAATTGCCCTCTTTTCCAGATGTAAAGTGTGAGATTATGATTTCTAAATTCCCGGAATATTATTCATCTTCTAAAGTAACAATCGACTTAATAAACTTTGATAAAGCGATGGATCCGAAAATTTGGCCGTGCGGAATTTACGTGGAATCTGTGGTATAATGTGGGAGCCAGACAATTATGAAACGGTTATAATATTAACGGTTTATATATCTCCCAGTGCTGTGGGGAATGCAAATATTTTTCGCGAAAATATTGACAGAGCATTGGGTTGTGTATATGAAGCAAATAGACATATTATCCTACTGGGTGACTTTAATATAGATCCATTCCGAGATGCTCATCAGTATAAAAAACTACAAAATACCGTTATAAGCTTCAATTTAAGAGATATCGTGAACGAACCTACTCGGAAGAAATCGCTATTTAACCATACATATACTAACCTACCCACAACAATATCTTTCTGGGTCTGTAGCAATTATTTTTCAGATCATAGTACAATTTTTATTGGAACCAAGATAGCACGTAACTCAACAAAATGTATGTTATATTCTGAACGTAATTTTAGCCAAGATGCCATCATGAACTTCAAAAATACACTACTCAATGAAAATTGGGCAACGGCTTATAGTCAAACCAATGTGAGCTCCGCGTTTGATCATTTTCGTAATATATTTTATACCATTTTAATATACATTTTCCGATGAAATAAACATTATTCGAAAGCATAATAAAAATTGGGTGAATCGTGAAATTAAACAGTCAAGTGCAAACCTAAAAAATGAATTTAAACTAAAAAACAACCACCCAGAAATCACATAGATGTACAAAGAGGAAAAACTCAAACATGAAGCCTAGTAACTAATTTAAAAAAACAGCACTTCCAGCAATTAATTAATAAATTTGATATTCCTATTGAAGCCGCCTGGAGTATTAATAATACCCTGACAAATGAAATAAATGAACACAAAGAAATACAAATGAACTCAGAAGGTACCATGAAGAATGACCCAGAAACTATTGCTTCATCTTTCAACAAATATTTTCTAGATGCCCCCTATACAGTTATTGATCAGTTGGCAAAATGTGATAGTAAGAATGAGTTCCCGTTCATACATAAAGAAAGCTTGTTTTTGGTACCATTCACTTCAGTAGAACTATACATTCTGTTAAACAATAAACTAAAAAACAAAAAATCATCAGGACGTGCCAAATTTTATAATAAAAAAATGTGTGAGTACTATTATCGAACCATTCACTTATTTAGTAAACACATCTTTTGAAAATGGACAATTTCCAGAGGTATTAAAGAAAAGTAAAATAATACCAATTCATAAAAAGAATGATAGTAAAAAAATGGAAAACTACAGGCCAGTGGCGCTATCTTCTGTATTTCCAAAGATCTTTGAATATGCCTTGCTAAATAGACTGGACAGTTTTATTGAAAAATTTGATATCATCTCCAAAAATCAACATGGATTCCGCACGAACCACTCAACTATGACAGCAGCACAACAATTATATGACAATATCATAATTTGGTAGATAAAGGTGAAAATCCGGTACGGATTTTCTTTGACCTCAGCAGGTTGTTTGACTGCGTTAACCATAAGAATCTGTTACTTAAATTGGAGGAATATGGAATCAGAGGTAACTCTCTAAATATGTGTCGATGAACTGTGTAATAGGAAATGTAAGAACATCGGTGAATTCCACTTGTTTAGAAACAGATATAGGAACATCTCATGGCACAACTATGGGACCTAAACTATCTTTAATCTACATAAGCGATCTAGAAAAACCTCTATCACCTACAGCATCTCCATCTATATATGCTGATGACAGATCCGTGATAATCACGGGTGAGACATCAGAAATACAAAATAATTGTAAGGAAGCTATTCTGACGCTCTCTAATTGGTTTACCCAAAATTTATTGCACCTTAACGTATCTAAGACACACCACATCCAATTTCATTCTTACGAGAATAAAAATGACTCAATATTGAACTTAAGCATTGATAATAATATCTTACACTGCGCGGATAATATGAAATTTCTAGGGCTAACCATAGATACGGATTTAAACTGGAAATTGCACTGCCAGGATCTAATGTCTAAATTGAACTCAATTAATTACCTGTTAAGAAATATTAAACATATTTCAAATTTAAATCATCTGCAAGCTATATATTTTGGACATGTTGCGTCCAGATTATCATATGCAATTTGTCTTTGGGGAATGTCTGCTCTAGCTTCTGATGTATTCGTTCATAAGAAGAAAATAATCGAGTGCATTGCAGGCGTACCATGAAATTATTCATGCAGATCATTATTCAAAACATGTTGAATTTTAACCCCTACAGGAATTCTAATTTTGGAAATGTGCTTATACGTATTTTTAAATAAAGAAAACTAGATTACGAACAGAGAAATACATAACTATGACACAAGACAAAATGAGCAAGTGTGGCCCACATATAGGAGCCTTGAAGTAGGACAAAATTCATTGAGCCATATGGGTGTCAAATAATTCAATAACCTCCCAAATCATATTAAAAACTGTGATTGTATCTCCTCTTTCAAGATTGGTCTGAAATCCTTCCTACTGGAAAAGGGTTTTTCACATTGAGTGAATATAATGAACATACTAAATCCTAGTATTACTTTATATTGAATTTTATTATTTTAGATTTAAATGTACGCGCTCTGCTTTTTACTTATTTAATTAAAACATTTTATCATATGTAATGCTCTTTAACTGTGACTATTTCCATACATTCCATGTAATGTCAACAGGAAAATAAAGATTATTACTATTAATATTATGATTAATAAAAGGGAGCTCACAAAAATTGCCCTTCGGACTACAATCTTGCTCAATATTAAGAATGAACAATAATTGTTGAATGGAATTATTCTCAATTTATGCTCATGAAATGAGATAGATTGTGAGAGGGAGTAAAAACGTGTACCTACTTTCGTCATTTGAGGTATGTAGCTCAAATAGCTCATTATCATCAAAAGGAAAATAATGAAATCGTTATAAATTGCACCCTCTCATTTCATGGGCGTCTGACTGATTGGATAAACTTTCACTAACATGTGACTATGATTATGCAATCTTATATTTGTTGAATATCTAAAAATCCCAAATGTCACATTGTATACACTTTTTGTAAAAAATCCAGAATTTTGCTGTATTATACTACAGTCAAATGGTTGAAAAAAAATACATATTTTGGTAAAATATATCCGTCAAAATAGAAAACAAAACAAATCGGATTTTCACCGCCTTCTTTAAAAACTCCGAAATCGATTTTCTCGTTTTCTATCAACCGTAGAAAAAACACGTCAGATCAAAATCTATAGGTTAGTATTTGGGAATAGTTTTTTCGGGATGCATGTTTGATATAAATATTGCAGAGCTGTGCAAACTTGTATCCTCTCGTTTTCGTCAAGGAGCAATAGGAATCGACACCAATTTCTTGTGTATAATGATTTTGACGCAGTAGTCTTTGCAAGCTATCATTTCATTGCATCCATGATAGAATTATCAAAACTATTTGCTATAATGCATTTGTGATGAGATAAAAATTGACTTCCTCTGGAAGGTTCATCTTCTGTTATCCATGTAATTAAATTCACATGAAACTCTGAGTTTGACCCAGGGCAAAAATTCCTATACTCCGACATTTCTAATGCTTCCATCACATCAGAGTCTTTCAAGCATATAACTCATAAGGAGAGAGTTCAGAAACTTTGTAAGATGATTGTTGGATGCGACGATGAAGAGGAGATAAAAAAGACATCGATGAAGTACAATATGGTTCTAACAGGATGATAGGTAAAGGGTATCCATCAAGACAAATTAAATTGTTTCTCATGCAGTGATAATTGTAACTGTTGGTCAGAGATGAAAAGACACGTTGCAAATGATAAACTGATGTATTCATTGACATTAAAATTTTGGAATCAACTTAACGCAAAAATCAAGTTCAAACCGCAATAAGCTACGTCCAGCAAACTACTTCGAGGAACTATTTGGAGATGATCAAACGACGAATGAAACCATTCAACAGAATATCTTCCAATTGGACTCTCCCAATATCTCGACGAAACAAGAATAATTTGGCGTTCGCTTTTCTCAATCAAGAAAAGAGTTTTTAGCATTAACTATTACACTTAAATACTTTTGATATACTTATGTGTTTCATGATATGTTAGAATGAACCAACTTATGCTCCTCAGAACGAACTTCCTCGTAGAACATACGTATCATTTTGGATGTTCCACAAATACATAGCTTCAGAATAGCACAACAGAAGCAGATCAGTTTTGTGATTAATCATCAATCATCCAGCTGTTGATAAGTATGCAGATTGAACCGAAATTCGGAAAGGATACTGCGAACAAAGTGAACGCTCTGAACAATTATTATATTTCGGTCGTCGTGCTCTATTCGGGTTTTGTTTTCAGGGAAAATGCACTAATATAACTTATTGATTCAATTATTCTGAAATTTATTAATCCAACAATTTCAAAGTGATGGGAAATTTGAAATGATTGTATTATTCAGATTAGTTGAAATATAAATATATCATAGATAGTGATGAACTATTTATTTTATGGGAATCCAGATTGAAATAAAACAATTTTTTGTCTAATTTCTAGAAGAGATTTTCTTTTCTTTTTTTTCTCGACTTTTACATCATTATCAAATGAATATAGAACAGGTAGATTCATTTATACATAAAGTTCACAGATTCAGTAATGGGGAGGGAGGGATTAAAGTCCAATTGGCTATTGAGTATACTGAATTCGGGATTTTTACACAGTTTGTTAATCTCCACACTTTCCAACAGATTCATTCACTTCCCTTTATTGCTCATATGAAGAATTTTAAGATTATCTATTGTTATTTTATAATTTGTTTTTTGTTTTGCATTGAATATCAATTTGCCCAGACTCAAGCTGCTAGAAAAAGAAGTGGTTTTTCATCAAATTTTGAAAAATGGTTATTCATACTGTTTGATAACTCGCCAACATAACTAAAACATGCATATTTTTACCAGAAAAGTTCAAAGTTTAGTTCAAATTATTTTCAAATTACATTTACAATTTTTACATGTATCTGTGGCGCTTGAGACAATCTCGTGCTGTGCAACATTTCATTCTATACTTAAACCTTTCAGATACGTCTTGTTTCCAATCGTAGTAAGTGTGCATATTATGTGAAGAAAAAAATTTAGGTTGAAAGATAAAAGATAAAATATAGAATACAAAATATGAAAATACGAAAATATGGTGGTATGAGATCGGGTTTTATTTGAGTAATGAGCTTAATAAATTGTAATTTAATATAATGTATAATTTAGTCTGAATTTTAAATTGTGTTTCATAGCCCTCTTCAATTTGACAGGTAGTGAATTGTATCTTATTCCAATGAAGTCTTTTCTTTTCTGACAAACAGTTTTAGTAAATTTTTGGTATTTATATTCCACATTCTGTATGGCTCTAGTTGTGTAAGGATGATTTAGTCTTAGCAGTATTATTTTGTTTATGTATTGACTGGATTACTGATAACATATATAGACTTTTGATATTCAGTAATGATTATTGTATAAATATAGGTTTAATGCTTGTTCTTTGGGGAGATCGAAAAAGTTATTCTAATCACATAATTTTGAATAATTTGTAATGGCTTCAAGGAGTAATTATATGCAGAGCCCCACACATTCACACCGTAAGATAAGATTGATAGAACCAGACAGTTCAAACATTTTTTTATTTAGTGTACTCCTGAGGGAATGAAATCTATATATGAGTTTTTTCGCTTTTTTGATAGAAAATCGATATGACATTTAAGATATTTGTCAAAAAATATCGCCAAATACTTTATAGAATCTGTTTGATCAATTACATTTGAGGAGTTTTCTATTTTCAAGGGTTCCAAGATGGGTGCCTGTGCTGCTTTCGTTGGCGAGAATGCTATAAATTTAGTTTTGGAATTGTTCAATCTCAAATTGTTTGCATCAAACCAATTTTTTATATTATTCATAGTTGATTGTGCTCTATCCCAAGCCTCATTCCAGGTTGCGCCCTCACATATTACAACTATGTCGTCTGCATAAGACAAGATTGTGTGATTTCCAAGTAAAAGAAAATTATTGATAGATATAAGGAAGAGTGTTGGTCCTAATATCGTCCCTTGAGGTATGCCAATTTTAATTATTTGTCTACAGCTTAGGTAGCTACCTATTCGGACTTGTTGATCTTTCGATTGAGTAATTTTCTATAAGTTGAAGCACTCCACCACGAATGCCTAACTTTTTCAGTAATTTTGCATGCATTACTGTGTCAAATGCTTTTTGAAGGTCAAGGAAAATAGCAATAATTTATTTATTAACATTAAAATTATCTAGTAATATGTATGTCTCAGTTATGTTGGCGAATCAACAAACAGTATGAGTAACTATTTTTCAAAATTCAATATAACAACTTCTTTTTACAGGTTGAATCTGAGCAAATTACTATTTAAAGCCAAACAAAAAACTAACGAATACAAAAAAATTCGGTATCAACAGTCCTGAATGTGGTGAGCACAATTTTGAATAACGTTTCAAAGAACGTATTTCCTCTGATAGAAGATCAGCAATATTCGAAATTATTAATATTTCAAATCATAAAATAACAATAGATAATCTTAAAATCCTTTATACTTGCAATACTTAAAGGGAAGTCAATGAATCTGTTGGAAACTTTGAAGATTAGGAAACTGTGTGAAAACCCTGAATTCACTACACTTGATAGTCAATTGGACCTCAACCCCTGCCCATTACTGAATCTGTGAACTTTATTTATAAATAAATCTACCTGTTGTTTCTATATTCACTTGCTAATAATATAAAAGTGTAGGCCAGTTATGTTTATTGAAAAATAAAATCTCTTGTGGAAATAAAACAAAAATTGTTTTATTTCATTTTATATAAATATATCTATGGTTTTGGCATTTACGTGGTGTGAAACTATCTCAACTTTCGGAAGTTGGAGATTTAAACTCAAATTTTCACACAATTTGTAACATTCAATTTAGGAATGATGCTGACAACTTGTTTCCTCACACTCTGTGGTATTTTCAAAGCTAGGAGTTATCAACTAAAGCTGAATCCAAAATTATGTCCTTAAATATTAGGAATCGATCTGAATTACAAATTGAGTGATGGGGGTAGAGAATGGTTTGGGTGGGAGTTCATTTTCAAAATTGTTGACAAGTGGTGAATTATAGGTATCGATTCAATGATTTAGTATTGTGTACTATTGTTCTTTCTCTTGAATATATAAAATAACGGGGTTAAGGGTGAAATTGTGATTATGTTCTAATAGGTGATGCACGTAATTAGAGTCCCACTTCTTTAGCATTCAATTTCACAAGTGTCCGTGGAATCTTGCACTAAATTTGAGTTCAGTTTGTCCCATGTACAGGACATTACAGTCATCACACCTCCACCTGTAATCTTCAGAATTCTTTAATTCATCTTTATTAGTTTAGGGATTATTAATATATAAGTATGGATCATTTATTTTCTTAAAAGCGACGTTTTTATTTTAGTTTTCACCTAAATAGACATGCTACATTTGATTTGCTATAATTATCAATCTGCGCATGAATTATGCTTAGGGCTTTTTAATAAGTTTATTTTGAAGTATTTCATTTATTATCCTGAGATCATAACCATTATTTTTAGCAATATCCATGATTCTGTTCAATTCTACATGGAAGTTATCTTTACTAAATGGGATATTACCTAATATAACTATCATGTAGTGATAATCTGCTCAACTGTGTGATTGCGGATATTAAGAAGTGTTGTGTATGGTGGTATCTGTGTGGGTGAGTTTGTGATAAATAGCTAAGGAATGGTTATTATTTATACGCAAAAAGTCAGATGTAAAATGTTGTTTTCAATACCTAGGTGATTTCTATATTTAAATGAGTTATTACTGTTGGTAAAAAATCAATTCATTCGCCGTGTACTACCTATGAAACAAGCGATTACTTCGTCAACATAGCGTCAAACATGTGCTGGAATTTTGAATTTAGTATTTGATTTTCCAAGTGATTCATGAATATTTCTGCTAGTAAAAGAGATAATGGCGAGCCCATAGGTAACTCGATATTCTGTATGTGATATTCATTGTTAACAGTGAAGTAGTTTCAGTCTAGATCGAAGTTAATATTTCTTGTGCTATTATCGGTAAAGTATTATTGCGGATGAAAAGTTGTTCAATTAGAGTTGTGGTCAGGCTAAGTGAGAATACTTGGAAACAGGTGCTTGACATCTAATTATACAAGTTTGTATTTGTCTTTAGTTCTATATTTAAAATTTTTTTTTTAAATGAAATGAATTTTTATACTGATATTGATGTTGACTGATTTTCTCGCTATTTGTTGTCAGGGGATATTGATATATGAATAAACGGGTCTTATAGGAGTATTGTCCTCGTGCGAATTATTGCTGATTAAATTGTTCAATTGGAATAATGATCAGTTGTATCGGAGTATTTGGAAATAGGTTCTTAACATCAGATGATATGAGTTTGGTATTTGTCTTCAGTCATATATTTAAAACTTTTCCTATTAACTGAAACGAACTTTTATTCGCTATTTTTTGACAGTGGACATTGATATATGAACAAACGGGTCTTTTAGGAGTATTGTTCTTATGAATTTCTAATGAGCCATATAGAGAAGGTGGTTGATGTTTCATGTTTGATAAACGAGATTTTTCACATTCAGTGAAAATATAATTGATGTTTTTGAGACAGTGTTTTTCTGGAATTTGCTTGTAGGGTCTGATGTTAAGCCTATAAATTTTGTTGGGTGTAGAAATTGATCAATTTTATCTAAATATGTTGCTTTATCTATTGCAATACGTAATATATTACCTTTATCAGCTTCATTGAACACGATATTATTTTTAACTGTTTTACCTAAGTTAGCAATTCAAATTAGTGGCTCCAATTCAATTTCTCAATCTTTGAACCTAACAGTAGAGAGAGAGAAAGAGAGAGATCCAATATCTGGTAGGCAAATCGTTACGCAAGAAATGTTTCCGAGTAAAATCGGTAGCTATGAAAGAACTAATGGGAAATATGCCTGACAGAATAACACCTCGGTCCTTCACAAATTGCTGAGTCGATTATGAGGGACCCATCACAGTTAAGGTGGGTATTACATGTTCAGTTAAACTTACACAGGCGTATATAGCCTTATATGTTTGTTTTAATACATAAGCAGTATATTTGGAATAAGTAAGTCACCACTGACAGCTTTTTGGGTGCTCTAATACGTTTTATGTCACAAAGAGGCAAACCGGTTAGTATCTATTTGAATATTACCAACTTTATAGACGAATATTTTGATAACAAAATACTGTTTCACTTCCCATCCCTTAATAAAATGCTGATAATACAGTTTTACTTTTTGTAATATCCAAAATTTCACAAGGTTTGCCTATTACTTCATCATTTTCAATGGCTCCTTCGGTTGATTATTTTCAAAGGACTGTGTTTATTCTTCTTCGCTCACACACATGTGTATTTCATTTTCATGGACCATTCCTGTTTAAGTGTAACGTCCATCATTTGTTTAGTTAAATTATCCATTTATTAAATTAGACACATTTTATAAGTCCTACTGACTCTAATTGGCTTATATCTTGAATACATTATGGTGAGGTATTCTAATACCCACATTCCAGCAAAATATTTGAAAACAATAACATTGTCGCTTAAATTTGTTGTATTCCGCCATCTGTGCGTCATTCGTTTCAGGTCGAGCTGCTTACTCTTCCATTATATTATAATAAGACATGACTCCTAGAACACTCAAAGCCGATGGAAATGATTGCATGTGAACTGCTGTGAATGTTTGACACACCAGAGTCAGCAATTAAATTAAACGTGAACTGTGTTTTCAAGTTGCTCGTTTATTCGATTGTCATTGTTCCATCCGATGAGCACCACCAATACAAGTCTCACTGTCATTAAATCGTTCATAGAATTCAACTTAGTGTATGTACAGATTTTGTGGTATATTTAATTCTAACCGATTCGATAAAGTAGTGAGAACTTGGAGTATGTGGTAAGAACAACAATACACCAATATGAAATCAAATAATGATTCTTTGTTCCAATTAAAATTTTCATAGAATCTGGATGTACTAATAATTGAAATCTGAAATTTTGAGGTAAGAAGTTTTCGGATATGCCCATTTGATTCGAAATACATTAGAATATCCAGACACGTCCGATTACACCGGAAGCGAACTGTTCTTGGAGATTCTTCCAATATATGGTTTTGCTGCCTCACATTGGATAAATAAAAGAACAGTTACTTTGTTTTTATACCAATTTCAGCAATAACATGAAAACGTTACTACAGTTCCAACACCGAAGTGCCATTAATAGACAGATCCATCGACATATACATATGGACTGCGCGTGGCAATGATAAGCGCGGGTAGTGCCGGCGTGAGAGAGGGGAAAACGAAGAGGACTAATACTGTCTTATTCTACTGTATCTATCGTGTTTCTATTGGCCGCTGCGTTGCCATGGAAATGCAACATGACTGTAGCTAGTATGTTTACGTCCCGAGCCGATAGATAAAGACAGTATTAGGCCTCTTCGTTTTCCCCTCTCTTACGCCGGCACTACCCGCGCTTATCATTGCCACGCGCAGTCCATATGTATTATGTCGATGGACAGATCCAATATACAGTAAGTAAAAATAGGAACTAAGGTACAATAGGTTTAATGAGATAAATCATGGGAAACCTAATTAATCTAAGAGTACCTTGAAATATAAAAAAAATATCACTCCAGTATAAGTTTACGTTTCATCTATAATGCACTTATTTTCAATACGGTGAACAATATTTTGGCACAGCAATGGGATCCTATTTCAGCTACTATTGCTAACCAAGTTATGAAATGCCTAGATGGATCTGTAATAAATTCATTTGAATTTCAAACCGTATTCTTTAAACGGTATGTAGACGATTGCTTAATGTGTGTTGCCGGTGATAATATGCAGTACTTGATTCATAAATTTAACAATTCCCAATGTAAACTCAAATTTACTTGTGAAATAGAAGTGAACAGAAACATGAATTCCCTAGATATGAACAATAGGCATGATGCAGATGAAATAATAAAAACTTCGTGGTTTACTAAGGAAGTTTGTTCTCAACGTTATCTTCACTTTAAATCCGTTGCATCAACAAGTTATAAAAAAAAGTGTTATAAACTGCCTTACAGATCACGCGGTTGAACTGTCTCACCCAAACGACAGTCCCAAAAATTTAAAAATTGTTCGTAATACAATGCAAATGAATGGCAACCCAAAATATTTTTCAATCCCATCATTAAAGAAGGAATATACAAAATCTATAATGAAATGTCATATATAAATAACATAAGCGGTAATAGAGATAATTTTATAACATTACCATAGATTCCTCACAGACAATTGGGAAATGTTCAAAAAAGTATGATATAAATTGGGCGTATAAACTTACTAACTTTGTTGGGAAATATTTCTCAAATCTAAAACCTTTAATACCTAAAAATAAGCAAACCCATAAAGTATGCAAATTAAATTATTCAGATTTTGACAGGAGCTATACAGGAATCTCTAAACAATATTTACAAAAAAGAATGTATCGCCATAAGTGTAGTACAAGAAACAAAAACTTTCGATTCGATAACAAAAATGTTAATATTTCAACTAAGGAAATCAATTATTATAAAAGATCTATTCTGGAGATGATTCACATGAAATGTGATTCCAAATCTGTGAATCATAGAACAGATATTCAATCATTAGGTCAGATTTATACTAATTTAATTCAAACCCTTGCAAATCCCTACATGCGTCTTCATAATCTTAAAAGTATATTTTAGGTAGAATCCTCAAATAGTAATATTTCTAATAAGGTCTGACAACCTTCTTCTTTTACCTCATAAATATTTAAAATCTGGTTCGAAAGTAGTTACACATTAGGGTTTCAGTCGTATACATAGAGATCATATATCAGATAGAGGAGTAAAGCCTGTGTTTAAGGTATATAAGCGGTGCGTGACATGTTCAAATTTCTTAGTGGACCATCCCCTCACACTCTCCTCCAACCGCTTACATTGATGACGGCGTGCTCTTATATAAAAGCGAGAAGTGTGGGGACCGCTAATAGAGAAAATTTCTTCGAACCCTGCGTGGCATTACGGCCTCTATCTAATATGATCTCTACGGTCGTATACAGACATTGTTGATATGTGTTCGTATATTATAACAATATTGCTAAGCAGCGGATTCTTGATGTATTTCATGTACTTGAAAAATTGATGTGTTACAATTTCGATTATTCGTGTTTCTGTTCATTTCGGCGACGTGGGCATTTTAATTGAAATTGATGCAATAAGGTCGCTTTGTGGTAATACAATTAGTTTTAAGAAATACCGTTTTAGACATAATACGTGTTCTGATGATGGTCGTGAAGCCGAAACGTACGTAAAGACGAAATAATAAGCACATGTGTTAATGTGACATATTTTCCGAGAATTTATATATAATAAACTGATCATATAGGAGATTGCCACACCGCTATAAATCTATATTGATCATAATGTATTTCATTTGAAACCTTTGGTTTGATTCTAAAAAAGACTATTCCACATATGAAGCTATGACCAGTCTGCAAAAAATGGTTAGCAAAGGTTCAGTTTGTTTTATTAAGTCTAAAAGAACGAAAATATTCCTCGTATCTAAGTTTTAAATTACGACAAGTTCTACCTATTTAAAAGTTATTACAGTCAAGGCAAATTAGCTCCAAGCTTACCGTATTTAATGGTTTTGTCTCCAGCATTATTTAAGATGGCAGAATTTAGTTTGTGGTTTGAAACTGAGTTAAAAATTATGGCGTAATAACATGCAATATTTTTGTTAACGGAACCAAAATAAGTCAAAGATATGAAATTTTTTGATATATCTATGTGTTTTTATGTAAGGGTAGATATTGTGATAAAATGATTGTTGTTGCTTGCGGTTATTAAATTTTCATATTTGATCTACCGAAAAAATAGTATTATTGAGCTATACGTTTTGCTGTGTTCGATTCAATAGTGAGGTGTTCTTTTGACAATGGTATTGACAATGCTCTGTGTATCATTGAGTGATATGATGCTAATTTATGGCTACGGAGATTAAACGATTAATTAGGAATAGTATTACCGGTAGATGTTAGGTTTCTGTAAATGTTGAAGTTTATTATATCATGGTAACGTATTGGTATCAATTCTAAAAAGCTGATCTTTTTCTATTTCCAAAGTAAATTTGATTTTTGGATGAAGCTGGTTAATAAATGAAAGAGAGGAATTTAATGGTCTAGATGTGGCTTTGATGAAGGCAAGTTTATCATCTACACCAAGATTGAATGTGATTTTTTGCTTATGTACACTGTACAGGTCATAATTTTGTCCTCTAGATCAGACATGAAAAGGTCTGCTAAGAGTGGACTCAACGGGTTGCTCATAGCAAGTCTGTACATGAAATTTATTATTATAGTGATAATAGTTTTCACTTGAGCATAGGTCAAACACAAGTTCTATTTCATTATGAATAAAAGTGCTAATATGTGATCCATTTGATATGTTGTTGAATAGGGACTTACATTCTGTAGTTGCGATATTTGAAAACATGTTGGAAATATCAAAAGAAACTAGAAACCCATTAGTTGATATATAGTGTTTTTTACTAGTTCCGACAATTCGATTTAGTTCTTTACAGTAAATTTATGTTTAAAATTAGTAATGTTTTTAAATTTCTGATTTGATTTGACTACAGTGCTTCAAGATGTATTTAGTAAATTCCAAATATCTCGGCAAGTCTCCGACTACAGATTGTATACGAGAGAAGTTCATCTTTCGAAGATTAAATGAAAAATCAATATAGAAAGTAATTCGCACTCCATGCTAATTTTCTTGAACGTAACCTAATGCAAGTTAATATGTTTTGCTCAAACTAACGGTAGGATCAGTTTATGCGAGCATAAGTCCTTCATATTAAGCACATGTTGGCACTGTAATTGCTGCCTGCCTCAAATTAACATAAGTCCCTGAAAACTTCACCCTACTTTGCTTAAATAGATTAGAATGATAAACTCATATAATATAAGGAACCTGCAAGTGACTCTCATAGTTATCAACGCAATTAGGCTAATGGAAGCTCAAATGAAACTCCTCCGGTTACGGCAACCAAAGGCTCCGATTTTACAATTTCTGCATTAAAGTTAATTCACTTAGTTTATATTATATGAACTCCAAGATTATATTGTTGTTAGAAATAATCAGAATTTCGTCGTCAGAGACTAATGAAATTTTGAAATTGCATATTTCATGGAGCGAATACTCAACAATAACGCTGTATTGGAAAATTGTCTACTTCCCTAGATCTGTAGTGTTTAAAAGTTAACGATCGCCTGAATATAATGACATATTGCGTCATTTGTAGAATATGATTCGTTATGGAGTTGTAGTTATACCATTGATCTCGTCTTGGAGCATTATGTTCCCATCGGTACAGGATTACCTTAACAAATTGCCTGAACTGCCACAGTACATTTTCTAATAGAACATAACTTTCTTCAATTATTTGAATATGATTATCCTGATTCACAGAGATAATTTATGCCTATTTCACTTTTTTTTGATTACGAACCACGAAATTGTCTAACCCCATATCGTATCTTCTGGCTCCACGAGTAAACCTTGAAACTATCAGTAAGATAAGCTAAATCAGTATTTCCCAGTTATTCTCATTATTTATCAAGAACAAACAGGCCTTGCATTATGGTAAATGATGAATGGTAATTATTCATCTGATGTTAATAAATTCAAGATATTTGTACGCACGGCAGAAAAAATTCAACTATTTTAGATCATATTATGTCAATATAACACAATACCAGAAAAAATTTAACTATTTTAGATTATATTATGTCAATATAAAACAATACCTATCTAGGAATACATGCATATACATCTACATTACAATATACAACACCGATCCAAACAAAAGTCACTATCACAGTAAACTCATGTTGTGTAGATACACAAGCCTACTGGGGATCTATTTATTTAAAGTTGCAATAAAATATAAGTGTTTGATTTGAGACAATAATCTGTATTATAAGACGCATGTGATATTAAGAAACTTTTTATACGTGATTTGAATATATTCATTAGAAGTAACTACAGATTGTAAGGTAGTTTGTTGTAAAATTTATAGGCTTGATAGATTGGGCCATTTTGAAATTTACAAAACCTACATCTTTCATTCCTGAAAGCCTCCCTGTTTTTCATATGATAGTTGTGGAAATCAAGGTTTCTAACACATAGATGTTGAGGCTCATGTGCTCATAGACAAGGAAACATGAGTATTTCCAATTTGAGTTTGAAAATCTCTCTGTACTTCATGTTACCAACTATCCTTACAGCAATTTCTGAATCCCAAATATTCGTAATCGATCTGTAGATTGACTCGAGATTAGAATACCATATTCAAGATGTGATTCGCAAAGAGCAGAGTAAGTCGTTTTTAAAATAAGCTGGAAAACCATGTTCGACATGTTATACACGACAAAGTATATTCGCCAGATGTTCAGTGTGAGTATGTCATCGCAGGTTTGTACTAACTACTATTCCTAAGAATTTTGCACTATGTTTTTTACCTTCCTCGTATGTATTTCGAAGTGTTATTAAAAGCAAAAACATACCGCTTTCATCGCGATTCATTGCTCAAAAGCATACCGCTTTTATCGCGATTCATTGCTCAAAAGCATACCGCTTTCATCGCGATTCATTGCTAATAGGTTGTTTGAAAACCATTCGGCAGCCCTCAACTCCGTTTCTGCATACATCAATCGAGCCGTATCCAGATCGGGACTCGGACAGAGGATGTTGTATCGTCAGCAAAAAAAAACGTTATTTGAGTTTTCCAGATTATTTGGTAGATCATTAATGAAAATGAATAAATGCATTGGCCTGATAATAGTGCTCTGTGGCACACCAACGTTTATAGTACAAGTGTCTGACCAACTGTTATTTAGTTAAAATTTTTGCGCCCTATTGGAAAGGTGAGAATTTATCAGACTACAACTATCCAAATCACAATCCTAGGATCAGAGTTTATCCAGAAGCAATCTGTGCGCCACTCAGTCCATGGCCTTAAAGAGGTCAGATAAGACTGAAAACGAATAATTTCTAGCTTCAAAACACTGCATAGTGTAATTTATAGATTTTTATATGGCATCCGTAGTTTTTAGCCCCTTGTGGAAGCCAAATAAACAGTCATCAAACAAATTATGTTTTTCAAAATAATATCGTTTTAGGGAAACCATAACTTCAAAGGATCTTACATAAGAGTTTAGATCTGTAATCAGGTGCAATAAAATATACATACAAATCTCCACAAATTAGAACGCATTTGAAATGTACGATATTTATTGAAATTGTTTGTAAAATTTGAATGAAATATTCAAAATTACCTAGTGGCGATCTGAAAAAGTTAATATGACAATATTTGAGTCTGTCAATTTAACTGCTGCTACTTCGCAATGAATCTCAACTGAGAGGGTATTTATGTCTGTTAAGCCAGAAAAGTTTCCATTTTTGCATAAAATAATTAGACCTCCATAAATACTTGCGGCATATTTGCAATTGCGTGATGAGTAATGTTTCCGTAGTTTACAAGGGAAGGAGCTTAAGCGAAGTGATAAGTTTTTTTCATTAATTCATAGTCACCTACATTAATTTCCGATAACTCGAATATCCATATTTGAATCAGATTACCGCTGACATCTGTGATTTGATAGCGGACCCGATAATGCACGTATTAAGGAACGTTAACTGTTTCTATCAATTCGCGAAAGGTGTTGTTCGTACAGAATTGATTGATTTCAAACAGGTTATCGATAGACCCGGCATTGTGTGTGGGAACTTCCAAGCAGGTATGTCGTACTTATTAATATTCTACTATTTTGGGTATCTTTAAGTATTGACCGAAATCAGCAAATGGCCATCTTTTCGATATTGTTATGATTACGTTCTGTATGACAGAGATAGCGATCGACTGGATGTTTTAGAAATATTTTCAAATTGCTTGCGGATATCCCCACCACAATCATTCTTCTCATTTTCATTCTCATCTTGCTTTTAACTTAACGTCATATTCTAGTTCATTCTCTTCTTCAAATTCGAACCAATTATACTTTAATCAGATATCAGAATCAATTTCGTAATATCTTCTCCAACCTAGGATTGGTGCTCCTTGTTGTCAGGGAAGTAATTTTCTGTAGCCATGCATTCGCTCATCTGACTATAAAATTATCTCCTATCTTATAATGTCTATTATCGCAATTATTCAATTACCTGAATTTTATATTATCTAATACTGTGAGATGAAATTGTTATCTAATATAGTAATTAATCAATGAAATTGTTATCGAAATATAAAGTAGGTATGTAATATTGTTATTATTGATATTGTCCATATGAATTTAAATTATCTTCATTACTGTTTGGTCTGAATGTTTGTCCCGAATTCTACTTTAGGATGATATCAATATAGATATTACAATTTTTACTTAAATTCATTTCTGGTTAAATTTTCAATATCGATTATCTCGGAAAATTAGTTGGGAGAGACGCAAACAGAGGACAGTGTTAATTGGCTGTTTTACAGTGTTTTAGTCTTTGGAAATAGGAGCCATTTCAGCTCGTACCGAGACGTCTATTTCCTCGTCCTGGCCGTGTATGCAGATTCCTTGGTAGAACTATACCTTATGCAGTTTTCTCAGCTTCGCCAAATTTCAATTTTTATTATTTGTAATCCTCTTAATCCCATCATTAACATTTTTCAATTTCATTTATTCAAATGTCATCAATTCAAACTCAAATTGTTGTTGTCTTATTTATTTTCTATCAGAATTGTATTTGAATTTGAATAACTCAATTTTTATATTGTTAAACCTTTGAATTTTACTAATTCAATTTATACCATTTTGTTCTTGTTTGATATTTATTTTATTTTCTCTATTATACACAATTTATCTAACACCATCGTAATACCGGAAATTCTCAATTGAGGTTGTTTTTTCTTATCTTGTATTCAAAGCAGTTGGCACTTTGGGCACAATCCTCAATCGGAATGGGAGGATACGTTAAATTATGATAGTCCCTGAGATCATTCAATTACTGAGTTAGTTGTGCAATTGAAGGGTTGAAACTGACGAGTTCCGGTTTTTCTCAACCCGGAACCCTATTGATTGAAGAAAAATTTATTAGTTGAGTTTCCAACATATTCAATATTTGACCATTTTGAATACGGTACTGTTTCATTATGGAGCAACAGTCTTGTGTACTATTGATGAATAGGACAGCCATATTTCTACCAGAAGCTACAGTCAAACATCGGAAAAGTGAAGATTGTAAAAAATAGTTTCGTAAATCATTGGACTGTATATAAGGGTAGGAGTGTATTCAGAAATTGCTCGTGTCGATTCATATAACTATCATAATCATCTAATATCAAACATGCTGATATAAAACAGTCAGACATAAACCATCTCCGTTTGTTGCAATCAATATAAACTGATTTGGTTTATAAGAACGTTGAATTAGAAATTGAATCTCTATTTAATTCATTTTATTCTTCTAAAGGGTTATATATTATTCCGCATAGTTTATATTCTCTGAAACTGAATGCAATTGAATTCTGATTAAATTATATATGTATTGATTCGGTTTATATTATTCATTCTATTATTATATTATCATCACATCACATCACATTCCCTGAAGCTAATTGCCATTGAATTCTGACTGAATATATTCAAACAGTTCATACTATCCACAAACAGAAGGATTGAAAATAGTTCAATAGTTAATGATAATTATTGTGAATCAACCTTCTCGAATCGTATCCAAATACAGTGATTTAAAGAGTGTCATGGAGTAATAGTGAAGGGTAAGGGTTCAACCCTAGATGCACTTATACCGCTGGAACTGGCTCCTTGTGCGCCCCATGATCAGTAGCCGATTAAAGCTTATAAGTACTGATCTTAATCAGATTCCGTACACTTAACCTTCAAAACAAGAAGAAGGCCACTTTCTATATGAAATTTCGAAAAAAACAGTCTCAGAAAGTATTTTTATTCCAATATTTTCATCATATTAACTTGTATCATTTTCCCTAGTTCCAAATGAGGCCAGGGATATTTTACTTGAGAAAGGTATATTTTCAGTGGAACTGCTAGACTACTTTCACAGATTTCTAATATTGATATTACTGAAATGACTTATGCCCATTTCACTTACCATAAGACAATTACAAATTACGAAATTCTCTAACTGCACATCTTATATTCCGGCTCTACGTTAAAACTATCAGCAACACGAACAAAGCAAATCATATTGTGTTTTCTCATCGTTTATCAAGAACCATCAGTTTAAAATGTAAATGTACTTGGAAGCTAGTGGCCAAACAAGAGTGTCCTTCATACTAAATATGCCTTGCATTAGGCTCTTGGTAATTTACTTGATGATATACTTGTTCACCTCGACCAAACCAAAGGTGAAGCTAATAAAACACAAAAAATACAACAACCAAAGAATCATGGTTTTGCTTCTATTGTCAAGGTTGTAAAGCTTTGGATATGAGAATCTGAATTTATGTTAATGAATTATATGCTGTGAATATGAGTTTTAATTCATTTGTTCAGAATGTGAAATTCAATAATTTAGCGAATGAAAATTTGATTTCTTGGTACGGATTTAATGAAGTATATTGTCATTATAACATGCTCAGATGCCTCGAGAGAAATGAAATGGAGCTCATACGAAGAAAGTTTGGGGAAATAAATCCTGGTGCGGGTATCTCATATACAAATTCGAATTTATCATGGATATAAAATATGCATTACACATACACTCAATTTTCGATATTTTGTGTCTTTTTGAGTCTTTATTTAGTTAACTTTCCCGAAAGTTATTGTTGGAATATTAATTCAGCTATTGGTGTTTTTACGTAGATGCAGAAGCTACCATAATTACCAACCGAGTTAAATAGTGTATAGTAAAGATGTGCAAGTACAGTCCTTGGTACGATTTTTCTCAATCCATATATCACATATTACAACTATCATGTTTTTCTTTTCAAACATTGGACGTGATCTTTCCATTATAATTATGATTTATTCCAAGAACACAACCAAATACCTTACACTGTATCCATCCTTTCGATTATCTCACAATTTTCTTCATTTATTCATACAACTTATTCTATTTATTTGTAATATGGAATTACTTTCTATTTTATCATAATAATTGCTAAAGATAATCAGTGAAGTCTTTTCAATATTTACTGAAGGTTGATTAGAACAAAACCAGTGATATATATGCACATTATTTTCTGGTATCGTTCGCAAAACCAGTTAGTTCTTGTGTTAGTAAATATAAATCAATCCGAAGATGGGGTTCGTATTACCCAGAACACTGCATTTCATATTTTCGTCTTTATACGACGTTTTGATTTTAGCTTTCTATCGCTCAAATAGTTTTCGAGGAGGTCTAATGCAACTTCTTCCATACCCAGATCATATATTTTATTGTTTTCTTGAATAAAATAAATATTAAACGTTCGATTTCATTAATTTAATGAATAAATGTAACTATAGTTTCGCTAACAACGTAGCTTCTTCAAACTAATATTACAAAGTGCTCACTCACTACAAAAGAGCTACCTTTTTCTAATTATACAAATTCAACAATGAAGAATTATTAAATATTTGTTGAACGTTCAATACGATATCTGACTTTTAGTAGTTATTAATATCTAGGGATGCCACCAAATTTAAGTTGTTACACTTATCTGAATGTGTAAAATCTTAAAATTGTCATTAAAGTTATGGCTTTCCTTAGTTACTACAGGAAAACCTATAACGTTCGAGGGGCATCGTCTGAGACAGCGGTGGAATGTTAGGAGAAAAGATAGCTCATCTATTCCGCCTACCTAGAACTCTTGTGGTGGAATAGAAGACGAGATTTATGATGAACATCGACTATCGAATTATCTATAGAGAACGGAGAGATCGCTCACCTTGCTAGAATTTAGAGAGGTCAGTGGATTCGCATTTCTGACATCATCAATCAGACGATAACTCTCTTTCGAATATAATCTAAGAGCTCTCGATTACGTTTTTTCCTTCTATACTTTGACTACACTAGAGGAAAACCTATATATAATGTTCGAAGAACATCATGTGAGATGAGCATTAGAATTTTTCTTGTAAGTTTGGAGGTTATAGGAATAAGGAAAGACCTCACTAAGCAAATAGCTACAAAACTTCGCCATTCGGTAGAAAAATGTAGTAGTAAGAAGCTTGTCAGGTCTCGAGTTAGCCAATGAATGGGTTATTAGCTTGAGCTCGTGGTGATATGACGAGAATTCTGATGAACACCGACCAGGAGAGAAGCTCTCTTTTCGATAGAATCCAAGACCCACAGCGTACGTTCGGGTGCAGAACTTCAAAAATGTGGAAAGTACTTCAGAATAGGTCAAATCTGTGCTTTGTAGATCATGAGGAACTGCTGGGATTTGAAGTAGCTCTTGGCACGGATTCCACGGATTTTGTGAAGCTGTTTTCGCAATGTACATCACATGATCATCCCCTGAGAGAGTGCAGTTGTTGCTGGTGATCCAGAACATGGATATGGTAAACTTCATTACAATAGTTGTACCTTACATCATCATATTGGGGATTGTGGGATCCGCCTTCCTGGATAAGATGCAATCATGAGTTTTGGTTGCATTGAACTCTACTAGATTATTAGACCTCCGTTTCAAAATTATTGTCAGATCTCCATTAATTGTGGCTACCTGTCTCTGCCTCGCTCCTGTTGCTCTTTTTTAGACCCCTGGGGCTCTAAATGAGAAATCGGTATGGAATGTATCACCATGAGCAAAGCTGTGGACGGGACAGGTGGTCTTTTTCAACAGATCGTTGATATGGAGCAAACTTGGTGTCAAGACAGATCCCTGCGGAACATCAGCGTCAATACCCATTATATGGGAGGATACTTCATCATTCACAACATGGAGTGATCCATCTGAGGTAAAACCAGATATTATGCGACAAAGTGGAGGCGGCAAACCATATGTGTTTCAGGTCAACAGTACTGTAGGACAGGTCAAATCTATGCTTTGTAGATTATGTGGAGCTGCCCGAATTGATACCTATGTTTCAGGGGAGCGATTATGTGCAATAGACATGATCGTCCCATGAATAGTTATTGTTGATGTTGATATTGAGCATTGATATGGAGGATATCACAGGAATAGTTGTACCTGAAATGATATATTCGGGATTCGCAATTCAAGTCAAATGCTTTGCAGACATCCAATGTTAGATATAGAAATTCAGCATATTCTGCCTGCCATATATGTGTTACATAGGCAAGCAAGTCTCCTGTTGATCTCTGATGACGAAACCATATTGCCGGTCATTCACAATTTTGGAGCTCTCTAGGTATTGGATGATGTTGATTGCTCTCTCCGTTACTTTTGAGATAACAGTTTGAATTGCAATGTGTCTGTATTTATTGAGAACGGTCTCACTTTTATTAATGAAATTGGTTTGATTCTAGCTGTTTTCCAACCATAGTTTATAGGAACTAGTTTGTTTAAATCCTGCAATAATCTGGTATTAATTCTGAGGCACATTCTTTGAGAATGTTGATATGAGGTACGTGAGTTTGGTGGTTATCAAATTTGCATCTGAATCTAATGAGAAATACACCCTTGAAGCTTGAAGTTTTTTATTACCATGATTCATAATATATAGCTGGATTAATCCAAATTAATTTAAAACTAAAATATCATCTAGTGAACTATTGATGAATGTATGTAGACCACAAATGTGTACACAGTACTTGGAAACAAACTGCGTCAGCTTGCATATTTAATATTCCAAGGGAAAACTAAGCTAATAAATTATTACTAATTCAATTAAGCTGAGTAGTTTTTAAATACCCACGTTCACAGCAAAACATGTAATTATTAAATATTGATCCTAAGTTAGTAGGAGGTCACGTAACTTGGTGAGCTAGAGCCAGTTTGAGGGCAGTTATGTTTCCAAGAGTCCCCAAGGAAACAATTTTATGACAAGAAGCGACATTTACGATGGTTACTACACCAATTGCCTTAGATTCAACCGGCGAAGTGTTTACTATTTCATATAGTTCTACATCTCCAATTCAGCAGACGGAAAATTAGATCAAAGCATCTGGAAGCACATGTGGCGATAATAATTATGAAAGTTTAACCAGACTTTGGTATCTAGAACGGCTCTATTTAGAGCCATAATATAACTTGCTTCCACAGAAATTCATTACGTTGCCCTAAAATTGACATTTCAGATATCCATCAAATCTTTCAATCTTATTTATTCAAATCATAACATAATCAGAAATGTTTGTTCAGGGCAAATACGTGTCACTTTTGTTCTCTGAGAAAATTCTAGGAGATGAGTTCACAGTCTTTCCAATAGAAAGTTTAATGCAATCAGTGAATGAAGGTCAATAATTAAGTTGATTACTGTTTCAAGACATAAAGTACATTATACCAGTTCACTCCCCGTTTATGGGGAAATCAGTTCTTGCGACCGAACCCAGTAATGACGATGGTTCACTATGGTTCACTGACGATGGTTCACTATATTTTGTTAACATACTCTATACATGAAAAATCTAGGTTTCGGGATGGATTCGGCGTCACAATAGCACGACATTCTGTTTCAGTTCAAGTCTCAAGTCTGCCCTGAAGATGTCACCTGTAATGGTTGGCGAAACGTCAGCATCAAGTCGTGCTATTGTGACGCGGAATCCACCCGGAAGGCAAGATTTTTCGGAATTAGCTATCCGCGGAAGTCTACTATTCAAAATATACTCTATACAGTTTTACATATTCACTTCTATGATCCATTCCGAATACATACAGAAAGGGTATTGTTTTTGAAGTGGAAACTCCTTTAGGCGCGTTGAGCTATTTCAGATGGGGGTAAAACCATGAGTCCGTCACGAGCAGTCACGCTGTAGCTATATAAATTAGGTATTATGTATACTGCCGCCAGCGCAACCATAGTCAAAGTATGAAGGTCTGTTGGAGCCTCCCTACCATCGTTTCTCGCCCTAAGTGACGTCTCATAGCTCCTCCAATCACAGCCTTGCTCTCATCGGCTCGCTACCGGTACGTAACAACATCATATTATGTCGTCGTCAATAACATTAAATAAACGAAATGAACGACCAATCAGCTTGCATTCGAATTTTAAAAAGAGTAGACGGGAGGCTCCAACAGCCCTTATACTTTGACTATGAGCGCAACTACTTGGACATGCGTCAGGCATTCTCTCTATATGCTTACACAAGTGTGCATATCTGAGTCGCATACTCGACGTTATTTATTTATGTGTATTTATTATGATGACTATCGGGCTATATTCGTACTCCTTAGGGGGATTGTATCGCTCATTATACGTTTTTAAACATATATTAAATATAAAAATGTATATGTATAATTGTTGATTGAAATGCTGACAGTTGTGAGAACTAAGAAAAACTAATTATATTAATTTTCATTTAAAATTAATAAAATTGTAATTTCGGATGCTACAACGAGTACAACAACTCCATACTAAACTCCGTAGACAATAGTATCTGTGGCATCGGATGTCTTCGTTGGTTGTCATAATGCTGAGCAACACAATTCCGTCAGGCAGAAGTTGCATGAAATGAGAACCGATGATACGGGTGGATTACCATACGAGTTAACTTCAATTCTTAACCGACCATACATGATAGCTAATAACACAGATGTTGGGGATGGATTGTCCAATGGCACTGTCGGAAAATAGTGTCATTTAGAAAGAGATGATACTGGTGAAATCACACGAGTTTGGATGGAATTCCCAACATAAACTGGTTACTTCCTAATGTCAGTTTTCACTTTTGTCAGCAGTGCTCGGTGCCCGTATTTTTGTTTTCTATACTCTGACTATTGGTTGTATTCGTACCTAGTCGGTTAGCATTTTCAAGTTTCTTATAGTGTTTGTCATTCCGAGCTTATCATGTTTATATATAAATATTCGCAGCTGTTATAACCTTTAACATTCGTTAGTTTACTCTGTTTACTCAGATTATCTTTTTAGAGTGAATATTAGTTTCAATACTTTTAATGTATTGTCGTGTATTAGAACGGATTACACTTTTAACGAACGTGAAGCAGAGATTGTGTTAGGTTCCTTGTGAATGAAGGAATCAGACAGCAACGGCATTTGAATACAATTGCATCAGGACATGACAGGCCTGCAACTTGACAAAAATAACGTGATTCAAATACGATAGGACGGGGATGTTTTGTCTCTTTCTAGATCATGACAATGCCATTGACGTATGTGGTTTTCTTAGAAAGTATACGTTACAATGTTTCTAAAATCTAAATCATGAGTATTAGACGAAGATAGACAATTTATAATGTGCCGATATTATTTCATACAGGTGCCAAGTTATTCGACGAGAACTGTAGAGTTAAAGCAGTTTCATTTTTGTGATGATAGTGAAATAATAATTCATTAACAGATATAGTGTTGAGGCCATCGAGAAGAATAATTTATTTAAAAACTTCCAATACACATTATCGTGTGGAAATAAGCCAAGGAAACTGCCATAAATGGTCCAAGTACGAGCAATTGCTTTCAAATTGAAGCAGATTATCGTCTTTCATCATAAGGAATAATGTTTAATACCATAGCAAAGTAGTGAAAAATTCACCAAATACCTCATCAGAAAAGGGAGAAATACAAGACTGGTTGCAACAGTATAACATTGAATTTGAACAAGTTGGTATCATCTTTCTTTTGGTGATATTCATCTATATATTCATGTTTTCTAGAAATAAACAGTCGAAGAAGTATAAAATTGATGAATTAACTACCGAAATGAGCTGTTACTGTATATCCAACATGCTGTTGGTCAGTCGGTAATAAATCACGCTGTAGGTACTAAGCTATATTATTTTGATTTACTGCCGCTTGGTTATAAGCTCAGCAGGGACATTTTGGCTGTTCTTAATAAAAAATTTATCAAAATTAACGAATTTTCATAGGCTAATTGAATGCCCAAAAGAAAAATTTTCCGCTCCAATATTTCCTGCTAGCTTCACTGTAATTCTAGTAGAATCACGCAGAGAGCAGAGACATTTCAGTAGAACTCAATGGAAAATGTATCATATTTACCTACATTTTATAGACTAATTGAATGACAAAAACATTTCTTACACTTCAATTTTTTTTTGTTTCAAAAGTTTCTGCTAGCTTTAACGTAATACAAGCAGAACCACGCAGGGAGAAGAGACATTCCCAGCAGAACTCAATGAAAAATATATGGTAGTTAACGGATTTTTATAGAGTAACTAGATTCCCAAAAAAAATGTCCATTGCGATATTAAAATAAACAATCGATCACTGACTTATGTTGGCAAAATAGTTTTCGAACACTTCTGTGGGTCAAGTGCATGATTGTAGAAACATGAGATATACTGGGAATGATTTAGAACAGCTAAATGATACTTTATGTTACATTAAAATTTTATTCGAATGGTCTACACAATATATTTCACAACTCTATATCTTATTCTGACACATGAAGTATTAAAATTAACAGTGACGTTACTTGAATCTTAAAATGAGAATTTTGGAGTCTTCTTTCGGTTAAATATATGCGTGTGATATCTTTATAACCAGAAAAATACTGCTTCATTTTTGCCTAATAGGATACTATAATAATTCCATTCAAAAACTGAAGATGAATGTCGAAAATACTACTCGAAACGGTGCTACGCGCCCAGTTTCCATTTTCACAATTTCAAAAAGCGATATGCAAGATTTCGAATCCATTCGACTAATAAGAACAGCGCAATCAACTCTATAGCTTTTAAGAACAGGTACACACGCACATACAAACATCATGTCAAAAATAGTCTTGATCTATTCGAAAGGCTCATAACGGATGTATCCGCAAAAAACCGAAGAATTTAAGAAAGTTGGGAGCGGAAAATTTTTCTTTGGACATTCAATTAACCTGCAAAAAGCCGGTAAATATGATATACCTTCATAGTCCAGGCTATGAACCGGAAAATAATGAAAAAAAAACAAGTAAGTTCGAATCAAAAAAATTTTCCGCAATAGCTTCAGGAGGTTCTCAGGATCATTCATACACCTCAAAACCTCTTGGGAACCCCAACCCCACCCATTGGAGGCGAAAATGGCCCGAAACTCCAAGTCTTGAATTGTATTTTCTACAAAAAAAAGTATTTTGGCATTTCGAGTGCATCTACGAGGTTTTTTGGGTCGCTGAACACGAATCCGAAGCCAGATTTACCCGAATATCATCGTAGGGGTGAGAAATTTACAAAAATGGGTAATTTGACACGCTTCTAAATTTTTATAATTTTTGCATTTTAAAATTACCCCGGAGTAAATCTGGCTTCAAAATCGTATTCAGCTACCCAAAAAACCTCCTTGGTGCATTCGAAATGTCAAAAACACGTAAATTGCAAAATAACGTACACCCCTACGATATATTGCAAGTAAATCTGGCTATGGATTCGTGTTCAACGACCCAAAAAACCTCCTAGGTGCACTCGAAATGCCAAAATACCTTTTTTTGTAGGAAATACAATTTAAGACTCGGAGATTTCGGGCCATTTTCGCCCCCATGGGTGGGGTTGGCGTTCTCGAAAGGTTTTGAGGTGTATAAATGATCCTGAGAACCTCCTGGAGCTAATAAAAAAAATGTTCTGATTCGAACTCACATTTTTTTTAATTATAGCTAAAATCCCGGTTCACAGCCTGGACTATTAATTGAGGTTTCAGAAGTCAATGCTCTCTGCGTGGTTCCGCTAGAATTACGGTGAAGGTAGCAGAATCTTTCATAACCAAAAAATATCGCAGCGGAATAGAATAAAAGTTATTTCTAAGTAGTCCATAAAGAGCCATTAAATATGATATATTTTTCTTTGAGTTATGCTTAAACGTCTCTGCTCTCTGCTCTGCCGTGATTCTAACACGATCTCTCATTAAAAAAATATATTGGAGAGGAAAAATTTTTTATGCATATTTAGTTAGCCTTCAAAAAGCCGTTAATTATGATATATTGATTATTGTGTTCCGGCCAAAAGTTCCTGCAAAGTTTACCGACCGGGCTTATATCACCACTAATTATGACGAGTGATCTTGATATTGGTATTGAAAGATCATCATTATTGCATAAGAACCCTCTGGATGGGCAATTCCAAATTTACGATTCCTTTCGTTTCTCCTGCTCGCATTCAAAAGTACCGACGACTGTTTGCACTAAATTCACACATCCAAATATCTCATTGTGAATAAATATCCCAACAGAGCTTGAAACAATATTTTGCTTGTTCGATGGAGAATTTATTATCTCAACATTTGCATACAATTCCTTTATGATTAAGCTCGTCTAGCACGTCCCCTCATCTCTACAATTCGTATAAGATGTAACTCTAAAAAATTCAGTTAAGATCTTGCATTCTAGATTCCACATAACCTACATAGGCTATCAAATGGTAGTACATCGAAAAATTCATCGACATACATGATATGGTTTTCTTCGGAAAAACGTCGTAAAGCAGATATAGCCTTCAAAATTCGATTAAAATTCCTTTTTTATTGTAACTCTAATCGCTGCAGCGATTTTCACCAAATTTGGTTCAAGTACTTCTTAAACGGATACCTTATATTATTTGACACTAGAAATATCTGACAAAGTTGTCCAAAAATGTAACTACAGGAAGTTTGCTTCCCTTTTCCAACCATATTTACGATGCCACTGTATGTTTGTCAAAAATGTTGATTCCTAGTTCAATTAAAAAGAAGGTATTTCACCAAAACATTGATGAGAGCAGCCGTATTTCTTAATTAATGTAGATTATAGAGGCTTAAATAAAATATAAAATACCGACCTATGGAAATAAAACGGCTATTCCATCGACATTTACTACAATTTGTAATTTGTATGTTCGATGTTATTTAAAGAAACCATTTATTGTATGTATCATGTTTGCTTTTTATGTTTGAGAGGAACCCCTCTTCAAGATATTCCTGGCTCGAAAATAAGGTAGTCAACTCTTCATTGACTTTTTCTTCCCAAATTGTACGAGGAATCAACACAATGAGCACTTTTTGGAGAATATATAATGGTCTAGAAAATAGGGTGCCCAACGGGTGAAACTTCACTAGAACTACACCTCTGGACAATTTTGGAAATTATTCATACTGTCACATAAAAGTTTTAGGAGTACTAGGACCAAACTGGATCAAAATCGCTGTTGCGATCAGACAGTCACTACAAAAAAACAACTTTTGATCCGAATTTTGAAGGGCTATATATCCTTTACGGAGAAAGCTATATCATCGTTCTTATACTTTGACTACACTAAGGGGAAACGTATAATCTTCGAAGAACATCGTGTGAGCCAGTAGGAGAATGTTGTGATAGAAGATAAGCATGAACATTTTTCTTGATGTTTTGGAGGTTATAGGCACAGGAGAAGACCTCACTAAATAAAGAATTCCACAACTACTCTGTTCGATAGAAAATTGAAGTCTGGTAGGAACAAATTCGGGTCCCGTGCTTGATAAGCAAGCGGTGACTAGTTTGAGCTCGTCTAGTCCGCAATGAACTCGTAAGTGTGATTTCATCAGTCAGATGGATAGCTCTCTTCTGGGTAGAATACAAGAGCTGCACCGTATGTTTCGGAACAGAGCTCCAAACGTGTGTACAGTACTCCAAGACAGGTCGAATCTGTGCTTTGTAGTTTATGAGGAGCTGCTGGGATGTAATGTAGCTCTTGGCATGGAATACGAAACCAAGCTTTTGTGAAGTGGTTTTCGCAATGGACATCACATGATCATCCTATCCGAGTGCTGTTGGTGCTGATCCCCACCATGGATATGAAAGACATCATAGGGATAGTTCTAACTGACACCATCATATTGAGGGTTGTTGGATCCGCCTCCCTGAAGAAAACACAAGCTTGAGTTTTGGTTGCATCAAACTCTGCTAGATATCAGATCCCGATTTCAAAATCTTTGCCAGATCTCCATTAATTGTGGCTACCTGTCTCTGTCTCGCTCCTGTGGCTCTATTGGATGGTATAGAGCTCTAGATGAGAAATCGGTATGAAATGTACCAATATCTACAAAGCTGTGTATGAGACAGCAGATCATTTATATGAAGCAGAAATAAAGTTGATGTCCCTGTGAAACACCAGCGTTGATAGTCATTCTATCGGAGGGTACCATGTCAATTACCACATGGAGTGATTTTTCTGACAATAAACTCGATAGTAAGCGACAAACTTGATACGGCAAACCATATGACGGAAGTTTTCCAAGAAGGCTTTGGTGCCAGACTTGGTCGAATACTTTGGAGATATCCAATGCTACAGCTGAAGATTCCACATATTTCACAATAGATTTCTGCCATACATGTGTTACGTGATCAAGCAGGTCTTCTGTTGATCTCTGCTGATGAAAGCCATATTGCTATCATCCACGATTTTGGAGCTCGCTAGGTTTTGGATGACATCGATGTTGATTCCTTTCTCCATCACTCTAGAGATCACAGATAATAGTACAATGTGTCTATAATTATTGGGTATGTCTTCCTTTTTTTTTGGAATTGGTTGGACTCTAACTGTCTTCCAGCTGGGAGGAAACACACCAAGTTTTAATGAAAGGTGAAACAACCTGCAGAAAAATGGTGTTAATTGAGGTGCACATTCCTTGAGAACGACAGGTGGAATTTCGTCTGGCCCCATAACTCTCTCTTAATTGTTGCCAGACGATAGACAATTTCAGGCAATTTCAGGGTCCTTCCCTTGTGGATTCAAAGTGGCATTTGCTGCAAACGTTCCAGCAAGGGTTTTTTTTTGTGGTGTAGTAGCTCGTTTGCCATCAAAGTTAAAGTGTAAATTCTATCAACAGCTTTGCCGAAAGTTCAAAGTCATACATGCAGACTTATTTTTGGATCCAGTATCGACTGCTGTTTACAACTGGAACAACCTGTATAAATTTATATGCAATTTGCATAAGCTACAACGAAAGTCCAATTAATAATTTCCACAGTAGGAATCGCTGATTGGAAAAATTATTTATCAGTGTGAAACGATACACTGTGGTATCATAACGTTGTAACAATGTAATATAGTTCAATTAACTAACGTAGTTCACAGTAAATGTATCCCCAGAGTAAAGTTATGAACAATACTATTGAGTTGGTTGTTTGCATTTTGACATGTATAACGGATCGAATATTTATGAAACATTGCGACAGCAGATAACAAATGCGCAATGTGACTACACTTTGCCGGTTTATTCAAAATTTATGTTTTTTCATTCATTTCCTCCTATTTGAAAAATAAGCTGGGAAGGTCAATTATTTGAAGATCTCTTGGGACACTTGGAAATGAATATTCAAAGCTCATGTTACGTACAAAATGCTCTCCATTTGGCCACGAATGCGATGCTTGCTAATGCATATTTAAACCCTTCGTGTGACGTTATCTTTGTCATCGGAAATGTATCGATTTTTTTCCAACTAGTATAGTAATAAACATACAAACCAAGCTCTCTTTCTAACTTTAACTGAAAAAACAAGAAACATGAACATTCCAAGCTCATGCATGGTTACAATATCTATTCAATGAAAATTTTCGTAATTCGAACTAATTACAACTTGAATCATAAAATGGCTTCTATTTCTGATAATAAATATTTTTTAATATCTTGAATCGTAGACTTCCGCGGATAGCTACTATTAAAAATTCTTGGTTTCCATATGGATTCCGCATAACAATATTAAGACTTGATCCCTACGTTTCGCCAACTATTACTGGTGGCATCTTCAGGTCAGGCTTACTTGAATACCGAAGGTCAGCCTGGTTGACAAACCGAACGTTCCGATGTTTCGGTAGAAAACAACATTTACCAGCTTGCCAACAGGCCGCCTGAGCGTAAGATCATGCTTCGCGGCATTTATTTGGAGTTTTAGGTGAGAAGATTAGAACTCGAGGTGGCCCTCTAGTTGGCTTTCTTGAATGTTGTGAAATTCGACATCTGGCTCTTCCGCAGCTTTCTCTGCCGCCTTGACGGTACATGCCCCCTCCGGTTAATTTGTAACTTTTGACAATGCACAGAAGGGGGTCCGAACTCCTAAGAACTTCACAAGCTATATTCAGAACCACACTTCGATGGAGACCCTCCAGACTAAGGAGTTCCCAACTCTCCGGTGACAAATGCGGGAAACAGACCACCTAGGATGCGAACTGTGATGGATATGCATGATTTCCTGGGTGTCTCTGTCGAGTGTATGTAGCTTATCGACCGTCCATTTCACCACTTCAAAAGAGTGAAGCAGTACTCTTGAATGTTACCAATTCTGTAAAGACTCGTCATGTGGCTGATGTGATGGCAAAACGAGTATTCCATAGATGTACTGTGTATCTCACTAGTGGGGTTGGTACTGCAAGGCATTGGAGCAAGTGTGATAATAGCTCATGTGATGTTGATTCAAATACTTTGCGGTAGTCAATCCAGGCCATGGAAAGGTTGCGCTTGTAAAGTATGGAGTCCTGAATGATAGATCTATCTATTATATGTAGGTATCTTTATCAAAAATGAATAATAAAAACATCAATTAAATGTTTTGTTTTCTTGGTATTTCCTCAAGGACCTCAATTCTGAGATAATTCCGACCTTCCTCCATTCCCGGATGTACCAGAAGTGGATATCAACTTTATTGTTTTAAGTGAAATGCCCCAGTTTTTTTCATTTTTTATTTCTTCATCGGAGAGTGCGTTTGATAATACAACCATACCTTAATTCTCAAATGTCGAGTTAAAAATATTCCACGTTTTTAGGGTCGTTATCTGATTATTTTCAAACTAATTTATTCTGAATGTTTTAAATGCCGACTACTCAAAATTACTCGTTCATTTATTCTGGATTTTGTAAGTTAACTTAAGATTTCTCTAGAACGGTTATAAAATTAGAATATGAGGGCTAAATCGTTTCCAGAGAACGGCTGTTGGGAACCATCATTAAAAATCAATGTGCTGCCATGAAAAAAATCTGGGGGTAAAAGGGACCTCCAAAGTCCAAAGAGTGACATCCTGTAAATAAAATTTGTCAAAAACCAGGTATGAGAGTGAACTTGCTTGGAAAGATAATTGTCTCAACTTTCATGGCTCATTTATATCAAGAGATATTAATAGAAAATAAAAAATATCATAAACGTTAGGTGCTCCATATGTCTTCAGCGAGATAGAGGGTATGTTTCAATCAATCAATCAATCAGAACTGGGGCGAACGAGTCCGGAGCACTTAGACCGCTTGATTGGATCCATTGTGCGCCCCTTGATACGAGAATCAATCCAGCAGGCCCAAGGCCGTGCCAAAAGCTAAGATTTTGCCTGGACTGATATCTCTTATTGCTTCAGGCAGCATATATGTACTGCCGAGGTGTTGTAGCCTGAGAGAAGCCAGTGCTGGACATTCTGCTAGGATATGAGAGGCAGTTTCATCCGCCTCCCCACATCTACTCCAAATTGAGTCTTCGACAATGCCCATTGAGTGAAGATGTTTATTCAGATGACAGTGTCCTGTGAGGAGTCCTGTCACCAGTTTTAGGCCTCTCCTGCTCATAGAGAGTAGGGTTTTAGAGAGTTTAGGCGAGAATTCCCTGATGTGGAGCTTCGCCTGCCTCATGCCTGGGGAACCACGCCAGATCGAGAGCCACTGTCTGTCCAGCAGCTCCTTGAAGGCGTGGAGCCAGGTGGTCGATGAAATTCCGATCGTGGAGTCGGAGCCAGGGGCGCTCAAGGAGCCCCGTTTGGCCAATTCATCGGCCACTTCGTTTCCCTTCACACCAGAATGGGCAGGTACCCACACTAGCTGAAGTTTGTTTCTTCTGGCTAATTCAACCAGAGTTTCCCTGCACTCCAAGACAAGCCTAGAAGTCATTCTGTGGGCGCGAAGTGCGCCCAGGGCCGCTCGGCTGTCAGTGCAGATGTAAATCCGTCTACCTCGGTAGTTTAGTCTAGGGTTTTCCAGGACACATGTCCGTATTGCAGAGATCTCAGCCTGAAAAACGGTTGCGTGGCCACCTAGGGAAACTGAAATCTCCCTTCTGGGTGTACGCGAGTAGACTCCGGCTCCGCTGAACCCGCCAGTCTTAGACCCGTCCGTGAACCACACGAGTCCCCCTGACGGAAGCGGCCCAGAGTCCTTGTTCTCCCAGTCCGTCCTCTGAGTTATGAGAATGTGTGGTGTTTGAAACCTGACCGCCGGCGCAATCGCATCCTGCGTCTGTCGGAGGATCGGGCAGTTCTCGGCTGCCCAATCCCAGATTTTGCCATGACCGCGAGGCGTAGACGCACCGACCCACTAGCCCAGACCAGCCAACCGATACGCCGTACCCGCAGCCACCGTTTTGATATGGAGTTGTAGAGGAACGATACCCACCAGAACCTCCAGAGCCCTGGTGGGCGCGGTCCTCATAGCCCCCGTTATCCCCACGCAGACAAGTCGTTGAGCCTTGTTCAGCGCCAGACGGGACAAAGCCGTTTCTGTCGCCGGCCACCACACAACGGCTGCGTAGGTTACGATTGGGCGGGTCATGGCCGTGTAGATCCAGTGCAGGACCTGTGGCCGTAGACCCCATGTGTTCGCGAATGCTCTCCTGCATGCCCATAAGGAAGCAACGGCCTTCTTTACCCGGGTTTCCAGGTGCATTTTCCAGCTCAGTTTAGCATCGAGGATAACTATAAGGTACTTCACTGAGCCTTCCATGTGCAGGGACCTTCCAAACAGACGAATGTCTGGTAGCGGTCCCAGTTTCCGTTTCCTCGTGAAAAGAACCACTTCGGTCTTTTCAGGATTCACCCTGAGTCCCTCGACCTGGCACCAGCGTGCAACGATGGCAAGTGCGGTATTTTGCAGCTCGCACAAGGTGGCCGGGTGTCTTCCGAGGGTCACAGCTGCCAAGTCGTCTGCGTAAGCTTGGGCCTAAAACCCAGCCTCATTCAGCTCGACCAACAAACTGTCCACCACCAGGCACCACAGGAGCGGAGACAGTACTCATCCCTGAGGGCACCCACGGGTGACGTATGTACATGCGATGCTGCCATTATGGTGCGAAGTTATCAGTCTCTGCGAGAGCATGGACTTGATCCACCTGACCAAGGTGTGATCGATTCCATGTCTCTCCGCAGCATGACACATGGACTCGAAGGAGGTATTGTCAAACGCCTCTTCTATATCCAGGAAAACGCCAACGGCGCACTGTCCGAGGTTAATAGCTCCTTCGATCTGGGTTACCAGGTGATGAAGGGCCGTCTCGGTTGATTTGCCAGCCTGATAGGCGTACTGTCGACGGTGAAGCGTAAAATCCGTTAGGGCGCCGTCTTTTATATACCTATCAATCAACCTCTCCAGCGCTTTCAAGAGAAAGGATGTGAGGCTAATAGGGCGGAAAGATTTGGCTTGAGTGAAGTCAGTTCTTCCCGCCTTAGGAATGAAAACGACTTTGACCGATCTCCAAAGCCTTGGTATAAAGGCGGAGGCGATACAAAATCGGAATATCCGGAGCACCGGGATGGTGATAAGCTCCAAGCCCTCTTGTAAGAGAGCCGGGAAGATTTCATCCTCACCCGGTGATTTATAGGGCGCAAAGCTCGAGATGGCCCAGCGCACTCTTTCATAGCTCACCACATTCGAGGCCATCCTGTAGTCAGTCGCTCTCGCGTTGACACGGAAGTCCTCGGGTAGTGTGCCTATGAGGTTGTCATCAGATCCGGGGAAATGCACCGACATCAGATGTCGTAGCGTTTCGTCCGGGGATGACGTGTACTCCCCGTTCGGCAGAATCACTGATCCTGTGCCAATCGAGGAATCCTTGGAGAGGGCCTTGCATAACCTCGCTGCTGACGGCATCTTATTGATGCCTTCACAGTAGGTACGCCACGAATCTCTTTTGGATCTGTCTTATGGTTCTTTTGGGCGACTTTAAAGGTCTCCCAGTCTGAACTACACGACGTCCTCTTCGCCTTGTTGAAGAGTTTTCTTACCCGTTTCCGATGTTCCTCCACTTGGGAAGTCCACCAGGGGGTGTTGTTGCCGTCCCTCCTTCGTTTGAGGGGGCAGCATACTTCATAAGCAGAGGTCAGGGCCTTGCTGATTCCACACACAGCGGCATCAGCCTCTTCCCGACCTCCTTGAAATGCAGGAAGATGAGAGAGCCTACCGCTTACTTCCTCTCTGAATAGGTCCCAGTTGGTGGCTCTCGGATTCCTGTAATACTTGTCTGGGTTGGAATCAGATTCCAACTCAAACAGAATGTGTCTATGGTCCGAAAGTGAGACTTCCGTTGACACATTCCATCTTCGGACCCAACCCTTGATTGCTCTAGAGCTAAGGGTTAAGTCAATTATTCCCTGTCTGCGTGTGGTGGAGTAGGTAGGCGTTGACCCTCTATTGAGGACCTCCAGCTGAGTAGAAATGAGGAACTCAAGCAGCGCCGTCCCTCTCGATTTGACGTCCGAACTTCCCCACACCGTGTGGTGAGAATTGGCGTCGCATCCCAGAAGGAGTGGCACTCCCCGCCCCTCACAACGTCTAACTAATTCGACCACTTCCGCAGGTGGAGGGTTGCTGGAGCCGTAGGGAAAGTATGCAGAGCAAACTACCACCTCCGTTCGGACTCCTTCCACAAGGTGCCATATCCTAACCGCAACCAGATCCCTGTGACAGAATTCCTGCATCGGGAAGGCATCGACATCCTTTGTGAAGATGCACGCACTCGGCATCTCCTCAGAGGTACAGTAATGTAGCGTGCCTCCTCTTTGGCGTAGGCCTTTTACACGGCCGTGGTAAGCCCACGGCTCTTGTATCGAGCATACGTTTATTTTGAGCTCAGAGAGCCTTTTCATCAACACTGCAGTGGAAGACTTGTCGTGCTGAAGGTTAGCCTGCAAAAATTTTATTTTGCCTGCCATTTTGAAATAATCCCGGCTAAAGAGAAAAGCCCTCAGCCTGGGCTCGTACGTTAGGAAAGGCCGAGAGGTCTCGGCCTTTCCCTATTCCTGAGAGGAGAAAGGCTGGAAGTCCATCGTCCCCAAGCGGTCAATGGACTCCTGATCCAGCCAGACGATCAGTCTTAGCCCGTTGGGCTCTTCCTTCCTCTCGAGTATTCCCCAAGAGGTGGCTCTGAGCCCCGGGTTTTGTTTTTCCAGGGCACCTAAGGTATCCTGGTTTGTCGGGTGCCTTTTCCCAGGCAGCCACAACATCGCCCGCCACCTTCTGGGAAGAGCTTTTGGCTCTACCGCCAGGAGGTTGACGTTTTCCCAAGGCTTTATGGTGGCTATCACTTGTGATAGCCAATCCTTGGAAGCGGAGTCCGCCGCTGTGATAAGCAGACAACGCTTCCACAGCCTTGTTGGATGGAAGCGGGGGGAAGGGCCTCCTCCGTCAGCCCGGAGACCGCGTCCCCCACTGCGTCTGTGAACTCCAGGAGTTCATCGGGAGTGAAGCCTGCATCCTGCCTGCCCTCCCGAAAGACGGCAAGCTGCAGGATTCCTTCCCCGGTAAGAGCCCCCGCATAGCTGCCCGTCGCGGGCCCTTGAGGTCTGCGGCGTTTGACCACGCGGGTGCTCTCGGGAGTGGAAGCTGGAGTTCGGGGGCGTTTGATGGCTCCCAGACTTGGCGTCTTACTTCCGGAAGGCGCCAGAGGCGGCATGGCTACCAGGGGACCCGATTTAACGGATTCCCTGGCCTCCCGCATCCTCCGGCGACGCTTCCTCTCGGCCCCACAAATGTTGGGCCGTTTCACTTTGACCCTGCCCAGTGCCCTGGACAAGGTATTTATCTCCTCGGGGTCCTCTTGCGAGATCCCCGGGGGGTATTCGGTGGATTGGGAGTCGCTGGTAGGCACCGAAGAGGAGCCCACCTGCGAAAAGGAGGAAGGCACCAGTAAGGAGCCTTCCGAGGGTTGGGAGGAGGAAGGCACCCCTGAGGAGCCTTCTTCCAGGGAAGGAGAGGAGGAAGGGAATGGAGGCACCGGTACGGAGCCTCCTTGGGTTTTAGGTTTTTTTTGTTGATCTGTCATATGGATCCCACGAGTGTTGGGGAAAGGTTGGTCGCCATCCGCAGAGCCCCATACGGATGGAAGGTCTGCATACAACTGGGATTCGACCCGGTTTCCCAGAGGAGGGTATGTTTACACGAACCTTTCTGCTCAGAGCAATTTGTACTAGATGTTCATAAAGTTTGGAAGATTACAACTGAGACGCCCTGCATGAACAGATCAGGTAGAAGTAGATGGGTTCATAATTTGATGAAGTGCATCGTTTTGAGTAATTTGGTTTATACAGTTTTGAAGAATTCTATTTCCTATCTCTTCGAGGTAAAAACGTTATACTCAAGCTCAGTTTAATTAACAGTGTGTCTATTTATCCAGTAATCGAATGATCTCATCTTTATTCGTACAGCCATCGGACGCTTCAAACGGTCTCTAGCTGCAGGCGCATTCACAGTTGATATACCGAATTCAATGTTGATGCTGCAACAATTTCATCGCTTCCGATGGAGTAGATTCGAATTACAAGAGGCAACGTTAAATCGGGTCAGTACATTTCTAAATATTTTTGGGAACACTAGGTTAGAAGATAATTTGAAAATTTGTTTTGTAATTGATTGATGAATATCATTTTAGTGCAGAATGATCTTAGTTGCGTCACTTGGCGATTTTTTTTATTAAAAAAGCACGAGTTAATGTACAACTGATTTCAATCTTATTAGTTCAGTTATCGGAGGGATAACTTAACATTGGAGTTTGGAATACTAAGATTGCAATTTCCAGGGACAAATCCAGATGGGTCAGAATCAGAATGTCTCAGATCAAAATCATTGAAACCTCTCAGTGAATATTCCGTGGGACTGAGAAAATGGGAATATGTTTCAGAAACCGAAACCACGAGAAACGTGCTGTGTTTAAAATTTTTCTATTTGTAGATATAAATCATATTAAGATCAGCTGACCAAGCTGGTTGCAACGACGTTAAATCAGAATGGCTTTAAGGATAATTACGAAGTCATTAAGCTTCTTTGCATTAAACTAAATTATCCAAATAGCAGTATTAAGAGATTAGAAGTTTGTAGGGAACCGCAATATCCCGTTATTTATGAGAAGATAAATCTGAGATTTTCATTACTTTCCAGACGTATATGTTTGTGTTATCCTTGCCGAAACTTCCCAGTTTCACTTATTTACTATGACGTCAAACGAAACGGCTCGAATTTCATATTGGACAACATCATGTTGTTGTTTCGGATGGCAACCATTTTTATACTATTTTATTATTATTTATTACATTTAGGGTGAAACTAGATATCTGAATTCACAGAGCGTATGAAGATAAATCTATACTTCAGCTATTATACGAATAGCATTAGTATTTGTAGTAGTTTTATCTTATTTGTGCTAATATACAGGGTATTTACCCAAGTCAAAAATACGATGAATGATATTATTATAGTATACATAGGAACACATTGGTCCCAAGGTGAAATAGATTACTTTATTACTAATTCACGTCAACAATTAAATTAAGTATACAAAGATGATAATAAAATTTAAAATAATTGTAAATCAAGTTATTGAAATTTTAAAGCTCAAATAGTTAGTATCAATTCATAAACACAAGATGTTGAAATAGATTGATTTTGGGTAAGGTTAGAATTTGGAACGTCAATAAATTTTTGTTTTAGATTTTTTTCAATTTTTTCTTTACATGATTTATATGGTGAAGTTTTCATTCCTTGACGGTACATGCCCCCTCCGGTTAATTTGTAACTTTTGACAATGCACAGAAGGGGGTCCGAACTCCTAAGAACTTCACAAGCTATATTCAGAACCACACTTCGATGGAGACCCTCCAGACTAAGGAGTTCCCAACTCTCCGGTGACAAATGCGGGAAACAGACCACCTAGGATGCGAACTGTGATGGATATGCATGATTTCCTGGGTGTCTCTGTCGAGTGTATGTAGCTTATCGACCGTCCATTTCACCACTTCAAAAGAGTGAAGCAGTACTCTTGAATGTTACCAATTCTGTAAAGACTCGTCATGTGGCTGATGTGATGGCAAAACGAGTATTCCATAGATGTACTGTGTATCTCACTAGTGGGGTTGGTACTGCAAGGCATTGGAGCAAGTGTGATAATAGCTCATGTGATGTTGATTCAAATACTTTGCGGTAGTCAATCCAGGCCATGGAAAGGTTGCGCTTGTAAAGTATGGAGTCCTGAATGATAGATCTATCTATTATATGTAGGTATCTTTATCAAAAATAAATAATAAAAACATCAATTAAATGTTTTGTTTTCTTGGTATTTCCTCAAGGACCTCAATTCTGAGATAATTCCGACCTTCCTCCATTTCCGGATGTACCAGAAGTGGATATCAACTTTATTGTTTTAAGTGAAATGCCCCAGTTTTTTTCATTTTTTATTTCTTCATCGGAGAGTGCGTTTGATAATACAACCATACCTTAATTCTCAAATGTCGAGTTAAAAATATTCCACGTTTTTAGGGTCGTTATCTGATTATTTTCAAACTAATTTATTCTGAATGTTTTAAATGCCGACTACTCAAAATTACTCGTTCATTTATTCTGGATTTTGTAAGTTAACTTAAGATTTCTCTAGAACGGTTATAAAATTAGAATATGAGGGCTAAATCGTTTCCAGAGAACGGCTGTTGGGAACCATCATTAAAAATCAATGTGCTGCCATGAAAAAAATCTGGGGGTAAAAGGGACCTCCAAAGTCCAAAGAGTGACATCCTGTAAATAAAATTTGTCAAAAACCAGGTATGAGAGTGAACTTGCTTGGAAAGATAATTGTCTCAACTTTCATGGCTCATTTATATCAAGAGATATTAATAGAAAATAAAAAATATCATAAACGTTAGGTGCTCCATATGTCTTCAGCGAGATAGAGGGTATGTTTCAATCAATCAATCAATCAGAACTGGGGCGAACGAGTCCGGAGCACTTAGACCGCTTGATTGGATCCATTGTGCGCCCCTTGATACGAGAATCAATCCAGCAGGCCCAAGGCCGTGCCAAAAGCTAAGATTTTGCCTGGACTGATATCTCTTATTGCTTCAGGCAGCATATATGTACTGCCGAGGTGTTGTAGCCTGAGAGAAGCCAGTGCTGGACATTCTGCTAGGATATGAGAGGCAGTTTCATCCGCCTCCCCACATCTACTCCAAATTGAGTCTTCGACAATGCCCATTGAGTGAAGATGTTTATTCAGATGACAGTGTCCTGTGAGGAGTCCTGTCACCAGTTTTACATATTTGTAAATGTCGTTAGTCATGCCTGGCCAAAAATAATATTTCTGTATTTTTTTTTTCATTCTCCTAATACCTGCATGTCCACTCGACGGCAATAGATGGAAATCATTTAGAATAACTGTACGCATTTCTTTATCCTCAATACATTTTCTTTTATTAACGATGCATATCCTAGGTACATCATAATTTTTATATTCATTTTTATTAAGTTCGTTGGCCAACGATTTCAAAAATGCAATATTGCTATCTTCTTTCATTATTACTACCTCTTCTATGTCGATTTCATCACACAATGTTTCCAAATGTCCCAACAAACGGCGTAGCGGTTTTGCTGCCAGATCATCTGGATCGATAAAGATCGTTTTCATAGAGGGCATGTATATTAACTTTTCATCTTCAGTAGCTACTCTATCATCGTTTTTCATTAGTTTATTCTTCAATTTCTTATTCATTATTGTTAGTTGCGTACATTGTTTGGGTTTTTTAAGGATCTCAACGATTTTCGGTTGCGCACCCGAATTTCGTTCGATAACCTGATTATTATCCCTCACTTTAGTTTCTATTTCCTCTTTCTCTTTAGTTATTGTTTGTGCCCTTGTAACAACTGCTATGCTGTGTTGATTTATGCTCTTAAGCTCTTCAATCGAAATTCGAGACAAGGCATCAGCTATTACGTTGTCAGAACCTTTAATGTATTCAATGTCGAAATCGTATTCCTCTAAGCATAACCTAAACTTTGTCAGACGGCTTGAGGGATTGTTGTGTGTGAAAAGAAAAATCAACGGCCTGTGATCTGTCATGATCTTGAATCGCTTACCAAATAAATACGGCCGAAAATGTCGTGTTGCCCATACTATCGCTAGTAACTCTTTTTCTATTGTGGCATAGTTACTTTCTGCCTTGTTAAGTGTTCTACTGGCATAGGCAATCGGTTTTCCATTTCCATTAGATAGTACTGCACCCAAAGCTTTTCCTGACGCATCTGTGTGTACGATGAACTGGTTCTCAGCAGAAAAATCTGGAAAATCTAGTACTGGTGGGGACATCAAAGCCTTTTTTATTGTTTCAAATGATATTTGGCAATTATTCGTCCAAATAAATGCTGCGTTTTTCCGGGTCAGTTGAGTTAAACACCAAGTTCGCTTCGCGAAATTTGGGATAAATTTTCTATAATAGTTAGCGAACGCAACAAACCTCTTAACCTCATCCGCCGACTTTGGCTCCGGATAATTATGCAAGGCTGCTATTTTGCTCGAATCAGGTAGGATGCCCTCTGATGTTATAACATGCCCCAAATATAAGATATCCTTTTTTAAAAATTCGCACTTTGAAGGATTCAGTTTCAAGTTGACTTTCCTTAACCTCTCAAACACTTTGATCAGATTAGCATTGTGATCTCTCAGATTTCTTCCAAACACAATCAGATCGTCTAAATATACAAAACATCTTTCATAATTGAGACCTGCCATGGCTATTGTCATTATTCGAGAAAAACTTGGAGGGCTAATCTTTAGGCCCATTGGTAGCCTCTTCATTTGAAACATTCCGCGACCTGATGTAAAAGCGGTACACGGCCTACTTCCTGGTTCTAGTTCGACCTGATAGTACCCTTGAGCAAGGTCCAAATGTGTGAAATACATTGAGCCTGACACTGATTCTAGAATTTCAGTTATATTTGGTAATGGGAATTTATCATCGACAATATTAAGGTTCAGGTGACGATAATCAATTACGACACGCCATCGTTTCTTTCCGTCTTGACCTATTTTCTTGGGAACAATCAACAACGGTGATGACCAAGCACTTTCGGCTTCCTCAATGATGTCATTTTCCAGCATTTCTCCTATTTGTTTCTCTATCTCTGCCTTTTGAGCGTGCGGTATACGATATGGTTTTTTATAAACTGGCTTGGCTTCAGGTTTAATTTTAATCTCTTGTTGACCTAGATTTGTAGTTGTCAGCTTATCTCCTGGTATGTGAAAGATATCTGCGTATTTGGCGCAGATGTTCTCAATAGGGATCTTCTCTTCTAATATCATATCCTTCCAATCAATTTCCGCAAACATTCTTTTCACTCGTTCTACATTTTTGTCCACTTTCTCAAATTCGAAACAATCATATTCATTTGTACTGTGAATTTCTGGAATACAACTTTCTAAACTTACTGACTCATCTCTTGTATTTAAAATTCTCACTGGAATCATTCCGTTTTTTGGCTTCACAATCAATCCTGCCATAAAAACTCCCTCACATAACTCTCTCGCTATTATTACACAGTCATCCCTTAACTTTGTCTCTACATATTGAATTCTTTCACACCTAGGCGGAATAATCATCAACTGGCTGTTACCAGATGTATATAAACTTAATTTTGTTGATCCAACTTCATTTTTCAAACTGAGTGTACTAAGTTCAAAATTTATTAATCCACAATACTTAATTAAAAAATTCTGACCGATTATTCCGTCAGCATCGCAAGCTAAATTTTTAAACACATAAAATCGTTCATTAAACATTTGTGCATTCGCTTCCAAATTTAAATCAACACATCCTTCTGCTACTAACATACCTCCTATTCCTTTAATTTTCAATTTATTCTCTGTCATACACACGTCTTTTGGTAATCTTTCATACTTTAAAGCACACAAGGATGCACCTGTATCCACTAAAAATGTTACATTCTTTCCATTTACATTGAAATACACTCGATTCATACCAATACATTCATATATACAATCACGCTCAGTTCTCTCGAAAAAACTGCTGCAGTGAACTTTCATCCTCAACATTCTTACTTTCATCTCCTTGCGCACAATACACATTGCCTTGATACCGTCTATTTTGCGTATTTCGAGCTAAATTCTTAAACTGTCCTCGACCGTGGTTATTGTAACCCCTATACTGTCCACGTTTATAATTACTACAGTTCTTACTCTCTTGGTTGTAATTATTAGCTTGTTTTGTATAATTATTCCCGTAGTTGTGGTTGTAGTTATTTCGGTAATTTTGATTTTGATATATTCCTCTGTTAGAACGGCCTCTATAATTATTTGTGAATTCTCTCCTATTCGAAATTTCGCCTCTATATTTATGATATCCTCCATCATTGTCGTTACGGCTTTTTCCCATGGCATTTATTTCAGGCGTTTTCGTTAGACTTTCATTATCTTGCGCTACTTTTATCGCTTCTTTTAGGGATGTTGGATTTCTTGCAGCTAGAATTATACTTAAGGACTGGTTATTCAAGCCCGAAGTAAATTTCCTTATTGCAGTTTTCTCATTGAGTGGCTGCAAGATCGCATATGCATTGTCGTCGTCATTGGCCTGGGAGATTGTCAAGTTGCGGAAGAGTTCCTGTACGTCTTTTCCAAATTCTTCAACTGTCCTGGATCCTTGTTTTGTTCTTGACAACTTCTCTTCCAAAGCCGCGTGTGATTTTTTAGGTATTAAATGCATACGCATATCACGCACCAAAACCGCCACAACATTATATTGTCTGTTAATCTGTGCCAACGCGCTGGTGGTCAATCTTGTTTTTAAGACAAAATCGATCAGCCGTTGTTTGTCCACAGCTTGAGTCAAATCTTGTTCGTAAAACTCAATTGCGTTGATGAGTTGCTCTGTCGTCTCATCTTTACCATCAAATTTTGGTAATAACTCTACTGCTGTTCTATAATCGAACCGCGACATCTTAATTAAAAACTGATCTGTAATTTCGGTATCAGTTTCCACTTTCCCTTTCTTCGTTAAATTAACAATTTCCAAATACAATTTATCAATTGCCTCCAAAGACTCTTGGAAAATCGGAATATCTTCCTTTTTAACAATAATCTCACCTTTTCGTACCTTATCCTCAAATTCCTTTATAGTTTGATAATATAATTTAGCTTCAACTGCCTTATTATGATTTACTCGCCTTTCTATGTTACATTTAACAATTACGGCTCTGATCTCGCCTAGTTGTACCCTTATTTGAGCAACTTCCGGCAATAGCGGCATTTACCTCAATTTGATAAACATATGTGAATAAATAAACCAAATACCAAACCCAAAAAAATTAATACATAAACCGATAGCCAATGAAATATAGGTCCCAATGAAATAAAATATTTAGGTAATTACATGAATAATTTTTTCTAGTGCCTATGAGTAGAGGTTAGATAATAAATATATATAAATTATTATATAAAGTGACCTATTAAATACAACATTTTGTTAATTCATTGAACTTAAATTGTTTTTCATAGCACAAATTTGCGAAACATTGCTACAATTTCTATTCTAATTACGAATATCAATGTCATCAAAATTATGAAACAATTAAACATTATTCATTAAATGGTGAACATACCGGTTGATACTTTCTGCTGATTCGGGACTTTCGTGGCGTTGAACCATCGCGCTCAATCTTGTGTCGGGTCGGCGAACTGCTGACGTCCTAGACCTCGTCCGAGAATGCTCCTTTCGTCCTTCCCAATCTCAGCTGGACCGTCACTGATTCTTAAACACGTTCCGATGTGCCTGTTGCATCAAGAAGTGCCATACTTCTATGAATCTTTCTTGAGTGTTTAGCCTGTATCCTTTTCTTGCACCTTTCATATCCCAATATTGCAAGTATGAGAATTACTCCAACAAAGGCTATAATTCCGGGATAGTCCGCTGAATTGATAACAACTTCCGTCGTTTTGGATTGAGAACCACCCATTTTGTTAAGTATATTAGTACATTTCCTTACTCGAAGATTCTCCTAGCTTCACAGAACTTGCCTCCAGTTTCCGGCCTAATTCCGCATCACGAAGCAGTTTGCAGGATCGCCATTTGGTGGTTTTTGATTATATGAGGATGGGATATCTGCTTGGACACCGCAGAATAAAAGATGACGTTGTGGTAAGGTGGTTTATTCACTGATACACAATAAGAAACATCACTAAGTCAATAGTACCCGTGACAGGATTGTACCATGTCGTTCTCGGTAGAATATCGAGACATCTATATCTATCAATGTAAGTGTTACCTGAAAGGTAACGTTCGCCCCTCTTGTCACGGGTGACGTACTGCTTAGTGTATCAATAATAATTGTTCTAAATAATATATACATATTCAGCATGAATATAATAACTTAAATATCATGCTATATTTTCCCTACACTCTCCTGCTCATAGAGAGTAGGGTTTTAGAGAGTTTAGGCGAGAATTCCCTGATGTGGAGCTTCGCCTGCCTCATGCCTGGGGAACCACGCCAGATCGAGAGCCACTGTCTGTCCAGCAGCTCCTTGAGGGCGTGGAGCCAGGTGGTCGATGAAATTCCGATCGTGGAGTCGGAGCCAGGGGCGCTCAAGGAGCCCCGTTTGGCCAATTCATCGGCCACTTCGTTTCCCTTCACACCAGAATGGGCAGGTACCCACACTAGCTGAAGTTTGTTTCTTCTGGCTAATTCAACCAGAGTTTCCCTGCACTCCAAGACAAGCCTAGAAGTCATTCTGTGGGCGCGAAGTGCGCCCAGGGCCGCTCGGCTGTCAGTGCAGATGTAAATCCGTCTACCTCGGTAGTTTAGTCTAGGGTTTTCCAGGACACATGTCCGTATTGCAGAGATCTCAGCCTGAAAAACGGTTGCGTGGCCACCTAGGGAAACTGAAATCTCCCTTCTGGGTGTACGCGAGTAGACTCCGGCTCCGCTGAACCCGCCAGTCTTAGACCCGTCCGTGAACCACACGAGTCCCCCTGACGGAAGCGGCCCAGAGTCCTTGTTCTCCCAGTCCGTCCTCTGAGTTATGAGAATGTGTGGTGTTTGAAACCTGACCGCCGGCGCAATCGCATCCTGCGTCTGTCGGAGGATCGGGCAGTTCTCGGCTGCCCAATCCCAGATTTTGCCATGACCGCGAGGCGTAGACGCACCGACCCACTAGCCCAGACCAGCCAACCGATATGCCGTACCCGCAGCCACCGTTTTGATATGGAGTTGTAGAGGAACGATACCCACCAGAACCTCCAGAGCCCTGGTGGGCGCGGTCCTCATAGCCCCCGTTATCCCCACGCAGACAAGTCGTTGAGCCTTGTTCAGCGCCAGACGGGACAAAGCCGTTTCTGTCGCCGGCCACCACACAACGGCTGCGTAGGTTACGATTGGGCGGGTCATGGCCGTGTAGATCCAGTGCAGGACCTGTGGCCGTAGACCCCATGTGTTCGCGAATGCTCTCCTGCATGCCCATAAGGAAGCAACGGCCTTCTTTACCCGGGTTTCCAGGTGCATTTTCCAGCTCAGTTTAGCATCGAGGATAACTATAAGGTACTTCACTGAGCCTTCCATGTGCAGGGACCTTCCAAACAGACGAATGTCTGGTAGCGGTCCCAGTTTCCGTTTCCTCGTGAAAAGAACCACTTCGGTCTTTTCAGGATTCACCCTGAGTCCCTCGACCTGGCACCAGCGTGCAACGATGGCAAGTGCGGTATTTTGCAGCTCGCACAAGGTGGCCGGGTGTCTTCCGAGGGTCACAGCTGCCAAGTCGTCTGCGTAAGCTTGGGCGTAAAACCCAGCCTCATTCAGCTCGACCAACAAACTGTCCACCACCAGGCACCACAGGAGCGGAGACAGTACTCATCCCTGAGGGCACCCACGGGTGACGTATGTACATGCGATGCTGCCATTATGGTGCGAAGTTATCAGTCTCTGCGAGAGCATGGACTTGATCCACCTGACCAAGGTGTGATCGATTCCATGTCTCTCCGCAGCATGACACATGGACTCGAAGGAGGTATTGTCAAACGCCTCTTCTATATCCAGGAAAACGCCAACGGCGCACTGTCCGAGGTTAATAGCTCCTTCGATCTGGGTTACCAGGTGATGAAGGGCCGTCTCGGTTGATTTGCCAGCCTGATAGGCGTACTGTCGACGGTGAAGCGTAAAATCCGTTAGGGCGCCGTCTTTTATATACCTATCAATCAACCTCTCCAGCGCTTTCAAGAGAAAGGATGTGAGGCTAATAGGGCGGAAAGATTTGGCTTGAGTGAAGTCAGTTCTTCCCGCCTTAGGAATGAAAACGACTTTGACCGATCTCCAAAGCCTTGGTATAAAGGCGGAGGCGATACAAAATCGGAATATCCGGAGCACCGGGATGGTGATAAGCTCCAAGCCCTCTTGTAAGAGAGCCGGGAAGATTTCATCCTCACCCGGTGATTTATAGGGCGCAAAGCTCGAGATGGCCCAGCGCACTCTTTCATAGCTCACCACATTCGAGGCCATCCTGTAGTCAGTCGCTCTCGCGTTGACACGGAAGTCCTCGGGTAGTGTGCCTATGAGGTTGTCATCAGATCCGGGGAAATGCACCGACATCAGATGTCGTAGCGTTTCGTCCGGGGATGACGTGTACTCCCCGTTCGGCAGAATCACTGATCCTGTGCCAATCGAGGAATCCTTGGAGAGGGCCTTGCATAACCTCGCTGCTGACGGCATCTTATTGATGCCTTCACAGTAGGTACGCCACGAATCTCTTTTGGATCTGTCTTATGGTTCTTTTGGGCGACTTTAAAGGTCTCCCAGTCTGAACTACACGACGTCCTCTTCGCCTTGTTGAAGAGTTTTCTTACCCGTTTCCGATGTTCCTCCACTTGGGAAGTCCACCAGGGGGTGTTGTTGCCGTCCCTCCTTCGTTTGAGGGGGCAGCATACTTCATAAGCAGAGGTCAGGGCCTTGCTGATTCCACACACAGCGGCATCAGCCTCTTCCCGACCTCCTTGAAATGCAGGAAGATGAGAGAGCCTACCGCTTACTTCCTCTCTGAATAGGTCCCAGTTGGTGGCTCTCGGATTCCTGTAATACTTGTCTGGGTTGGAATCAGATTCCAACTCAAACAGAATGTGTCTATGGTCCGAAAGTGAGACTTCCGTTGACACATTCCATCTTCGGACCCAACCCTTGATTGCTCTAGAGCTAAGGGTTAAGTCAATTATTCCCTGTCTGCGTGTGGTGGAGTAGGTAGGCGTTGACCCTCTATTGAGGACCTCCAGCTGAGTAGAAATGAGGAACTCAAGCAGCGCCGTCCCTCTCGATTTGACGTCCGAACTTCCCCACACCGTGTGGTGAGAATTGGCGTCGCATCCCAGAAGGAGTGGCACTCCCCGCCCCTCACAACGTCTAACTAATTCGACCACTTCCGCAGGTGGAGGGTTGCTGGAGCCGTAGGGAAAGTATGCAGAGCAAACTACCACCTCCGTTCGGACTCCTTCCACAAGGTGCCATATCCTAACCGCAACCAGATCCCTGTGACAGAATTCCTGCATCGGGAAGGCATCGACATCCTTTGTGAAGATGCACGCACTCGGCATCTCCTCAGAGGTACAGTAATGTAGCGTGCCTCCTCTTTGGCGTAGGCCTTTTACACGGCCGTGGTAAGCCCACGGCTCTTGTATCGAGCATACGTTTATTTTGAGCTCAGAGAGCCTTTTCATCAACACTGCAGTGGAAGACTTGTCGTGCTGAAGGTTAGCCTGCAAAAATTTTATTTTGCCTGCCATTTTGAAATAATCCCGGCTAAAGAGAAAAGCCCTCAGCCTGGGCTCGTACGTTAGGAAAGGCCGAGAGGTCTCGGCCTTTCCCTATTCCTGAGAGGAGGGGTCAGTGCTTTGAACTGGCCCCTGCTCTTTCGCAGAGGGCCCTAGTAATGTTACTTGGGCCCTCGGTGCTCTGACGAAAGGCTGGAAGTCCATCGTCCCCAAGCGGTCAATGGACTCCTGATCCAGCCAGACGATCAGTCTTAGCCCGTTGGGCTCTTCCTTCCTCTCGAGTATTCCCCAAGAGGTGGCTCTGAGCCCCGGGTTTTGTTTTTCCAGGGCACCTAAGGTATCCTGGTTTGTCGGGTGCCTTTTCCCAGGCAGCCACAACATCGCCCGCCACCTTCTGGGAAGAGCTTTTGGCTCTACCGCCAGGAGGTTGACGTTTTCCCAAGGCTTTATGGTGGCTATCACTTGTGATAGCCAATCCTTGGAAGCGGAGTCCGCCGCTGTGATAAGCAGACAACGCTTCCACAGCCTTGTTGGATGGAAGCGGGGGGAAGGGCCTCCCCGTCAGCCCGGAGACCGCGTCCCCCACTGCGTCTGTGAACTCCAGGAGTTCATCGGGAGTGAAGCCTGCATCCTGCCTGCCCTCCCGAAAGACGGCAAGCTGCAGGATTCCTTCCCCGGTAAGAGCCCCCGCATAGCTGCCCGTCGCGGGCCCTTGAGGTCTGCGGCGTTTGACCACGCGGGTGCTCTCGGGAGTGGAAGCTGGAGTTCGGGGGCGTTTGATGGCTCCCAGACTTGGCGTCTTACTTCCGGAAGGCGCCGGAGGCGGCATGGCTACCAGGGGACCCGATTTAACGGATTCCCTGGCCTCCCGCATCCTCCGGCGACGCTTCCTCTCGGCCCCACAAATGTTGGGCCGTTTCACTTTGACCCTGCCCAGTGCCCTGGACAAGGTATTTATCTCCTCGGGGTCCTCTTGCGAGATCCCCGGGGGGTATTCGGTGGATTGGGAGTCGCTGGTAGGCACCGAAGAGGAGCCCACCTGCGAAAAGGAGGAAGGCACCAGTAAGGAGCCTTCCGAGGGTTGGGAGGAGGAAGGCACCCCTGAGGAGCCTTCTTCCAGGGAAGGAGAGGAGGAAGGGAATGGAGGCACCGGTACGGAGCCTCCTTGGGTTTTAGGTTTTTTTTGTTGATCTGTCATATGGATCCCACGAGTGTTGGGGAAAGGTTGGTCGCCATCCGCAGAGCCCCATACGGATGGAAGGTCTGCATACAACTGGGATTCGACCCGGTTTCCCAGAGGAGGGTATGTTTACACGAACCTTTCTGCTCAGAGCAATTTGTACTAGATGTTCATAAAGTTTGGAAGATTACAACTGAGACGCCCTGCATGAACAGATCAGGTAGAAGTAGATGGGTTCATAATTTGATGAAGTGCATCGTTTTGAGTAATTTGGTTTATACAGTTTTGAAGAATTCTATTTCCTATCTCTTCGAGGTAAAAACGTTATACTCAAGCTCAGTTTAATTAACAGTGTGTCTATTTATCCAGTAATCGAATGATCTCATCTTTATTCGTACAGCCATCGGACGCTTCAAACGGTCTCTAGCTGCAGGCGCATTCACAGTTGATATACCGAATTCAATGTTGATGCTGCAACAATTTCATCGCTTCCGATGGAGTAGATTCGAATTACAAGAGGCAACGTTAAATCGGGTCAGTACATTTCTAAATATTTTTGGGAACACTAGGTTAGAAGATAATTTGAAAATTTGTTTTGTAATTGATTGATGAATATCATTTTAGTGCAGAATGATCTTAGTTGCGTCACTTGGCGATTTTTTTTATTAAAAAAGCACGAGTTAATGTACAACTGATTTCAATCTTATTAGTTCAGTTATCGGAGGGATAACTTAACATTGGAGTTTGGAATACTAAGATTGCAATTTCCAGGGACAAATCCAGATGGGTCAGAATCAGAATGTCTCAGATCAAAATCATTGAAACCTCTCAGTGAATATTCCGTGGGACTGAGAAAATGGGAATATGTTTCAGAAACCGAAACCACGAGAAACGTGCTGTGTTTAAAATTTTTCTTTTTGTAGATATATATATCATATTAAGATCAGCTGACCAAGCTGGTTGCAACGACGTTAAATCAGAATGGCTTTAAGGATAATTACGAAGTCATTAAGCTTCTTTGCATTAAACTAAATTATCCAAATAGCAGTATTAAGAGATTAGAAGTTTGTAGGGAACCGCAATATCCCGTTATTTATGAGAAGATAAATCTGAGATTTTCATTACTTTCCAGACGTATATGTTTGTGTTATCCTTGCCGAAACTTCCCAGTTTCACTTATTTACTATGACGTCAAACGAAACGGCTCGAATTTCATATTGGACAACATCATGTTGTTGTTTCGGATGGCAACCATTTTTATACTATTTTATTATTATTTATTACATTTAGGGTGAAACTAGATATCTGAATTCACAGAGCGTATGAAGATAAATCTATACTTCAGCTATTATACGAATAGCATTAGTATTTGTAGTAGTTTTATCTTATTTGTGCTAATATACAGGGTATTTACCCAAGTCAAAAATACGATGAATGATATTATTATAGTATACATAGGAACACATTGGTCCCAAGGTGAAATAGATTACTTTATTACTAATTCACGTCAACAATTAAATTAAGTATACAAAGATGATAATAAAATTTAAAATAATTGTAAATCAAGTTATTGAAATTTTAAAGCTCAAATAGTTAGTATCAATTCATAAACACAAGATGTTGAAATAGATTGATTTTGGGTAAGGTTAGAATTTGGAACGTCAATAAATTTTTGTTTTAGATTTTTTTCAATTTTTTCTTTACATGATTTATATGGTGAAGTTTTCATTCCTTGACGGTACATGCCCCCTCCGGTTAATTTGTAACTTTTGACAATGCACAGAAGGGGGTCCGAACTCCTAAGAACTTCACAAGCTATATTCAGAACCACACTTCGATGGAGACCCTCCAGACTAAGGAGTTCCCAACTCTCCGGTGACAAATGCGGGAAACAGACCACCTAGGATGCGAACTGTGATGGATATGCATGATTTCCTGGGTGTCTCTGTCGAGTGTATGTAGCTTATCGACCGTCCATTTCACCACTTCAAAAGAGTGAAGCAGTACTCTTGAATGTTACCAATTCTGTAAAGACTCGTCATGTGGCTGATGTGATGGCAAAACGAGTATTCCATAGATGTACTGTGTATCTCACTAGTGGGGTTGGTACTGCAAGGCATTGGAGCAAGTGTGATAATAGCTCATGTGATGTTGATTCAAATACTTTGCGGTAGTCAATCCAGGCCATGGAAAGGTTGCGCTTGTAAAGTATGGAGTCCTGAATGATAGATCTATCTATTATATGTAGGTATCTTTATCAAAAATAAATAATAAAAACATCAATTAAATGTTTTGTTTTCTTGGTATTTCCTCAAGGACCTCAATTCTGAGATAATTCCGACCTTCCTCCATTTCCGGATGTACCAGAAGTGGATATCAACTTTATTGTTTTAAGTGAAATGCCCCAGTTTTTTTCATTTTTTATTTCTTCATCGGAGAGTGCGTTTGATAATACAACCATACCTTAATTCTCAAATGTCGAGTTAAAAATATTCCACGTTTTTAGGGTCGTTATCTGATTATTTTCAAACTAATTTATTCTGAATGTTTTAAATGCCGACTACTCAAAATTACTCGTTCATTTATTCTGGATTTTGTAAGTTAACTTAAGATTTCTCTAGAACGGTTATAAAATTAGAATATGAGGGCTAAATCGTTTCCAGAGAACGGCTGTTGGGAACCATCATTAAAAATCAATGTGCTGCCATGAAAAAAATCTGGGGGTAAAAGGGACCTCCAAAGTCCAAAGAGTGACATCCTGTAAATAAAATTTGTCAAAAACCAGGTATGAGAGTGAACTTGCTTGGAAAGATAATTGTCTCAACTTTCATGGCTCATTTATATCAAGAGATATTAATAGAAAATAAAAAATATCATAAACGTTAGGTGCTCCATATGTCTTCAGCGAGATAGAGGGTATGTTTCAATCAATCAATCAATCAGAACTGGGGCGAACGAGTCCGGAGCACTTAGACCGCTTGATTGGATCCATTGTGCGCCCCTTGATACGAGAATCAATCCAGCAGGCCCAAGGCCGTGCCAAAAGCTAAGCTTTTGCCTGGACTGATATCTCTTATTGCTTCAGGCAGCATATATGTACTGCCGAGGTGTTGTAGCCTGAGAGAAGCCAGTGCTGGACATTCTGCTAGGATATGAGAGGCAGTTTCATCCGCCTCCCCACATCTACTCCAAATTGAGTCTTCGACAATGCCCATTGAGTGAAGATGTTTATTCAGATGACAGTGTCCTGTGAGGAGTCCTGTCACCAGTTTTAGGCCTCTCCTGCTCATAGAGAGTAGGGTTTTAGAGAGTTTAGGCGAGAATTCCCTGATGTGGAGCTTCGCCTGCCTCATGCCTGGGGAACCACGCCAGATCGAGAGCCACTGTCTGTCCAGCAGCTCCTTGAGGGCGTGGAGCCAGGTGGTCGATGAAATTCCGATCGTGGAGTCGGAGCCAGGGGCGCTCAAGGAGCCCCGTTTGGCCAATTCATCGGCCACTTCGTTTCCCTTCACACCAGAATGGGCAGGTACCCACACTAGCTGAAGTTTGTTTCTTCTGGCTAATTCAACCAGAGTTTCCCTGCACTCCAAGACAAGCCTAGAAGTCATTCTGTGGGCGCGAAGTGCGCCCAGGGCCGCTCGGCTGTCAGTGCAGATGTAAATCCGTCTACCTCGGTAGTTTAGTCTAGGGTTTTCCAGGACACATGTCCGTATTGCAGAGATCTCAGCCTGAAAAACGGTTGCGTGGCCACCTAGGGAAACTGAAATCTCCCTTCTGGGTGTACGCGAGTAGACTCCGGCTCCGCTGAACCCGCCAGTCTTAGACCCGTCCGTGAACCACACGAGTCCCCCTGACGGAAGCGGCCCAGAGTCCTTGTTCTCCCAGTCCGTCCTCTGAGTTATGAGAATGTGTGGTGTTTGAAACCTGACCGCCGGCGCAATCGCATCCTGCGTCTGTCGGAGGATCGGGCAGTTCTCGGCTGCCCAATCCCAGATTTTGCCATGACCGCGAGGCGTAGACGCACCGACCCACTAGCCCAGACCAGCCAACCGATATGCCGTACCCGCAGCCACCGTTTTGATATGGAGTTGTAGAGGAACGATACCCACCAGAACCTCCAGAGCCCTGGTGGGCGCGGTCCTCATAGCCCCCGTTATCCCCACGCAGACAAGTCGTTGAGCCTTGTTCAGCGCCAGACGGGACAAAGCCGTTTCTGTCGCCGGCCACCACACAACGGCTGCGTAGGTTACGATTGGGCGGGTCATGGCCGTGTAGATCCAGTGCAGGACCTGTGGCCGTAGACCCCATGTGTTCGCGAATGCTCTCCTGCATGCCCATAAGGAAGCAACGGCCTTCTTTACCCGGGTTTCCAGGTGCATTTTCCAGCTCAGTTTAGCATCGAGGATAACTATAAGGTACTTCACTGAGCCTTCCATGTGCAGGGACCTTCCAAACAGACGAATGTCTGGTAGCGGTCCCAGTTTCCGTTTCCTCGTGAAAAGAACCACTTCGGTCTTTTCAGGATTCACCCTGAGTCCCTCGACCTGGCACCAGCGTGCAACGATGGCAAGTGCGGTATTTTGCAGCTCGCACAAGGTGGCCGGGTGTCTTCCGAGGGTCACAGCTGCCAAGTCGTCTGCGTAAGCTTGGGCGTAAAACCCAGCCTCATTCAGCTCGACCAACAAACTGTCCACCACCAGGCACCACAGGAGCGGAGACAGTACTCATCCCTGAGGGCACCCACGGGTGACGTATGTACATGCGATGCTGCCATTATGGTGCGAAGTTATCAGTCTCTGCGAGAGCATGGACTTGATCCACCTGACCAAGGTGTGATCGATTCCATGTCTCTCCGCAGCATGACACATGGACTCGAAGGAGGTATTGTCAAACGCCTCTTCTATATCCAGGAAAACGCCAACGGCGCACTGTCCGAGGTTAATAGCTCCTTCGATCTGGGTTACCAGGTGATGAAGGGCCGTCTCGGTTGATTTGCCAGCCTGATAGGCGTACTGTCGACGGTGAAGCGTAAAATCCGTTAGGGCGCCGTCTTTTATATACCTATCAATCAACCTCTCCAGCGCTTTCAAGAGAAAGGATGTGAGGCTAATAGGGCGGAAAGATTTGGCTTGAGTGAAGTCAGTTCTTCCCGCCTTAGGAATGAAAACGACTTTGACCGATCTCCAAAGCCTTGGTATAAAGGCGGAGGCGATACAAAATCGGAATATCCGGAGCACCGGGATGGTGATAAGCTCCAAGCCCTCTTGTAAGAGAGCCGGGAAGATTTCATCCTCACCCGGTGATTTATAGGGCGCAAAGCTCGAGATGGCCCAGCGCACTCTTTCATAGCTCACCACATTCGAGGCCATCCTGTAGTCAGTCGCTCTCGCGTTGACACGGAAGTCCTCGGGTAGTGTGCCTATGAGGTTGTCATCAGATCCGGGGAAATGCACCGACATCAGATGTCGTAGCGTTTCGTCCGGGGATGACGTGTACTCCCCGTTCGGCAGAATCACTGATCCTGTGCCAATCGAGGAATCCTTGGAGAGGGCCTTGCATAACCTCGCTGCTGACGGCATCTTATTGATGCCTTCACAGTAGGTACGCCACGAATCTCTTTTGGATCTGTCTTATGGTTCTTTTGGGCGACTTTAAAGGTCTCCCAGTCTGAACTACACGACGTCCTCTTCGCCTTGTTGAAGAGTTTTCTTACCCGTTTCCGATGTTCCTCCACTTGGGAAGTCCACCAGGGGGTGTTGTTGCCGTCCCTCCTTCGTTTGAGGGGGCAGCATACTTCATAAGCAGAGGTCAGGGCCTTGCTGATTCCACACACAGCGGCATCAGCCTCTTCCCGACCTCCTTGAAATGCAGGAAGATGAGAGAGCCTACCGCTTACTTCCTCTCTGAATAGGTCCCAGTTGGTGGCTCTCGGATTCCTGTAATACTTGTCTGGGTTGGAATCAGATTCCAACTCAAACAGAATGTGTCTATGGTCCGAAAGTGAGACTTCCGTTGACACATTCCATCTTCGGACCCAACCCTTGATTGCTCTAGAGCTAAGGGTTAAGTCAATTATTCCCTGTCTGCGTGTGGTGGAGTAGGTAGGCGTTGACCCTCTATTGAGGACCTCCAGCTGAGTAGAAATGAGGAACTCAAGCAGCGCCGTCCCTCTCGATTTGACGTCCGAACTTCCCCACACCGTGTGGTGAGAATTGGCGTCGCATCCCAGAAGGAGTGGCACTCCCCGCCCCTCACAACGTCTAACTAATTCGACCACTTCCGCAGGTGGAGGGTTGCTGGAGCCGTAGGGAAAGTATGCAGAGCAAACTACCACCTCCGTTCGGACTCCTTCCACAAGGTGCCATATCCTAACCGCAACCAGATCCCTGTGACAGAATTCCTGCATCGGGAAGGCATCGACATCCTTTGTGAAGATGCACGCACTCGGCATCTCCTCAGAGGTACAGTAATGTAGCGTGCCTCCTCTTTGGCGTAGGCCTTTTACACGGCCGTGGTAAGCCCACGGCTCTTGTATCGAGCATACGTTTATTTTGAGCTCAGAGAGCCTTTTCATCAACACTGCAGTGGAAGACTTGTCGTGCTGAAGGTTAGCCTGCAAAAATTTTATTTTGCCTGCCATTTTGAAATAATCCCGGCTAAAGAGAAAAGCCCTCAGCCTGGGCTCGTACGTTAGGAAAGGCCGAGAGGTCTCGGCCTTTCCCTATTCCTGAGAGGAGGGGTCAGTGCTTTGAACTGGCCCCTGCTCTTTCGCAGAGGGCCCTAGTAATGTTACTTGGGCCCTCGGTGCTCTGACGAAAGGCTGGAAGTCCATCGTCCCCAAGCGGTCAATGGACTCCTGATCCAGCCAGACGATCAGTCTTAGCCCGTTGGGCTCTTCCTTCCTCTCGAGTATTCCCCAAGAGGTGGCTCTGAGCCCCGGGTTTTGTTTTTCCAGGGCACCTAAGGTATCCTGGTTTGTCGGGTGCCTTTTCCCAGGCAGCCACAACATCGCCCGCCACCTTCTGGGAAGAGCTTTTGGCTCTACCGCCAGGAGGTTGACGTTTTCCCAAGGCTTTATGGTGGCTATCACTTGTGATAGCCAATCCTTGGAAGCGGAGTCCGCCGCTGTGATAAGCAGACAACGCTTCCACAGCCTTGTTGGATGGAAGCGGGGGGAAGGGCCTCCTCCGTCAGCCCGGAGACCGCGTCCCCCACTGCGTCTGTGAACTCCAGGAGTTCATCGGGAGTGAAGCCTGCATCCTGCCTGCCCTCCCGAAAGACGGCAAGCTGCAGGATTCCTCCCCCGGTAAGAGCCCCCGCATAGCTGCCCGTCGCGGGCCCTTGAGGTCTGCGGCGTTTGACCACGCGGGTGCTCTCGGGAGTGGAAGCTGGAGTTCGGGGGCGTTTGATGGCTCCCAGACTTGGCGTCTTACTTCCGGAAGGCGCCGGAGGCGGCATGGCTACCAGGGGACCCGATTTAACGGATTCCCTGGCCTCCCGCATCCTCCGGCGACGCTTCCTCTCGGCCCCACAAATGTTGGGCCGTTTCACTTTGACCCTGCCCAGTGCCCTGGACAAGGTATTTATCTCCTCGGGGTCCTCTTGCGAGATCCCCGGGGGGTATTCGGTGGATTGGGAGTCGCTGGTAGGCACCGAAGAGGAGCCCATTTGCGAAAAGGAGGAAGGCACCAGTAAGGAGCCTTCCGAGGGTTGGGAGGAGGAAGGCACCCCTGAGGAGCCTTCTTCCAGGGAAGGAGAGGAGGAAGGGAATGGAGGCACCGGTACGGAGCCTCCTTGGGTTTTAGGTTTTTTTTGTTGATCTGTCATATGGATCCCACGAGTGTTGGGGAAAGGTTGGTCGCCATCCGCAGAGCCCCATACGGATGGAAGGTCTGCATACAACTGGGATTCGACCCGGTTTCCCAGAGGAGGGTATGTTTACACGAACCTTTCTGCTCAGAGCAATTTGTACTAGATGTTCATAAAGTTTGGAAGATTACAACTGAGACGCCCTGCATGAACAGATCAGGTAGAAGTAGATGGGTTCATAATTTGATGAAGTGCATCGTTTTGAGTAATTTGGTTTATACAGTTTTGAAGAATTCTATTTCCTATCTCTTCGAGGTAAAAACGTTATACTCAAGCTCAGTTTAATTAACAGTGTGTCTATTTATCCAGTAATCGAATGATCTCATCTTTATTCGTACAGCCATCGGACGCTTCAAACGGTCTCTAGCTGCAGGCGCATTCACAGTTGATATACCGAATTCAATGTTGATGCTGCAACAATTTCATCGCTTCCGATGGAGTAGATTCGAATTACAAGAGGCAACGTTAAATCGGGTCAGTACATTTCTAAATATTTTTGGGAACACTAGGTTAGAAGATAATTTGAAAATTTGTTTTGTAATTGATTGATGAATATCATTTTAGTGCAGAATGATCTTAGTTGCGTCACTTGGCGATTTTTTTTATTAAAAAAGCACGAGTTAATGTACAACTGATTTCAATCTTATTAGTTCAGTTATCGGAGGGATAACTTAACATTGGAGTTTGGAATACTAAGATTGCAATTTCCAGGGACAAATCCAGATGGGTCAGAATCAGAATGTCTCAGATCAAAATCATTGAAACCTCTCAGTGAATATTCCGTGGGACTGAGAAAATGGGAATATGTTTCAGAAACCGAAACCACGAGAAACGTGCTGTGTTTAAAATTTTTCTATTTGTAGATATAAATCATATTAAGATCAGCTGACCAAGCTGGTTGCAACGACGTTAAATCAGAATGGCTTTAAGGATAATTACGAAGTCATTAAGCTTCTTTGCATTAAACTAAATTATCCAAATAGCAGTATTAAGAGATTAGAAGTTTGTAGGGAACCGCAATATCCCGTTATTTATGAGAAGATAAATCTGAGATTTTCATTACTTTCCAGACGTATATGTTTGTGTTATCCTTGCCGAAACTTCCCAGTTTCACTTATTTACTATGACGTCAAACGAAACGGCTCGAATTTCATATTGGACAACATCATGTTGTTGTTTCGGATGGCAACCATTTTTATACTATTTTATTATTATTTATTACATTTAGGGTGAAACTAGATATCTGAATTCACAGAGCGTATGAAGATAAATCTATACTTCAGCTATTATACGAATAGCATTAGTATTTGTAGTAGTTTTATCTTATTTGTGCTAATATACAGGGTATTTACCCAAGTCAAAAATACGATGAATGATATTATTATAGTATACATAGAAACACATTGGTCCCAAGGTGAAATAGATTACTTTATTACTAATTCACGTCAACAATTAAATTAAGTATACAAAGATGATAATAAAATTTAAAATAATTGTAAATCAAGTTATTGAAATTTTAAAGCTCAAATAGTTAGTATCAATTCATAAACACAAGATGTTGAAATAGATTGATTTTGGGTAAGGTTAGAATTTGGAACGTCAATAAATTTTTGTTTTAGATTTTTTTCAATTTTTTCTTTACATGATTTATATGGTGAAGTTTTCATTCCTTGAGGCATTTTATTGAAAAATTTGGAGCATGAATAAGTGGGACCATTTTGAGATTATCATGTCTCCACCACGACGGGTTGCATAGTTGTGCACGTCTCTGTTGAGCATAGCATTTCCAGTCTGTTTAAAAGCGAGACATAAGCATTCAAAATTGGTCAGGCAGGAGAAAGTTGGAATACCTAACTTGGAAAACTTGTTTTTACAGTCATCTCTATATTCTAGGCTATCCATGATTCTGATAGCCTGCAGCCGAAAAGTGTCCTCACTAAAACAATGTGTCACGGGTTAAACATTGATATAAGACATTTTGTCGAATCGTTGGGATATTCTATAAGTTCTGTAAATTAGTGAGCTTCACTTTTCGTTATGTTTAGTTTTATAGTATAGGATGATTATAAAAAGAAGTCGAACACCAACTTCAGGAATGATAATTAAATATATTTTTAGTATTCTGCGGTTCCTTTTACTTTTGATGGTTTCGCTTACTATCATTTGATCTTGAAAATACATAGAGATAGATAGTTAGGGGACTTTGATGTGAAAACAGAGAAAATGATGATTGTTCGATGTGAGTGGGTGAGGATTGTAATTTTTCAGTCACTTCCCGTTTACTGTTGAAAGACGCTAGATGTATTAGTGGTTGGTGTAATACTTTATTACTTCTGTGATAATGGTATTTCGATGATAATTCGGATTGAGTACCTGACCAAGCAAATGGAATTAGCTTAGAAAGGATTGATTTGCTCGAAAATCCAACGAGGAAGAAAAATCAAAATGGGATTCAAAAGGGATATAAAATACTCTTTTGTTGCCAATTTTGATGACCATCAATATTTATTAGTATATAAAAATATTAATTTAATATAGTTTTTTTGCGCTTATGAAAAATGACTGATAGTGATATAAGTTATAAATGAATTAGCTTTTAGTTCAAAGTACCTAGTATTTTGATGCAGAAAAAGTTAGGAATAAAAATATTCGCATTTACAAATATACTAACATGTTGAAGTCAGCTCAATTTTGGCTAATTTTTTATTGTTTTCTAAAAATAAAAAGACCCAAAAATATTGAAAATTTAGCTCAAAAAATGTTTTTTGAGTTTATATATCATATAACTATTGTTTCTAATTATTTAAAAGTTTCGAAGAGTAAGAATTTCATAAGAAATTGAATATGCAGATTTTTTGATTTTTTTTTCAAATTAATCTAGCATGCATGGTTCAAAATTCAGATATGAATTTAATGTTGTTAATTGTGATAACTACACATTCGAGGGTGTCGTATTCATAATATTCCTTAGGAGTCAAGTTATTGAAATATTAATTCAAATAATTGGAAGTACTTATACTTCAATAAACTTGATAAATGCTGTATCCCTTTGATAACAACTACATGAATAGTTGTAATGTATAGTGAATAATCTCATTCAGATTCCGCCCATAATATTAACCATAAAGTAACTAATCTCACCAGATTCCTCTTGGTGAGGCACTCAACTGAAATTTATAATTGGAATCTACCATATAAACATTAAATTAAAGTCAGAATTTTTGGCAAGAACAATTGGACGTTTGAGAATAACTTGAGGTGCTTTTAACATATTAGGAAACTTTCAGTTGAAATTAAAAAGTAGTTGAGTGATCGAAAACTGAATCAAATACATAATGAAGTTACGTATAAATTTATTAATTGAAATACTACGATCTGTTAAGGAGAATGAGGCAAATTCATCAATATAACCACTCACTGGAATCAAATGTTTTACTTATCAAAAGGATATACAGCACCGTATACTCACAGAATATTAGTAGATTATTGAATTCAAGATATATACATATATTTCCAAGAAATATAAATATTGTTGTATATCGCTGGTTCAAGTACATAACCTAATTAACCAGTTGTTATCTACAAATATTCATGAAAGAAAATATTAAATACAGCAACCCTAGTTTAGTTGAAGTAGAAGTACTTCAAATTATTTTAATTTAAATTTCGATTATTCATTTTTAGTAAATATTATAAATACAATAGCCTCAAATGACTAGCTATTACTAAAGCTGAGAATTATATGTATTTGCATATTTTGTTTGTGAATATGCAGCTTATTTAAATAATTGTATCTACTCAAATTGAGTAAAAATATGGAGCATGGCATGTTTCTTATTGTGCATAAAAATACCAATATTTTATTTATAGGACTTTTATTCCATATTTTTGATAGTTGGCCCATATGTATTCATATTTTTCGAAAAATGATTACAATTCTTGTAAATTTTGGAGTACTAATATGTCAAATTATTATTATTATTATGTTCGTGCTAAACTTCAAGTCATTTGACAGATGTGATATTCTGAAGATAAAATTTCATCAGGAACTTGATAGTCATCTGCTGCTAAGAATATGCGAGAGTATTCTATGTGTCATCATCTAGGAAGATTTCAAGTAAGCAGAGCAAATGTGTAGTTCGGGCGGACTAGGAATTAACTGTACTTCAACTACTGCAAAAGTGGCATTCACCAAAAAAAAAGGGAGATGATCTAGGAATAACACTATATGAAACTGTCAGCAAGGAGTCGATACGATTATGATTATCCATAATACTACTCTGCATAATACTCACCTATGAGGCTACAGCCTAGATGGAGAGATAGAACCAAGCAAATAACTAAACAAAGAGTTTTAAGTGAGACTCAAAGGCTCACACGTATTCGTGTGAATGGAAATATCCTGTAAGAATTTGTGGGACTAGCCGCCCTCCATATATAAGCACAAAGGCTGCAAAAAAGATCATGCTTGACATAAGGAAAGAAGAATTTCAGGGAGGTGGAAAGACCCTCTGAATATGGAACACCTATTACTCATGGTACCAATGCACGACATATGGCAAGGTATTCTTTTCTACATAGAACTCCCAAACCCGGCTACAAATAGATCAATCTATTGGTATACCAGTGACTCGAGAAGAGCAAAAAGTATGGGAGCCGGGGTCTTTGGAACCACAACCAAAGGGCGAATCTATGTGTAAATACACCAGTATCTTTCAAGACCATGTCCATGCAATTGAGATATATACACAACTCAATCTGGACAAAGGATACACAAAGAAGGACGTTACAATCAAGTTTGATAGTCAAGTAGCAATGAAAGCGTTGAGCTCAAATATTATTAGCTCAAGGATGGTTATTTCCTGAAAAACCAAACTAAATAGTTCGGGACTGCAAAAGAGGTCAACCCTCTACTGTGTTTCAGCACATACAGTAATTGAGTACCTGGAGGAGGATATTATTTTGAGGATGTGGTAGTAGAAACACCCCTAATCTAATCTATTCTAAGAACCTTTTGTTTGATTTTTCAAGATATGTCATTGTGTTATAGGATGAATTAACTTGAAGAATGCTATACTTCATTCTGCCTAATTTGAAGTGTCCTGACATAGGACATGTGAATCATTATCAAACATACTCATCAATAAAATTTCGATTACACAGAATATATTGATGGGTAGAGAGAGATACGAATGATCTGGAAAGAAAAGAATGTGAAAACTGCTCCTAAGCTCTCAAGAGTTGACAGTTGTATCGCCACGCAAGGTTCCTTCAGGAACATGTGACCACCCTTGCTCTCATCCAGAAGCAGACGGAATATAGAGAAATAATGGTTAGTTACGAAAGATGGTGACAAGGGATGAAGGAACAACATGCTCTTCAGTAGATACAAACATCAAAAAGTAATCTTCAATGAAATAGCAATACACTTTGTCACCCGTTCCTCAGTGAATATAACTGGGCACTTCCAAAACAAA